>JAPDNY010000005.1:11207726-11712726 GCA_029375565.1 Gekko gecko | reverse complement strand
CACAGAAAGACGGAGTACTCTCTGTGTCAAGGTGAGCAGAAAAATGGTAGGCAGGTAATTCATATCTACCCTACCATTATACTATGCCTTTGGGCAGTGAAGGAGGGTCTTTGGGCAGTGAAGGGAAGGGTATAAATCCAATCTCTTCTCTTCTCCTCTCTTCATTGTCCACTCTGACAGCGGCTCTCCAGGGTCTCAGGTCAAGGTCTTTCACATCACCTACTACCCAGTCCCTTGAACTGGAGATATTGTAGATTGAACCCAGGACCTTATGCAGTGCTCTACCACTGAGCCATAGCCCTTTCCCTAGCTAGCTACCAGACACATGCCCCGAGCTGAAACACTTAAAGAATTTTGTAGAGCCGGCACATAAATTCCGTTAATAAATCAACAAATAACTTTTTAAGGAGGCAATTGCTGGTACATTTCCTCACTTCTACCCCTTTTCCTAACCAGAGGTGTTCAATAGGCCTATCGCCAATGCTCCCTCTCAGCCGTGGAGACCTGTGAGCAAAAATTCTGCTTTGTGAGCCACTGGCGTCCAAGCTGTGAGCGAGCGATTGGGCTAGTGCATAAATCAGTTTGTTCTGGAGCCAGCCTTCCCGAGCTGAGACAAAAATGTGTGAGCCAGAGGCTAAAAAAACTGTGAGCTAGCTCACATTAACTCAGCTTAGAGGGAACACTGCTCTGGAGCTGTCCTTCCGGAGCTGAGACAAAAATGTGCGAGTCGGAGGCTAAAAAACTCAGCTTAGAGGGGACACTGCCTATCACACAATTAAAAAAAAACCCTCAAACAATAATCACATATAAAAAGCTCTCTCCGTGTACTTTCCCCAGAGTTTTATAAACCTCTACCGTGCCCCTCTTACAAATGTCATTTCTGCAAGCTGAAACGCATAACAAATCTTTTGCCTCGCCTTGTAGAGAAGGTGCTCCAACCTCTTGATCATTTTGGAAACCATTTCTGCATATTTTCCGGCTCTGCTGCAATGCCCTTTTTCTGGGATGAGGTTTCCTGACTTGGACACAATATCGCAAGTGGGACTGTCGGTTCCTAGAAAGACATTATGGCCCTGGCACTGTTATTTTCAATCCCATAATAGGCCTTGGCACGGGATTTGCCTGTTTCTCTGCTGCCGCACTCAACAGTGGTCCCTGACCTGGATGGCCCAGGGTAGCTTGACCCTGTCAGATCTCAGAAGCTAAGCAGGGTTGGACCTGGTTAGTACTAGGGTGGAAAGCCGCCAAGGGACTCCAGGGTTGCTTCACAGAGGCAGAGATAGGAACTCTCAGTCTGGGGCCAGTGATGCTCTGTATTCCTGGTGCTTGGAGGGGGCAATGCGGGGAGGGCTTCTAGTGTCCTGGCCCCACTGCTGGACCTCCTGAGGGCACCTGGTATTTTTGGCCACTGTGTGACACAGAGGGTTGGACTGGATAGACCACTGGCCTGATCCAACATTGGCTTCTCTTATGTCCTTACTGCCCCGCTGCTGGACCTCCTGATGGCACCTGGTATTTCTGGCCACTGTGTGACACAGAGTGTTGGACTAGATGGGCCACTGGCCTGATCTAACACTGGCTTCTCTTATGTTCTTATGGCCCTGCTGGTGGACTTCCCGATGGCACCTGGGTTTTGGCCTCTGTGTGTCACAGAGTGTTGGACTGGATGGGCCATTGGCCTGATCCAACATGGCTTCTCTTATGTTCTTATGGCCCTGCTGGTGGACGTCCTCATGGCACCTGGGTTTCGGTAACTGTGTGTCACAGAGTGTTGGACTGGATGGGCCATTGGCCTGATCCAACATGGCTTCTCTTATGTCCTTATTGCCCCACTGCTGGACCTCCTGATGGCACCTGGTATTTCTGGCCACTGTGTGACACAGAGTGTCGGACTGGATGGGCCACTGGCCTGATCCAACATGGGCTTCTCTTATGTTCTAGGAATTAACACAGCACCTCTGCTCGTCTCTTTCCTAGGAAACCCTACGGGATTGCCATAAATTAGTTATGACTTGCCAGCACTTTCCACTGTAACGCACAGAGCTCTGACATCGAACTGTCCCCTATGGCCCCAAAACATCTTTCCTGGTTGTTGTTGTTGTTGTTGTTGGTGGTGGTGGTGGTGGAATGTGCCGTCAAGTTGCATCTGACTTATGGCAGCCCCAGAGGGTTTTCGGGGCAAGGACCGCTCAGAGGCGGTTCGCCACTCCCCACCTCTGCTTAGCAACCTTGGACTTCCTTGGTGGTCTGATGAGTTCAGGCTAGCCTGGGCCATCCAGGTGAGGGCCTTACCTGGTTAGTTACTGCGAGCTAAGACTCCCAACGACGTACCCATGAGATGGGGAGGCGGAGGCCAGATGTATGCAATTTTACACACTTGTGCTGAACCACATTTGCCAGTTTACTGCCCATTCAACCAGCTTGGAGAGCCAGTTTGGTGTAGTGGTTAAGCGCGCAGACTCTAATCTGGGAGGACCGGGTTTGATTCCCCACTCCTCCACTTGCAGCTGCTGGATGACCTTGGGCAAGCCACAGTTCTGGCACAGGTGTGCTGGTACAGAGTGTACCTTAATCTGTTTTAAATTTGTTCGCTTTTACCTAGCGTTGGTTGCTACGGTATTCGCTGCCTGGAGTCCGAGGAGATAAGGAAAGATAAAAACTTCTAAAATAAACGAACAGCCTCGTACCCGACTCCCAGTAGAGATCTTGGGTGGCCCCACTAACTTCCTCCATGGCAAGAATTATCCAGTGAGTCGCTCCTCTGCTTCCTGCATGTTATCTGCTTACTAATCCATGAGAGAGCCCATCTTCTTACCCCACAACTGCAGGACTGATTCATAACCCTCTGGGAAAAAAGCATTCCGGAAGTCAAAATATTATGGCTACTGGAACACTGCTGTTCACGCACCTGTTAATACTTTAAAAGAACTCTGAAAGGTTGGAGATTATCCACCAAACATGGTTTGTAGAGAAAAGCAGAAAGGTCCAAACTTATTCTTAGACACCACTGGGTCTTATTGGTCCCGGGGATGTTTTGAAGTGGTCAGTGGCTGAATGGGAGAACTCCCGGAGGAAGGCTCCGTAATCTTGTTGAGCCTGCAGAGCAAGGGTCCCCAACCTTTTGAAGCCTGTGGGCGCCTTTGGAATTCTGACATGGGATGGTGGGCGTGACCACAAAATGGCTGCCGGAGAAGGCAGAGCAAACCACAAAATGGCTGCCAGGGGATGTGAAGCCACCCCCTTCCCTCAAAGAGAAAGTCCAAAGTGCAGGGAAGAGGGATAACTGAAACAATGCACTCGGGAAGAGGAATGCGAGGCAGGATAGAACAAATATTGTGGTGCTGGCTGTCACACTCAAGCCATCTCGTTTTAGTCTGCACAGGCAGTTTTGAGAAAACTTAGCTGGGACCACCACAAAATGGCCGCCCTGGTGGGAGGGGCTGTAGCCAACCGCAGAACGGTTGCTATGGGAGCTGGGGCCGACCCCTTCGGTGATTAATTTCCTCCTTGTTCCCGCCCACCAGAAGCATGGCCATCCACGTTTCTTAATTTGGCAGTTCGAGGTCCGTCTCAAAGCACTGCATTTGGGAACTTTGTAAAGGAATGCAAGTCAGTTCAATGCCCGCCGACAATTATCAAGGGCAGAGGTGCTCTGGTATTTGCTGTGGCATGGTGCCCGGCCATTCCCCACACCTGCAAATTCAACCGAGCTGGGTTAATATGCCACTGCTGTCGTGGCGTTTCGTAGAATACGTGCTCAGAAACGAGAAAACAGATTGGCAACCGCAACTTCCATCGGAAGGAATTTCTGTGCATGGTATTTGCAGGATGACTTGCGCTGGGTGGGTCCGCTGGTGATCTTTGCGCCCTCAAGTGAACTCTGGATTATTTCGCATCCAGCAGGGTGAGGGCTTTCTCAATGGTAGCTCCCTATCCTGGTGGAACGCCCTCTCAGATGGGACCCCGGGCCCTGTGGGAACTCCCACAGGGCGTGTAAAGCTGGGCTTTTCTCTCAGGCCTTTCTCGGCTAAATGTCTTTTGCGAGCTTAATGCTGGATCCACTGCTATAAGTCGTAAATTGTTTGCTTTTTATGCTGTTTTGATACTGTTTTAAGTATATTTATTACCTCCGTTTTTGTACTGCTGTATAAAAAATAAATAAAAGGTTCCACTTGCTCGAAAGCCATTCAAATCCAACTCTAGGGGCAGGGGCTCATCTCCGTTTCCAAAGCCGAAGAGCCAGCACTGTCTGAAGACGTTTCCACGGTCATGTGGCCGGCATGACTAAACACCGAGGTTGCATGGAACGCTGTTACCTTCCCACTGAAGCGGTGCCTATTTATCTACTTGCAATTTCTTGCTTTCGAACTGCTAGGTTGGCAGGAGCTGGGGCTGGAGATGGGAGCTCACTCCGTCACGCGGCACTCGGGTCTTGAACTGCCGAACTACAGACCTTCCAGTCTGCAGCTCAGCATCTTAACCTCTGAGCCACTGTGGCCCCTAATAAATAAATAACCCGGTGTCATTCAGAGATATATACTACCTCTGAACTTGAAGGTTTCATTCAAATACCATTGCTAACAACCCCAGATAGAACTACCTTCCATGTATTTGTCCAAATCCACTTTTTAAGCAGTCTAAAACCCTGGCTTACCAGCCAGCTACCCTGGTTCTTCACTTTACCTTGCTTTGCTTCATCCTAAGAGGCAAAGTCTCTTTGTGGAAGGCGAAATGAACCCAAGTTCTCAGCTACCTGTTCCAAGGCACTCCGTATGGTGTACGTGGTTCTGTAAAATATGCTAAGCTGAGTGACTGATCAAAGGTCACCCAGCGCAATTCATGGCGAGAGAGGGCTTGAACCGTCACAGAGGTGAGATGCTTCCTCCCTCTTACCTCATTGGATAGTAACATGAATCTGATCATTAATCCACCCAGGCTAGTTTATTCCGGGTGGAGTGGGCTTCCTAGGATCCCGGGCTCATAGAGGTCTTTCCCACACCTGAAGTGGAGATGCTGGGGATTGAACCTGGGAACCTCTGTGTGCAAAAATAGATGCCCTGCCACTGAGCTATGGACCCTCCCTCTGCAGAACTTTAAACTGGGGTCTTCCTCAACCCCCGAGACCCTTTGACTGGAGATGCTGAAGATTGGACCTGGGCCCTCTGCATGCAAAGCAGATGCTCTACCACTGAACCATGGACCTTCACCTAACACCCATCATCTATGAACATATGAAGCCGCCTTATACTGAATCAGACCACTGGCCCATCAAAGTCTGTATTATCTACTCAGACTCGCAGTGGTTCTCCAGAGTCTCATGATGAGATATACCTACTACCTGATCTTTCACTGGAGATGCTGTTGATTGAACCTTGGACAACCTGCATGCCAAGAAGATGCTCTGCCATCGAACCACCTGGAAGCGATCATGCGAAATTCACACATTCAGCGACCCCAAACTAATTGCAATGAATGAGCAAGAGTCCCCAACCAAGTGTCCCTTTGGAAGAGGAAAGGATTCCATCCCTAACCCTAAAAAGCAGAATCCACCAGAATTCTGGATACAAGCACAAACTAGCCGCCCTGTTTGCATGTCCCAGGGAACGCATGTATATCCCGCCTGTTCGGGCATGCATTTGTTTGTATGGAAGAGCCAACGCACATTCGCAGTGCAAACGAAACCCGGGGACAGGACCCGGATAAATGTGGAGTTCGCTGGTATAATCGTGCTCAGCTGGTACGCTGTAGTTGGCTTCAGACCGAGCAAGACACGATCAGAGATCAGTGAGCTGAGCGTGACGGTCCGTGTGAGTCTGTCTGTAGCAGCAGCAAAGAGCAAGAGACCAGTGGCACCTTAAAGTCTAACACAATATGTGGCAGGGTATCCGAAGAAGTGAGCGGTGGCTCACGGAAGCTTATACCCCGCCACATATTTTGTTAGCCTTAATGTGAAAATTATTCAGCACACAAAGACGGGGCGGATTAAGGCTCACGGGTGCCCTATGCAGCACTGACCAATCTTGGTGCCCCCTCCTTTCCACACAGACCCCCAGTCCATTTTAGTTGTTGACCTGCCTGACCAGATCTACAACGCAGGTTGCAGCAAATACAAAAATTTATTCCTACGATCACACAATACACTGTACAAACTCAGCCAAGCTTTGGCTCCATAAAGTTCTACAAAAATGAAACACAACCTCTGTTTTAATATTTCACATGTGAAATGTATCAAAGTTCCCACATTCATGACCCGAAAGGCATTTTTCTGCATTCTTTTCACCCTTTCCCCAACTTTGTGGTGCCCCCCTTTTGGCCCTGGTGCCGTAAGCATGTGCTTAGTCTGCTTAATAGTTCATCTGCCACTGCACAAAGAACAATCAAGGTAAGCCGTACATGCCACTGTATATGCGTTCGCCATTACTTGGGAACAGAGATAGTGTACATCACATACTTTCCATGAAGATAGTTTCAGAGGGTCTGAGGCATGGCAGATTCAAGTCCAGTTGCAGCTTGCAGGCTTTTCTTGGTCTCTAAAGCTGCTATTGGGCTAAAATCCAACCGTAGACCCCACTGTGAATTGCTCCCAACCAATGGTCCCTTTAAGGCGCTGTGGAATCTTGTGAGCAAAAATTCAGCTTTGTGAGCCTTAAAGTGGTGAGCAAGCGATTTGGCTCCTGCATAAATCAGTTTGCTTTGAAGCCGTCCTTCCTGAGCTAAGGCAAAAATGTGTGAACTGGAGGCTAAAAAACTGTGAGCTGGCTCACACTAACTCAGCTTAGAGGGAACACTGCTCCCAATGGAAATCGATTATTAGATTTGAGAACAACTGGAGAGCTTATTAGATAAAGCTGTAAGAGGAGACCTCTCATCCAGGGATTTAAACTGATTAAAAAAAAATTAAAAAATCAATTTATAGCAGTTCTGCAGTTATTGTAGCTAATTCCTTTCAGCTATGTATCTAAGTAGTAGTTATATGAACTCAAGTTTTGTACGGAATATTTTCTTCTGTTCTCTCTTCATTATCCCATAACGTTACTACCGTTACTTTTAAACTATATTAAAAAGTTAAGAGAATTTCTTCTTTTTCTTGCCCATCTGATTTTTCGTCACAGCCTTATACATTGGGAATAATGAAAATGTGCTATATGGAGAGAGTAGTATAGGCTGCTTAGTTCATTATGACGATTTGTTGCCATGGTTCATGTTTTATATTTCCACAGGAGTGATTTAATCCTTAGCATGTGTTTAAAAACTGATGTTTTTGCTGCTGCTTTTTTCTATTTCCCCCCCTTTCTTTTATTCTATATCCCTATCTTAAATATTAAAATAAAATTTGTATAAAACGAAAAAGAAAACCGGCCCCGTCCACCTCCGTCTTTCGTTTCCTGTATCAGAAAGCCCTTCCCTGGAGGCTGCCTTTTGCCTCCTAAAAAGCTGATTTTTAAGGCAGGTTTTTTAAAGAGAGCTTGTACTGTTTTAGGTCTTTCGTACGTTGCCTTGAGCCACCAGAAAAGTCCCTTTTTCGTGCACGAAAACGGTAACTTTCTTCTTACGTTGCACCCAAACCAGACCGCTTGGGGACGAGGAGGGGACTGCATGAATTTAAGCGTTTCCCCAAACTACAGGGATTACGTTATCGAGAGAGGAAAACGACAGACCGATCTTTCCCCCAATTGGCTGATTCTCCATGGGGGAGCTGCTATCTTACTCCAGGTGGTATTCCACACTGGGAGGGGAGGGGAGATGAGCTCAAGCCATTTCTGCACCTTCCCTTCAAGTTCTGGCCTTGAAGCCTGCTCCCAAGTTGGAAGCCTTTTTTGGTTTCCCTCTCCCACACCCAGCAGGCCTTTTCTATACCATCTCACAAGGCCCGGATCCGAGGTAGCGTGAGCAGAGGCTGAGCTGAGGAGGGCAACTTTCGGCCCTCTCACTGTAAAATCCCGCACACACGATTGGCCACCTGTGGGTCAGCGGTAAGCTTGCCGACCTCCAGGTGGGGCCTGGAGACTTCACGGAATTACAAATTATTTCCAGACCCCAGAGATCAGTTCCCCTTGTAGTAGTAGTAGTAGTAGTAGTAGTAGTAGTAGTAGTAGTAGTAGTAGAAGAAGAAGAAGAAGAAGAAGAAGAAGAAGAAGAAGAAGAAGAAGAAGAAGAAGAAGAAGAGAGAAGAAGAAGAGGAAGAAGAAAGGAGGAGGAGGAGGAGGAGGAGAGGAGGAGGATTTCAAGTCTTCAAGTATTTGAAGGGCTGTCATGTAAAAGATGGAGCAGATCTATTCTCTCTTGCTCCGGACTGCAAGACTAGATCTAATGGGTGGAAATTACAAGGGAGTCGTTACCGGCTAGATATCAGGAGAAACTTCCTAACTGTAAGAGTGGCTGAGCAGTGGAACAGACTGCCTCGGGAGGTGGTGGATGCTCCTTTGCTGGATGTTTTCAAGCGGAGGCCGGGTGACCATCTTTTGGGTATGTTGTAGGAATGTCAGGGCTATCTTTCCGCTGCGCTCCTGCAGACTGCAGGGGGTTGGACTAGATGACCCTGCAAGGTCCCTTCCAACTCTAACATTCTATGATTCTATGAGGAGGAGAAGGAGATTGGATTTATACCCCACCCTTCACTTGGAGTCTCAGAGCGGTTTACAATCTCCTTTCCCATTCCCCTCCCCACAACAGACACCCTGTGAGGTAGGTGGGGCTGAGAGAGCTCTTGCCAGTAACGGCCCTTGTCAGAGAACAGCTCTGACAAGAACTATGGCTTGCCCAAGGTCATCCAGCAGCTACGAGTGGAGGAGTGGGAAATCAAACTCGGTTCTCCCAGATTAGAGTCCGTGCACTTAACCATTACACCATTACACCAAACTGGCTCTCTGTAGAAAAATGGCTGCTCTGAAAGGCGGGCTCTGTGGCTTTACATCCAGCTGAGGTCCCTCCCATCCACAACCTCTACCCTCCATGTCTCCACCCCCAAATCTCCAGGAATTTCCCAATCTGAGTTAGCAACCCTAGTCAATGGACTAAGAGGAACATTATATGACAAAGTGCGTACTGAAAATTTGTACAAAGCGTTAACGGCATCTGGTTTTAAAAACATTTAAAGCAGTTTGCACACAAAAACGAATAAGCATTTGAGGTTAAAAAACCCCAAAACAAGAGGGAAATGTATCCAGCTAGACCTAACCAGAACAACCCTGATGCTGGCAGGTTCTAAAACAAAGTGGCTTCCTTTAATTCGACTTGGTTTCTTTCCCAGGAAACTTCCGTGACCTCAGGGCTGCCAGCCTCCTGGTGAGGCCTGGAGATCTCCTGGAATTACAACTGATTCACCAGGCAACACAGATCAGTTCCCCTGGAGAAAACAGCCGCTTTGGAGAGTGAACTCTAGGGCATTATACTAGGGTTGCCAAGTCACTTACGTTGTGCAGCGGGGAAGAGTTTGCCCTGGTCCGGGACATTTGCGAGCACGGGGTGCAATGATGTCACCCGGAAGTGACATCATCACGTTGGGCATGTTGCAGGCCGACACTCTAGCAATCAGCCTGGAAACTCTATGGTACCAATGAGTTTTCCAGGCCGCTTGCTAGAGTGTGCCACGACGTGCCCGCGTGATGACGTCACTCCGGGTGACGCCATCGCCTGGCACGTCGGCCCAAAATAAGCACTGTGGGGGCGGGGTTCTCCCACTGGCCTGATCTGGACCGGTGGGTTGGGGGCCATCTGGGTGGGCAAACGCCTGCCCCCCCCGGGGGAATTGGCTGCCCTACATTATACCCTGTTTAGGTCCCTCCGTTCCTCATACCCTGCCTTCACCAGGCTCCATCCCCAAATCTCCAGAAATTTCCCAACCCAGAGCTGGCAGTCCTACCTAATCTTTTACCTACCAAGTTAACAGCAATGATTTATTTTCAGCTCCCTTCTTCAGCTCTCCAGCCGGTCTGAATTTCAGCTCTTCCCTTCACGAGACACCACTTGTACTCTGGTTCTCTCTTGTTAAGATTCGAATCTGGGGCCATCGACCCCACCCTGACCAATCCCTAAGAGCAGCCCAAGTTTCTGTTTTCTCAAAACCTTTCTTTCCACTTTCATTTCTCCGGACCCTCTTCTTTTGTTTTCTGTTCCCTCGGCTGACCTTATTTGTGCGTGTATTTATATTATTATTTACAGTCCGCCCTCCTCGCTGAGACGTAAGGCAGACTGCGTGATATGTTGTTGTTCAGTCGCACAGTCGAGTCCGACTCTTTGCGACCCCATGGACCAGTTTACGCCAGGCCCTCCTGTCTTCCGCTGTCCGCTGAAGTTTGCTCAATTTCATGTTCGTTGCATCGATGACACTGTCTAACCATCTCATCCTTTGCCGTCCCCTTCTTCTTTGACCTTCAATCTTTCCCAGCATCAGGGTCTTCTCCAGTGAGTGCTCCCTTCTCATTTGGTGGCCAAAGTATTTGAGCTTCAGCTTCAGGATCTGGCCTTCCAGGGAACAGTCAGGGTTGATTTCTTTTAGGATTGACTGATTTGATCTCCTTGCAGTCCAAGGGACTCTCAAGAGTCTTCTCCAGCACCATAGTTCAAAAGAATCTATTCTTCGGCGCTCGGCCTTCCTTATAGTCCAACTCTCGCAGCCATACATTACTACAGGGAATACCATTGCTTTGACCATGCGGACTTTTGTTGGCAAGGTGATGTCTCTGCTTTTTATCATGCTGTTTAGGTTTGCCATCGCTTTCCTCCCAAGGAGCAGACGTCTTTTAATTTCATGGCTGCAGTCACCATCTGCAGTGATCTGGGATCCTAGGAACGTGAAGTCTGTCACTACTTCTACGACTTCTCCTTCTATTTGCCAAGGAGTGATGGGGCCAGATGCCATGATCTTAGTTTTTTTGATGTTGAGCTTCAAGCCCACTTTTGCGCTCTCCTCTTTCACTCTGAGCAAGAGGCTCTTTAGGTCCTCTTCACTTTCTGCCATCAGAGTGGTATCATCTGCATATCTGAGGTTATTGATCTTTTCCCCAGCAATCTTAACTCCGGCTTGTGATTCATCCAGGCCAGCATTTCGCATGATGTACTCTGCATATAAGTTAAATAAGCAAGGTGACAATATACATCCTTGCCGTACTCCTTTCCCTATGCTAAACCAATCAGTTGTTCCATATCCGGTTCTAACTGTTGCTTCTTGACCCTTATACAGGTTTCTCAGAAGACATGTGAGGTGGTCCGGTACTCCCATCTCTTTAAGAACCTGCCATAATTTATTGTGATCCACACAATCAAAGGCTTTAGCATAGTCAATGAAGCAGAAGTAGATGTTTTTCTGGTACTCTCTTGCTTTCTCCATAATCCAGCGAATGTTGGCAATTTGATCTCTAGTTCCTCTACCTCTTCGAAACCCAGCTTGTACTTCTGGCAGTTCTCTATCCACGTACTGTTGGAGCCTAGCCTGTAGGATTTTGAGCATGACCTTGCTAGCATGTGAAATGAGTGCAATTGTGCGATAGTTTGAACACTCCTTGACATTGCCCTTCTTTGGGATTGGAATGTACACTGACCTTTTCCAATCCTGTGGCCACTGTTGTGTTTTCCAAATTTGTTGGCAAATTGAGTGCAGCACTTTAACAGCATCTTCTTTTAAGACTTTGAATAACTCAGCTGGGATACCATCACCTCCACTAGCTTTGTTGTTAGTAATGCTTTCTAAGGCCCATTTAACTTCGCTTTCCAGGATGTCTGGCTCGAGGTCAGTGATTATACCGTCGTGGTTGTCAAGGACATCGAGGTCCTTCTTGTACAGTTCTTCTGTGTATTCTTGCCATCTTTTCCTAATCTCTTCTGCTTCTGTTAGGTCCCTACCATTTTTGTCCTTTATCATGGCCAGCTTTGCATGGAATGTTCCCTTGATTTCTCCAATTTTCTTGAAGAGATCTCTAGTCCTTCCCAATCTATTGTTTTCCTCTATTACTTTGCATTGTTCATTCAGGAAAGCCTCCTTATCTCTCCTAGCTGTTCTCTGGAAATCTGCATTCAGTTGGGCGAATTTTTCCTTTTCACCGTTGCCTTTAGCTTTCCTTCTTTCCTCTGCTATGTGTAAAGCCTCATCAGACAGCCACTTTGCTTTTTTGCATTTCTTTTTCTTTGGGATGGCGGTGATTGCTGCCTCCTTTACAATGTCACGGACCTCTGTCCATAGTTCTTCGGGCATTCTGTCTATCAAATCTAGTCCCTTAAACCTATTCTTCACCTCTACTGTATATTCATCGGGGATGCGATCTAGGTCAAATCTGAATGGCCTTGTGTTTTTCCCAACTTTCTTCAATTTAAGTCTGAATTTCGCAATGAGTAGCTCATGATCTGAGCCACAGTCAGCTCCAGGTCTTGTTTTTACTGACTGGATAGAGCTTCTCCATCTTTGACTGCAAATTATATAATCAATCTGATTTCGGTGTTGCCCATCTGGTGATGTCCATGTGTAGAGACGCCTCTTAGGTTGTTGGAAAAGGGTGTTCGCTATGACCAGCGTGTTCTCTTGACAAAACTCTGTTAGCCTTTGCCCTGCTTCATTTTGTTCTCCAAGGCCAAACTTGTCTGTTATTCCGGTTACCTTTTGATTTCCTACTTTAGCATTCCAGTCCCCTATGATGATGAGGACATCATTTTTTGGTGTTAGTTCTATGAGCTGTTGTAGGTCTTCATAGAACTGGTCCACTTCAGCCTCTTCTGCAGCAGTGGTTGGGGCATAGACTTGGATTACTGTGATATTGAATGGTTTGCCTTGGATACGGACCGAGATCATTCTGTCATTCTTGAGATTGTATCCCAATACTGCCTTTCTCACTCTCTTATTGACTATAAAGGCCACACCATTTTTTCTACGGGATTCCTGGCCACAGTAGTAGATATAATGGTCTTCTGAGTTAAATTCGCCCATTCTTGTCCACTTTAGTTCACTGATTCCCAAGATGTCGATGTTCATTCTTGCCATCTCATTTTTGACCACATCAAGCTTACCTTGATTCATAGATCTTACGTTCCAGGTTCCTATGCAGTATTGTTCGTTGCAGCATCGGACTTTCCTTTCACCGTCAGACACATCCACAACTGAGCGTCCTTTCGGCTTTGGCCCAGCCGCTTCACTCTTTCTGGGGTTACTCGTACTTGCCCTCTGCTCTTCCTCAGTAGCATATTGGACACCTTCCGACCTGAGGGGCTCATCTTCCGGCGTCATATCTTTTAGCCTTTTGTTACTGTCCATGGGGTTTTCTTGGCAAAGATACTGGAGTGGGTTGCCATTTCCTTCTCCAGGGGATCACGCTTGGTCTGAGTTCTCTGCTGTGGCCTGTCCGTCCTGGGTGGCCCTCCACGGCATAGCCCACAGCCTCATCGAACCACACAAGCCCCCTCGCCACGACAAGGCAGTGATCCATGAGGGAGACGTGATATAAGTCGATGCAATCATTATTGGTCACTCCCTCCGCCACTGCATCCGTTTTTTGATGATGTTGATATATATTTTACTGTATTTTATCGCATTGATTGTTTTATTGTTTTAATGTTGTTCGCCACCTTCAGCCGACTCCCGGCAAGGCGGGATATAAATTGAAAATAATTAATAAATAAATAAATAAATAAATTTTAACATAGCAGGAGCCAAATCCAAAATGGCGGGGAGTATATTTACCTCTGGAAATGTTTTAGTGCCATTTTTTTTTAATCCTGCCCTTCTTGAAAGGAACTCAGGAGAGGTTACATCATTCTCTTCTCCATTTCTGAGCTCAAAGTCTTCTATGGTAGATGAGGCTGACTGACCCAAGGTCACTGAGCAAACTTCTTGGCCGAGTTCACATCTGAACCAGTCCGACACATCAGCACTATTCCATCTCAGGAGCATTCCAATGTGACTCCACCCACTACAGTTTATTTTGGTACACTCTAAGCCTCCCAATTTTTTAATTTGCATTGTTAATCGCCCGTCTTCCTCAAAAGGGATTCCATCTGCCGGGGGGTCCCCAGAGCTTGCCGGCACGGTTGGAATTCCAGCCCAGCATGGCAGCCACAAAATGGCTACCGCAGGAGGCGGAGCCAGCCACAAAATGGCGGCCACAGCTTGCCTTCTGTCAGACAGTGATGATCCTTGTGCTGTGGAGACAGCTGCAGCTAAAATGATGTTTTTAAAAATCTGCACAGCCAATCACATCTCCACTGGCCAACTAGGCCTTGGGGTATAAATTTGATAAATAAATAAATAAACCAGAAGCCTTGCTGGGCAAAAGAAGAAGAGTTGGATTTATACTCAGCCCTTCACTTGGGGAGTCTCAGGTTACAATCACCTTCCCTTCCTCTCCCCACAACAGACACCCTGTGAGGTAGGTGGGGCTGAGAGAGCTCTCTCGAGAACTGCCCTTGAGAGAACAGCTCTGAGCAGGGCTTTTTTTGTAGAAAAAGTCCAGCAGGAACTCATTAACATAATAGGCCACACCCATCCGGAGAAACTCATTAGCATATTAGGCCACACCCCTGACAGCACAGCTCATTAGCACATTAGGCCACACACCCCATGTCACCAAAAGTGTGGTCATCCAGCCACACCCACCTTTTGCTTCTTATTCTGTTTACCTTATTTGTTGTCAAAACCCAGGGCTTTTTTTGGTAGCAGGAACTCCTTTGCACGTTAGACCACACACCCCTGATATAGCCAATCCTAATGAGTTTCTGCTGTTGGGCGTGGCCTGTTATGCTAATGAGTTCCTGCTGAGCGTGGCCAACTCAGGAGCCAGCCGGAACTCTGTTCCTGTGCGTTCCTGCCCAAAAATAGCCCTGGCTCTGAGAGAACGGAGACTGACCCAAGGTCCCAGCTAGCTGCATGTGGAGGAGTGAGGAATCAAACCCGGTTCTCCCAGATTAGAACCAGTCGCTCCTAGCCACTGCACCAGACTGGCTCTCTCAAAAGCCCCACCCTGCATCATCCACTTTCTAACAACATTTGGGAGGCTCCAGGAAAATTGTCAGTGGGCGCCATCGTATAGACCATCCCTTAGCTTATGCTCCTGGGCAGTAGTCATCGTTTATGTATTACATTTTTATCTTGCCCATCTTCAAAGGAGATTGGGGTGTCGTAAGGGGACGCCTCCCTTTGTCTTCACAAATACCAGCCCTGTGAAGTTGGTTAGGCTGAGAGAAAAGGACCAGCCCAAGATCACCCGGTGAGCACCCATGCCTGTGTGGGGATTTGAACCCAGGTCATTTAAGTATAATCACACTGCCTCATTGTTCCTTGTTGGGAAGGAATCGGTGAGTGTGTCTTTGGCTCTTTTGAGTCGATGATAAAAACGAGGGTGTCTCGTGAAGCCCCTGGGACTCCTGTGATTGGAGAAGGGGGGAGGGACTTTGGAACCACCCTGTTTCCGGGACCAATCAGAGCAGACGTCTCAAGAATGGCTCCCTGCCATTGCTCTTCTGAATCTGATTAACGACTTCTGGCACTCAGTGGGACCAAAGTACATGTTTATAGATGCCCGGAAAAACTGAACCCGGGTCACAGGAGAGATAATATTTATCCAACTTTTGTTTCGTTGTCATCTCAAGAACATCACTGGGCGCAAAGAACACAAACGAGGAGGCACAATGGACGTGCGCCACAAATAATCGTGCGGTACCATCACTGTTTAGGCCACCCCTAGCAACAAATGCCCAACAAACAGAAAGTGACGCGTCCCTCCAGAGCTGAATGCAAACATAGGCCAATGGTTTGCCGCTGAGAAGCTGGGTATCTCCCACTCTGCAATGCGATGTTTTTAAATGTGGACAAAGGTGTCGGAAAGTGAGAAAATCCACTTGGTCAGCTTTTGAGACCCAAAGGGAGAGGGGGACCACTTGGGCCAAAGACAGAGAAATGTGCTAGGTTATTAAGAACGTCAGAAGAGCATCCTATCATACACACTGACCAACCACTTCCTCTGGAGGGCCAACAACACGGCATAGAAGCCGAAGCCTTTCCCTTATGATAAGAACATCAGAAGAGCCCTGCTGGGTCAGACCAGTGGTCCATCTAGTCCAGCATCCTGTCTCACACAGGGGCCAACCAGTTCCTCTGGAGGGCCAACAACAGGGCATAGAGATCAAGGCCTTCCCCTTGTTATAAGAACATCAGAAGAGCCCTGCTAGACCAGTCCATCTAGTCCAGCATCCTGTCTCACTCAGTGGCCAACCAGTTCCTCTGCAGAGCCAACAACTGGGCATAGAGGCCGAGGCCTTCCCTCGATGTTGCCTCCTGGCACTGTGATCCAGAGGCTGACTGCCACTGAACATGGAGGTTCCCTTTTGTCACCATGCCTAGTAGTAGCCATTGATAGACTTATCCTCCACAGATCTTTCTAATCCCATTTGAAAGCTGTTCATTCCTGTGGCCACCACTACATCTTTTGGCAGCAAATTCCACATTTTAACCACTCTCTGTGTAAAGAAGTACTATTAATTCACTGCCACATGAGGTGGTGGCAGCTACAAGCATAGACAGTTTCAAGAGGGAATTAGATAAACATATGGAGCAGAAGTCCATCAGTGGCTATTAGCCACAGGGTATAGATGGGAACTCTCAGTCTGGGGCAGGTGATGCACTCTATTCTTGGTGCTGGAGGGGGCAGCTGTGGGAGGGCTTCTAGTGTCCTGGCCCCACTGCTGGACCTCCTGATGGCACCTGGTATATTTTGGCCGCTGTGTGACAGAGTGTTGGACTAGATGGGCCATTGGCCTGATTCAACATTGGCTTCTCTTATGTTCTTCTTATTTTTTAAAAAAAAAATCTAACTCATCTAATTCTGGTGATATTTAAATCACATGTGAAGTATCGCTCTAACTTTTTCAAGCTCTGAGTTTATTTGGTTTTTAAGGAAACTGGCATCTGCTAAGGAACCCATCTATTTCCCTAATGGAACATCAAAGAAAATTCCGGGGTCATATCCTACGAATGTGTATCTAGGTCACGTGAGGTTATGAGTGTCGCTGTACACTGCTTTGGTTAGAACCTCATCTTGAACACCATGTTCAGTTTTGGAGACTGCAGTTTAGTAAAGATGGAAACTACTAAGCTGGTGAAGGCTTTGCAGACGGGGGCCTATGAGAGCTTGAAGGAGATGGCCCTGGTCCAATCTTTTTGAAACTTGGTGGGGTTTTTTGAGGAGAGGCACCAGATGCTTTGCTGAAAATCTGATGCCTCTGCTTCAAAAACAGCCCCACCAGAGCACCAGATACCCACAGATCAAGTCTCCATTATACCCTATGGGGACTGGTCTCCATAGGGTTTAATGGAGTGCCCAGTGGACACTCCCCTCCTCTCCTGATAACCCTGAGCGGGGGGAGGGCCTCCAAACCATGAGATCCCCTGCCCCAACTGGGGATTGGCAACCCTAATCGGGCCTAACGCTGTGACCTCAACACACACACCGACAACAGTTTTTATCCCCTTAATGCAGGGTCTTTCAAATGCTCTGTCTTCAAGGACCTCTTTCCCAATCACTGCGTCTGCCCCACAGTTGTTTGTGGTTTCACATGTCACAAGGGAAAACCAATGTCTCCCCCCACAGAGGAACTCCAAAGAAGGGTCTCCGGGAACAAATTTTAGCCACTGCTTTACTATAATTCCAGATAAATCCTATCTGACGTGACTCCCACTCACTTCCGGGAAACTTCCCCGTGGACTGAGCCCTAAGACGAGGAAAAGGCTAACAAATTCTACCTCGCTCCTCACCTGAGGTGAACGTAAGTGATGCGAATAATAACAAAGAGCTCCCATTTTTTAAAAAAACAATCCTGCATCTTCTGCTGGAATTTATTTCAATTATTTATCAGCCTGCCTTTCCCCCACACGCTGGGAATCCAGGTGGCAACATGAAGAAATAGTCAATATAAAGTTGCTGTAGATTTTCCAAGTTGTGTGGCCGTGGTCTTGGCATTGTAGGACCTTTCGCCAGTAGTTGTGACTGGAATCCTCAGAGGAATAACACAGAAAGACACTGCAGACTTAGCCAACCTGAAAAATCAGCGATGGCTGAGCATAGCCTAACCCAAACAGGACACAGCATTTAGTTCCAAAACACTGAAAGACTGGACAACACTTCCAATTACCATGTCAGATTACATAGGGAAGCCACTGAAATCCATAAACATAAACACAATTTCAACAGGAAAGAAGAGAGTTTAAAAATAAATAGGGCATGGTTTCCCATCCCGAAAAACACAAAATGCTCTACAGCTGACAATAGCACTACAGATAAGATTAAAGTTTCAACAGCCATTCCACACACAAAAGAACCTCCTCAGGAAACAGGAAACCTTCTCAGGAAACAATCCATAGACAAAAGAACCTCCTCAGGAAAGCTCCTCCATTAGCATGTTCATAGCCTGGAGAACTCCTACAAGATAATGACTCAGCTCTACCCTACCTTCCAGGGTAGACATAAATTACCTGCCTACCATTTTTCTGCTCACCTCGACACAGAGAGTACTCCATCTTTCTGTGTTATACCTCTGACGATGTCAGTCACAGCTGCTGGTGAAATGTCAGGTCCTACGATGCCAAGACTACGGCCACACAACCCGGAAAATCTACAGCAACTAATGAACTCTGGCCGTGAAAGCCTTCGACAGCATAGTTAATATGAAGGATTGCCAAGTCTTCTGGAATTACAACTCGTCTCTGGGGGACAGAGATCAGTTCCCCTGGAGAAAATGGCTGCTTTCGAAGGTGGACTGGATGGCATTATACCCAGCTGAGGTCTTTCCTCTCCACAAATTCCACCTCCCATAAGGCTCCATCCCCAAGATCTCCAGGAATTTCCCAATCCAGAGCTGGTAACCTTAATTCGGTAAACCCAAAATCACCTATTACTAACAAAGATTTTTTTTTTAAATTCCCTCACAAAATGATCACCAAGTTTTTAGACACTAGCTTTTGAGAAGCCCCACATGCTCTCAAAAATGACTAGACTCGAGTCCAGTAGCAATTAGAAACCAAGAAGGTTTTCGGGGTATAAGCTTTCGAAAATCAGAACTCCCTTTGTCGGGTACAGGAGGAGGAGTTGGAGGAGGAGGAGGAGGAAATTGGATTTATACCCGGCCCTTCACTACCCAAAGGAGTCTCAGAGCGGCTCACAATCTCCTTTCCCTCCCCCTCCCCACCACAGACACCCTGTGAGGCAGGTGGGGCTGAGAGAGCTCTTTTGAGAACTGTCCTTGAGAAAACAGCTCTGAGAGACCTTGTGACTGACCCAAGGTCACACCAGCAGCTGCATGTGGAGGAGTGAGGAATCAAACCCAGTTCTCCCAGATTAGACTCTGCACTCCTAACCACTACGTTGAACTGGCTCTCTCTCTCGTGATGGAAGCGAGAACCGGGCGGTTGCACCTTCCTGCCCCCCTTATTAGTTTTCCCCTCCCCTTCCTCATTAGTTTTGACCTTGGTGCGCACACCCCCATGGCTTCATGTAAAGCAAACATTATCAACGCCCAGCTGAAGGAACGGCACGTATGAGCCCGGGGTTTGCTTCCTTCTCGAGCCAGACTCTGGAAACACCTTTGAGCTCCAAAGAATGCATCTGCCCTGCATTCATTTGGCCCACGTGCCAAGAACGGGACCCACCCATCTACGGCTCAGATGTCACGCTGACCTGCAGTCTCGACATGTGCCAGCATTCGCAAAACCAGCCATCCCGCCACAGGCGAAGTCGACTCACGCTCCAAGGATCCCTGTCTTTATGGTTACCTTGCCGTGCTACTACGGTAAATTGTGCGGTGGGAAGAAAGACGGTAAAACCTTTCCCCCACCCCTTGTTCCAGGGGTCCTCAACCTTTTTGAAGCCTGCAGGTACCTTTGGAATTCTGGCACAGTACGATGGGCTCAACTACAAAATGGCTGCCGGAGGAGGAAAAGCCAGACACAAAATGGCTGCTCACAGCTGACTTTCAGTCAGGCAGTGAAGATCGCTGTGCCGGTGTGGCAGCTGATGCCAGAGCAACATTGCTGAAAATCTGTACAGACAATCAAACTTCCAGTGCCCAGTCAGAAACTCTGGTGGGCAAAAGGCCCACCTGGCCCTAGCTGCTTTCTACAAACTAGGGTTGCCAAGTTCCTTTCGCCCACCAGTGGAAGGGATGAGGGGACGTTCTGGGAGTGGGAAGGGATGTCACACACCCCATGCCCCTAGAAACAGTGATGTGACCTGTGTTACCTGGAAGAAGAAGAAGAAGGAGAAGAAGAAGAAGAAGGAGAAGAAGAAGAAGAAGAAGAAGAAGAAGGAGAAGGAGGAGGAGGAGGAGGAGGAGGAGGAGGAGATTGGATTTATACCCCACCCTTCACTACCCGAAGGGAGTCTCAGAGCGGCTTACAAACTCCTTTCCCTTCCCCTCCCCACAACAGACACCCTTGTGAGGTAGATGGGGCTGAGGGAGCTCTGACAGAAACTGCTCTTTTTCAAGAACAGCTCTGACAGAACTAAGGCTAGCCCAAGGTCATCCAGCAGGTGCAAGTGAAGGTGTGGGGAATCAAACCTGGTTCTCCCAGATTAGAGTCCGCGCACTTAACCACTACACCAAACCAAAGTGATGTCAGCACGTTAGCGATGTCGGGGGCAACGGTCTGGCTTTTGGGCAAAACTCTATGGTAAAACCAG
The DNA here is from genome assembly GCA_029375565.1 of Gekko gecko. Lineage (NCBI taxonomy): Eukaryota > Metazoa > Chordata > Lepidosauria > Squamata > Gekkonidae > Gekko > Gekko gecko. The sequence continues at coordinate 11,692,075 of JAPDNY010000005.1, read as the reverse complement.
CATCAAACCAATCTGGCAGGCCTCACAGACATGTCTAGGCAAAGACCTTGGAAGGTGTAAGAATCTTGGTCTGACTGCGCTGCGTCCTTTTGCGTACGCGAAAACAATGGACTTGTCTCACCCCAGAGCGAATGCTATTTACCTGGATCGTTAATCCAATCAGCCCTGCCTCACCTCCCATATTTACTTCACAAAAGCTACCCTGATATGTACCACTTTCCCACCTAACACAAAAGAAGGGTCGTCAGACAGTATTTTTGCTTTTCGATTAGTATAATTAGGTAATTTTTAAAGCTTGTGAGGAGCTGCAGTGGCTCAAGTGGTTAAGACGCTGAACTGCAGGCTGTGGAAGGTCAGTAGTTCAGCAGTTCGAGACCCGGGTGCCTCATGACAGGGTGAGCTCCCGTCTCTAGTTCCAGCTCCTGCCAACCTAGCAGTTCGAAAGCAAGAAATTGCAAGTAGATAAATAGGTACCACTTCGGTGGGAAGGTAACAGCGTTCCGTGCGCCTTGGTGTTTAGTCATGCCAGCCACATGACCATGGAAATGTCTTCGGACAGCGCTGGCTCTTCGGCTTTGAAACGGAGATGAGCACCGCAACCCTAGAGTCGGATTCGACTGGCTTTCGAGCAAGGGAACCTTTACCTTTACCTAAAGCTTGTGAGTCACTGGAGGAAGCTATCGGGAGTTTCAACTTAAGCTTTTATTTTTATATTAGGATATCCTCCCAACCATCTCCCAATCCTTTGTCCGTTCCTGGGAATGCTGTTCTATTTCCAGCTAATCCCATCAGAATATTGTTTTAGGAAGCCAGTCTCATCATGCATACCCTCAGGTAGCATTTTGCCCTATAACTGGCCATGCTCAGTCCCACAGCTGTGTGTGTTTTTCCTGGATCCAAACTGCACACCCAAGATGCTGGACGTCTTGCAGTTCTCCTACACTTTGCCTCTTCTGGACAGGTAGCCATCACCTCGTCCCCACCTATATTCCCACTACTCCCTTTATCTCTATATATAATAATCCTGTTTTGGAGTGGCCACATTCCACACACTCCCTCAGCCATTGGCCCTTCAGCCGCCATTCAAGAGTACTTGCGTGCCATTGGCCGGGTGCTGGGTCCACTCCTCTTCCCCGCCCACTCCCCCTTCAGCAACTGTACCCTGTCAGAATTACTGGCAAACAGCTTTCTCTCTTGACGAAGATGCTCCTCCTGCTTTCCTCCCCTGTGGGACTAACTGTTCCCTCAGTGGCTGTTGGTAGGTGTCATGCAATGGCAGTTACCTGAGTTTGTAAGATGGCTGTGGTTCTTTTTTTAAAATGTTCCCCCATAAGGTTTAATTGAGCTGTAGTTTCAGAGAGGGGCCTGCAGGAGAGGGGTGGAAATCACTCAGAATTACAACTGATCTCCAAGAGGGAGGGGGGAGGAGATGCAAAGCTGAAATCAGAGGGGCAAATAATGGCAGGTTGATGCTTGGCTGGGAAGGAGACGGTGTTGCCAACTCCAGGTTGGGAAATTCATGGAGATTTGAGGGGTGGAGCCTGGAGGGGGTGAGGTTTGAGGAGGGGTGGGACCTCAGACAAGTACAATGCCATAGACTCCATGAGTAACAATTGTTGCCAATCTCCAGGTGAGGGCTGGAGGTCAATGAAAACTACAACTGCTCTTCAGGTAGCAGAGATCAGTTCCTCTGGAGAAAATGGTGGTCTGTGTGTCATTATACCCTGCTGAGGTCACGACAGCACATTGGCGCTGAGTGCCCAAGGCCTTGGCGCTCTCCCAGAGCCTCTTTCTAGAGCTCATTGTATTTATATCCACAACGGGCCTTATTTCTTGTTTCTTAATAAATCTTGGTTGTGTGTAGTCTCTTGTGTGCTTTCTGTATGCTAGCATTCTCATTTTCTATCCATCAAATCCATTTCTGTTTTCAATTCGGACTGGTTATTTCAAGAGTTCTCTAAAAGGGGAAGATCTCTGTGAATGCCGGTGGCCCATCTCGCTGGTTACCTCCTTCACTAATTCCCCAACAAAAACAGGAGACAGCCCATTTTGGGGCAAAACACAGCATTTGGGGGTAACACCCCCTTGTGATCTTAAATCCCAGACAGGAATATATTGGAGAAAACGGTCCTTCAGGTACCCCACTTCCAAGCCATGTAGGGCAGGGGTGTCAAACATAAGGCCCGGGGGCCCAAACCGGCCCATCCAGCATTCTTACTGGGCCCACAAGCAACTGGTATATACAGAAATATAAGGTGCTCCCCCTTTTATGGTATCCCTAGGGGAAAAAACCTAACCTTGCATATGATTAAATAAAATTACTGGGGCTTTTGTGGGCTCCTCGGTAAATTAATTGCTTTTGCTGCTAGGAATCAAATGCTTTTATTTGTATTTTGAGTTAAAAATATTGTTAATGGGATTTGCCTGTGTCCTTTATGAAGTTTATATCTCCAGTACCTGGTATTAAATTTTACGGCACACATGGCCAGCCCAACAAAGTGACATTTATGTCAGACTTGGAATAAGGCCCATTGTGGAAATAAATACACTGAGCTCAAGAAAGAGGCTCTGGGAAAGTGTCCCGGTCCTGGGCACTCAGTGTCAATTTGCTGTGGCAACCTCAGCAGGATATAATGACACAGAGTCCACCATTTTCTCCAGAGGAACTGATCTCTGCTACCTGGAGAGCAGTTGTAATTCTGAGTGATCTCTAGCCCCCACCTGGAGATTGGCAACAATGGTTCCCTGGGAGGGACTGGCTGGTTTGGAGGGTGGAGTCTATGGCATTATACCTGTCTGAGGTACCACTCCTCTTGAAACTTCATCCTCTCCAGGTTCCATCCCTCAAATCTCCAGGAATTTCCCACCTAGAGTTGGCAACTCTATCTTCTTCTGAGCCAGTCATCAACCTACCTTTAGTTTCTCCTCACTCTTCAGCTTTCCACACACACCCCCACCGTGCTCTGAAGCCCTGACTGCTACGTCACATTGGCTGTCATACAGGGGCCATCTCAGCAGGATATTTTCTCCAGAGGAACTGATCTCTGCCATCTGGAAAGCAGTTGTAATTCTGAGTGATCTTCAGCCCTCACCTGGAGATTGGCAACAATGGTTTCCTCCAACAGGTACTAAGGGGAAATGTATTTTACCTCAGAACACATTTTACCTGAGAACAGCAACAGCAAACTGTTTAGAACATTAGAGGCAAAGACCAATGAGGCCGCTTATGCAAACAACCTCTATGTTCTGAGGCAAAGGCCAATCAGGCCACATATGCAAATGATTCCATATAAGGCAGCCCTAATGGTTGACAGGTGAGTTCCAAGCCACATGCTTGCATCTTCAGGGGGTCCCACGCTGCCACCTGGAGGTTAAAAGTGGGTTTCTGGGCCAGGAAAGGCCGAAGACCATTGTCCCAGGTTTGGGTTGCCAGCTCTGAAGCTGGGGTAGATAAAAAGAGGCTCTTTCTAGACCTTTTGATTCTCTGACTGAGGGAAATTCTCGGGTTGGCTGTTACAGTCCTCCGGTTTACGCCAAGCTGCTTATGGCGAAACACTTCCCCAAAACTGCCCATGCCCTGAACGAGGGAAAGGCCTGAACGATGAGGAGGAGTGGTTCAAACGGATCCACCTTGCCTATCTTAAGCCTGCCGTGTGCTGTTGTTGCCGCCCACGCAGCTCACTCCCTGCTGCTCCCTGGTTGCAATTAACATGCCTGGGAGGATGCTCCGTTTCTTTGGACAAAAGCCCCGACTACATGGGCCAGCGACTGGAGACACAGAGATGGAGACGCATCAGGCAGGCGCCTCCGCCCAGCAGCCCCACCAATGCCCTCTAGCTCGCCCCTCCCCGTGCCAGGCCAATTTCTGGAACTCCCACGAGCAGACGGGGTTGCCAATTCCAGCAAAGTTGCCGAGCGTTGGCTGAGGAGATCAGTCCTCTACCGAGGATTAGGGCGGGACAAACCACCTTGACAGCCACAGGAATGCACGTTCGGCCAAGGAGGAAGCCGAGAGCTTGAACATCGGCAGATATATGCCTCAAAAAATTCCGCCTGGGAAAGCTAAACACAGCCAGACATTGTGGCAAGTGGTACCCGACATTTCTTACTGAGGTGCGCTGAGCACAATCCGGTGCTGGGACCAAGGGCGACCTCGAGAATCTGAAAAGGTGACGATCTGGAGGATGCGGATTCCTTACAGTAATACCTGTTGGGGCGAGGCCAGCCAGTTCTCAAATCCAGACCTCAAAGGGACATTTTTCAGCTTATTTATTTACTTTATCTAAAACATTTATTAGCCACCTTTCATCCCGACAGAGGTTAAGACGGCTTAGGTAAAGTAAAGGTAAAGGTTCCCTTGCTCGAAAGCCAGTCGAATCCGACTCTAGGGTTGCGGTGCTCATCTCCGTTTCAAAGCCGAAGAGCCAGCGCTGTCCGAAGATGCTTCCGTGGTCATGTGGCCGGCATGACTAAACACCAAGGCGCACGGAACACTGTTACCTTCCCACCAAAGTGGTACCTATTTATCTACTTGCAATTTCTTGCTTTTGAACTGCTAGGTTGGCAGGAGCTGGAACTAGAGACGGGAGCTCACCCCGTCATGCGGCACTCACGGGTCTTGAACTGCTGAACTACTGACCTTCCACAGCCTGCAGTTCAGAATCTTAACCACTTGAGCCACCGCAGCTCCTGAAGACGGCTTACAGGATACATAAAATACATAAAATTAGAATGCATAATGGGGATTATTAGGAAGGGGACTGAAAACAGATCAGCCAGTATCATCATGCCCCTGTATAAATCTATGGTGCCCTGTGTCATTTGGAATATTGTGTACAGTTCTGGTCACCACACTCAAAAAGGATATCAGAACTTTGGGAAAAGTACAGAAAAGGGCAACTCAAATGATTAAGGGGATAGAACACCTTCCCAATGAAGAAAGGTTAAAGTGGTTGGGGCTCTTTAGCTTGGAGAAAAGATGACTGAAGGGTGACATGATAGAGGTTTACATAATTATTCATGAGGAAGAGGAGGAGAAATTATTTATACCCGCTTTCTACCCGATTAAGACGCTGAACTGCAGGCTGTGGAAGGTCAGTAGTTCAGCAGTTCGGACCCGGTGCCGCATGACGGTGAGCTCCTGTCTCTAGTTCCAGCTCCTGCCAACCTAGCAGTTCGAAAGCAAATTGCAAGTAGATAATGGTACCACTTTGGTGGAAGGTAACAGCGTTCCGTGCACCTTGGTGTTTAGTCATGCCGGCCACAGGACCACGGAACGTCTCTGGACAGCGCTGGCTCTTCGGCTTTGAAACGGAGATGACACCGCAACCCTAGAGTCGGTTCGACCGCTTTCGAGCAAGGAACCTTACCGTTACCTTCTACCCGAGGAATTCTTGGAGCGGCTTAGAATCTCCCTCCCTTCCCCTCCCCACGACATACACCCCGTGAGGTAGGTGGGGCCGAGAGAACTCTGAGGGAACAGCTCTGAGAGAACTGTGACTGGCCCAAGGTCAGCTAGCTGGCTTCATGTGAAGGACGAGTGGGGAACCAAACCTGATTCTCCAGATTACAGTCCGCTGCTCTTAACCACTACACCAAGCACATATCCTCCATCACTGAGCTGCTACGAAGAGGAACCCCACACGGCAGGGAGGAGAGAACACACCTCCAGATCAGAGGGGATGTTATTAGACAGACTTGAGCCCCAGGATTTCTTCCTAGCGCAACTAAGCTCCGAGAAACAATGGGATTTGCCGCTTGCACGCAGGTGTGCTGGAGTCTTTGCGCATCGCCCGCGTGTGTGTACAGGGCCTTTGTGCGGCCATGCTCCCGTCAGGCAGGAGCATTTGGTTTGTCATCACCATTTGTCCCGCAGCGTTCCCCATTGTTGATCGGGCAACACCAAACAGGTTGCTTCCTGCCAGAAACTCTCAGCAAACAGGAAGAAACGGGTCGGCCTGGAACCCGGATTCGCAAGAGGAGGGCTTTCCTCCCCTCTGACCTAAACTTTTGCAGCCATATTTTGAATTCCTGGCTCTGGAAGGGCCGCTGGCGTATGGCCAATTCGCCTTCCCGAGCGACGCGCCCCCTAAGCTGTGGCGTCTTGTGAGCAAGAATTCTGCTTTGTGAACTACAGGGCATTAAAGTTGTGAGCGAGTGATTTGGCTACTGCATCAATTAGTCTGCTCTGGAGCCCTCCTTCCTGAGCAAAGACCGAAAATGTGTGAGCCGGAGGCTAAAAAACTGTGAGCTAGCTCACACTAATTCAGTTCAGAGGGAACACTGTTCCTAAGCGCAGTACCGAGGGTGCCAACGCCCTGCTAGAATGTTCCTTGGCCAGAAAGTGGGTGGGGCTGAGCAACTTTGCCACAGACACTTCCACAGATCTACCCTTCTCTCTCCTACACACCCTCCTTTCCTCCTGCTCCCCTTCAGGCCTGGGGCAGGAAAGGGCTTTGACTGGCTGCCACCACTCTCGTTCTAGGGCAGGGCTCCCCAACTATTTTGAGACTGCGAGCGCCTTTTGAATGCTGACACAGTGTGGTAGGCACAGTGACAAAATGGCGGTCACAAAACGGCTGCCGTAGAAGGCAGGGACAGCCACAAAATGGCGAACGCAGCTTAGATTCTGTCACACAGTGAAGATCCCTGTGATTTTAGCGGCAACTGTTGCCAATCAAATCCCCAGTGGCCAGTGAAAAACCTCGCTGGACAAAAGCCTCACCTGGCCCCACCCACTTTCCAGGCTTTTACTGGTGAGGCCCCAGAGCTCTGTCCCTGCCCCAGGCAGCTACCTCTGTAGTCAGGGTGTGCCCTGATATAAGGCCAAATCTGAGGCATGAAGAACCTCTAGTCAGGCTATGCCCTGATGTAAGGCCAAATTTGAGGTATGAAGAAACTCTGTAGTCAGGGTGTGCGCAATATAAGGCCAAATTTGAGGCATGAAGAACCTCTGTAGTCAGGCTATGCCCTGATATAAGGCCAAATTTGAGGTATGAAGAACTTCTGTAGTCAGGCTGTGCTGTTCTTGAAAAAGAGCAGTTTCTGTCAAGAGCTCTCTCAGCCCCACCGACCTCACAGGGTGTCTATTGTGGCGAGGGGAAGGGAAAGGAGTTTGTAAGCTGCTCTGGGACTCCTTTGGGTAGTGAAGGGTGGGGTATAAATCCAATCTCTTCTTCTCTTCTTCTTGCTGTAAGGCCAAATTTGAGGTATGAAGACACTCTGTACTCAGGCTATGCCCTGATGTAAGGTCAAATTTGAGGTATGAAGACACTTTATAGTAAGGGCATACCCTGATGTAAGGCCAAATTTGAGGCATGAAGACACTCTGTAGTCAGGCTATGCCCTGATGTAAGACCAAATTTGAGGTATGAAGACGCTCTGTAGTCAGGGCGTGCCCGATATAAGGCCAAATCTGAGGCATGAAGAACCTCTGTAGTAAGGCTGTGCCCTGATGTAAGGCCAAATTTGATGCATGAAGAACCTTGGTCGTCAGGGCATGCCCTGATATAAGGTCAAATCTGAGGCACGAAGAACCTCTGTAGTCAGGCTGTGCCCTGATGTAAGGCCAAATTTGAGGCATGCAGAATCCATTCTCTCTGTTAGAGCTCTGCCACCTTGACAGCAATTGATGTCTGTTTCCCCTCCATTTTCCCTCAGGCCCATCCCGAAGCTTGGAATGCCACCTGGGAAATATACAGGCCACATCTTTCCTCAGCCTGAGGCTCAGAATCATAACACATTCCTTTCTTGGTATCCAGCCACGGAACCTGCTACCCACAGTCTGCAATCCACTTTATTTATTTATAAAATGTGTATCCTGCCTTTCTGCCCTTACAAGCAGGGTTGCCAACCAATGTTCCCTTTAAGTTGAGTTAGTGTGAGCTAGTTCACCATTTTTTAGCCTCCAGCTCACACATTTTTTGTCTCAGCTCAGGAAGGAGGGCTCCAGAGCAAACCAATTTATGCAGTGGCCAAATCGCTGGCTCACAGCTTTAATGCCAGGAGCTCACAAAGTAGAATGTTTGCTCACAAGACTCCACAGCTTAGAGGGAGCATAGTCGCCAACCTTCAGGTGGAGCCTGGAGATCCCCTAGAACTCAAACTGATCTTCAGCTGATAGAGATCACCTCCCCTGAAGAAAAGGGCTGCTCTGGAGGGTAGACTCTATGGCACTGTACCACAGTGAAGTCCCACCCCTCCCCAAACTCCTCCCTCCCCAGGTTCCACCCTCAAAAGCTCCAGGTATTTCACTACCCAGAGTTGGCAACACAACTTACAAGGGCCAGCAAGGCGGGTAACCATTCAAAACATGCACAATAAAATCAAATTTTAAAACTGTTAAAATAATTTTAAAAAACCCTCTGTTTTACCATTTCAATCTTCCATCACCTCTTTCTCCTGCAGGTAAAAAAAACAGGACTTGCACTTAAAGCACCTACAGCTTAATCACACACACACACCCCACTGCAAGCCTCAGAAAAGGTTGGAAGTTGACCAAATGTGGCTGTCTTTCCGGGTCTTTTCACATGGAGGTTTCCCACAGGGTTTGGGTTCTGAACTGGAGCAGAGTTCCTCCGCCCTTGTTCACATGAACACACTTTATAATGTCAGACGGTTATAGAAAGTTTTAGGACTGTTTTTAACTGTATTTATGTGTTTTTATGTAAACCACCCTGAGCTGGCCTCGGCTGGGAGGATGGGGGAAGGATGGATGGATGGATGGACGGACGGACGGACGATAGGTAGGTAGTAAGTACGTAGATAGATAGATGATAGGTAGATAGACAGACAGATGGATGGATAGAAGATAGACATATAGATAGAAGATAAATAGATGATAGATAGATGATAGGTAGACAGGTAGACAGATGGATGGATGGATGGATGGATGGATGGATGGATGGATGGATGGATGATAAACATACAGACAGACGATAAATAGTAGATGATAGATAGACAGGTAGAAGGAAGGAAGGAAGGAAGGAAGGAAGGAAGGAAAGAAGGAAGGAAAGAAGGAAAGAAAGAAGGAAAGAAGGAAAGATGATAGGTAGACAGACAGACAGACAGAAGATAGATAGAAGATAGATGATAGATAGATAATAGATCTGCCTTATATGGAATCAGACCTTCGGTCCATCAAAGTGAGTATTGCCTGCTCACACAGGCAGAACTTCTCCAGGGTCTCAGGCAGAGGTCTTTCACACCACCTACTGCCCAGTCCTTTTAAAGTGGAAATGCCAGGGACTGAACCTGGGACCTTCTGCATTCCAAGCAGATGTTCTAGCAATGAGCCACGGCTTCTCTCCCGAATGGAACTCCCACATGAAGCTGCCCTATACTGAGATGGGGAAACGAGGATGAAAAGAAGCTTGGAGGAAAACCCCCAGTAGTTCAGAACCCAAACTGGGGGAAAGCACCTAGAGGAGGAGGAAGAAGAACTAGAAGGAGGAGGAGGAGGAGGAGGAGGAGGAGAAGAAGAAGGAGGAGGAGGAGGAGGAGGAGGAGGAGGAGAGGAAGAGGAAGAAGAAGAAGAAGAGGAGGAGGAGGAGGAAGAGGAAGAAGACGAGGAGGAAGAAGAGGAGGAGGAAGAAGAGGAAGAAGAAGAAGAAGAGGAGGAGGAGATTGGATTTATACCCCATCCTTCACATGGAGTCTCAGAGCGGCTTACAAACTCCTTTCCCTTCCCCTCCCCACAACAGACACCCTGTGAGGTAGGCGGGGCTGATAGAACTCTGACAGAAACGGTTCTTTCTCAAGAACAGCTGTGCCAGAGCTTGTGACTGTCCCAAGGTCACATCAGCAGGTGCAAGTGGAGGAGTGGGGGAATCAAACCTGGTTCTCCCAGATTAGAGTCCGCGCAATTAACCACTACACCAAACAAGAGACCCGATTCCACACTTCTCATCCTTACTTGTGCCACCTGTCAACCATTAGGGCTGTAATCTTACTTTCCCCTCTTTGAACCGAAGCCCTAGCTTACTCAGGACTCGGAGATGCCAGCCTCCAGGTGGGATCTGGGGATCCCTTGGGATTACAGCTCGTCTCCAGACATATGGAATTCACTGCCACAGGAAGTGGCGGTGGCTACAAGCATGGACGGCTTCAAGAGGGAATTGGTTCAACATATGGAGCAGAGGTCCATCATTGGCTATTAGCCACGAGGTATAGATAGGAACTCTCAGGCTGGGGCAAGGGATGCACTCTATTCTTGGTGCTTGGGGGGGTGACAGTGGGAGGGCTTCTAGTGTCCTGGCCCCACTGCTGGACCTCCTGATGGCACCTGGTATATTTTGGCCACTGTGTGACAGAGTGTTGGACTGGATGGGCCATTGACCTGATCCAACACTGGCTTCTCGTATGTTCTTATAGATGAAACGCTTTGTCTGGGGCCAGTGATGCTCTGTATTTTTGGTGCTTGGGGGTGGTGGTGGCAACAGTGAGAGGGCTTCTAGTGTCCTGGCCCCACTGGTGGACCTCCTGATGGCCCCTGGTATTTTTGGCCTCTGTGTGACACAGAGTGCTGGACTGGATGGGCCATTGGAGGAGAAGGAAGAAGTGGTAGTAGTTTATGCCAAATGAATGCAAACACAATAAACTGCTTAAGGCTTCTTTAATGAGGTAATGGTCCTATTTCCTTCTTTTTTTCTGCTAGGTATCATGTCTTTCTCAATCAGAGCCCCTACAAAGTCTTCCCATGTCCTATGTGAATTGCAGTAGGATTTAACAGCACTGGTTTTTCCCCGAATTAAAATTGGGAGTTGCAGTTCAATGGGGCATTCAAAAGGTTTGGCTTTTATACCGGGTTAACGTTTTTAAAAACTCACCTGAAAGGAACCTTAACTCTCCTATTACATTACGAGTCTCTGAGACAAGCTCAAAGCAAGTAACTCATACGGAGAACCAACCGGCAGGCTTGTCCGGAGGCAGATAACTCAGCTATGTATCTGCGCCAACTTTGCCCGAATGAACCAATCTCATCAGCTACAAAGATACAGCAGAAGTATACACGTTAACAGCCTAGCAGAAGCTGGCTGGAAGGCAATAAAAACACAGCAGCAACTCACGCAGAGATGCACCGAGCCGCCTCCTCTCTAGGCTGGGAGATTATGTTTTCACAATGCACCAGTGATGTTCTCGTGGTCCATGTTTGTGCCCCGGCCTGTGATTTACTGCTCTAGAAAAGTCGTTTATCACAATACATTCCTGAACTGTACCGCTTCGATTTGCAAGTGGGCGGGTATATGGTCACTCTGTCCCCATTTCCCCCCAGAAAGCTCCCTGCTCTTTAAAAAAACGGGCTGTCAAACAGAAGAGTTCTAGTCCAGCCTCTTCCCTGATGTGCTGTTTACATTTGTGAACACGTTTTAAAGAAAGGACCCGGGGAGTTTCCATAGCCTAGGGCGCAAGCTTAATTCCAGGCAAAATATTTCTGTTCCCGTGATCTCCCTCCTTCGCCGAAAAGCCTCTCCGGTTGGCATTAGACCTGGCCGTGCTGTTTGGAATGAGAGATGTGTCATTTTCCCAGAAAGGCTTGCTACCCTAAAGAGCTTGCAGGTTATGGGGCCTTCCCCTGACATTTGGGTGGACTTGATTATTTACAACACATAGAGCTGTCTATGCCACGCTGGATCACAGGCTATGCAATGAAGTATAACTGGTCTCAAGAGGGCTGTCGGCACCTTTGAGGGAAGTTCATAGGCAGGCAACAAAGAAGACTCTATTATCAACGACTCTGGAAACCTTCTTGCTCCCCACCGCCAATGGTCACGTCCAAGCTAAACTCTTGAGAAGGCACGCGTGCATTTAAGTTAGGAAGGATGTTGACAAGCTCGAGCGCGTCCAGAAGAGGGCAACCAGGACGGTGAGAGGGTTGGAATCCAAGCCTGGATGTACTGTATGCATGCAGAGAGATTTTCATGTTTTCCCCTACCCCATGCATGCACTGATAGGTAGTTTACGAGGCTATTATGAGATGTGGGAGGTTTCTGTGTATGCAACCCATGTCCCCTCCCTCTCCGCCGCCCCTCTCCTCCACACAAGTAAAGAATACAGTCTAGAATATTGCAGAGGAATTGGAGAGGGTTATGCAATCTCATGCAATGGAAAGCTAATGCAGTCTTAGGATGCATTAACAGAAGCCTTGTGTCCAGTTCACGGGAGGTGGTAGTTCCGCTCCATTCTGCTCTGGTCAGGCCTCACCTGAAGTACTGTGTCCAGTTTGGGGCACCACATTTTTGGAAGGGTGTTGACAAGCTTGAGCGTGTCCAGAAGAGGGCGACCAGGATGGTGAGAGGGTTGGAATCCAAGTGTTACGGGGAAAGGCTGAAAGAGTTGGGTATGTTTAGCCTGGGAAAGAAAAGGCTTGGAGGGGACATGATGGCAATCTTCAAATATCTGAAGACCTGTCATGTAGAAGATGGAGCAGATCTATTCTCTCCTGCTCCGGATTGCAAGACTAGATCCAGTGGGTGGAAATTACAAGAGAAACTTCCTAACTGTAAGAGTGGTTGAGCAGTGGAACAGACTGACTCGGGGAGGTGGTGGATGCTCCTTCGCGGGACGTTTTCAAGCGGAAGGGTGGACGACCATCTTTCAGGTATGTTGTAGGGTTATCTTTTGGCTATGCTCCTGCAGAGTGCAGAGGTTCGGACTGGATGACCTGCAAGGTCCCTTCCAATTCTAACGTTCTTATGATTCTATACCCGCTAAACCAGCTTGATGGGAAAATCCAACCACGCTAGTAATTAGCTCACTTCCAAGGCCCGCCTCCGCTGTCACTCATCAAGTCGTGTCTCCACTTGGAATTTATAAAATATTTGGAGCAGAGGTAGGCATACCAGGCCTGCGCCCACACTCTCCCCGGAAGCTGTTTGGGGGCGGGGCCTTGTTGCCATGCAGCCGCTTCAAATGGCATTACTGAAGACGCTTAAATCTGGCTGCCATGCTGAACTGTGACAAGAGCGTGTCGAGGCACTGGACAATACTGTAGCCCAGGGGTGGCCAAACCGTGGCTCGGAAGCCACATGCGGCTCTATCACACATCTTGTGTGGCTCCTGGCAGGGCAGCCTGGGAAGCTAAATATCATTAGCAAACAAATATCACTGGGCAAAGAAATATCTTTATAAAGAACACAAACACAAAGTGAGTTTTTTTAACTTAAAATAAAAACGTACTTAAAACATTAGCTCTCTTGCAATATTTTACTTATTTAACAGTGCCTGTAAACTGACACCTCTTGTTTTGAATCACTGCATCAAAATGCCTGTGCTGGTACAATCTTGAGTATGCTGTTCAGGTGTGTACCTGTAAGCTGCAAACCTACGATGACGCAGCAGCAGCAGCAGGACTGGAAGAAGAAGCAGAAGACAGCCAGTACCACTGCGGGCCTGAGAGAAGCCCTCCGGGGGCCTAATTCGCCCCCCGGGCCACATGCTTGACACCCCTGAGATAGAGAAGCAGAGAAAGAAAAACTTTTCTCCCTTTCTCACAATACAAGGACTTGTGGCCACTCAATGAAATCAATGAGCAGTAGGTTTAGAATAGATAAAAGGAAGTACCCTCTTCACGCAAAGAGTGATAAACATGTGGAATTCACTGCCACAAGAAGTGGTGGTGGCTGCAAGCACAGACAGCTTCAAGAGGTGACTGGATAAACATATGGCGTGGCTACCAGCCAAAAGGCATAGATGTAATACCCTGTCCAGGGCACCAGTGCTGTCTTCTTGGGGCTTGGGGGGGGCAACAGTGGGAGGGCTTCTGAGGGCACCTGGTATTTTTGGCCACCGTGTGACACAGAATGTTGGACTGGAAGGGCCATTGGCCTGATCCAACATGGCTTCTCTTATGTTCTTATGGCCCTGCTGGTGGACCTCCTGAGGGCACCTGGTATTTTTGGCCACCGTGTGACACAGAATGTTGGACGGGAAGGGCCATTGGCCTGATCCAACATGGCTTCTCTTATGTTCTTATGGCCCTGCTGGTGGACCTCCTGAGGGCACCTGGTATTTTTGGCCACTGTGTGACACAGAATGTTGGATGGGAAGGGCCATTGGCCTGATCCAACATGGCTTCTCTTATGTTCTTATGGCCCTGCTGGTGGACCTCCTGAGGGCACCTGGTATTTTTGGCCACTGTGTGACACAGAATGTTGGACTGGAAGGGCCATTGGCCTGATCCAACATGGCTTCTCTTATGTTCTTATGGCCCTGCTGGTGGACCTCCTGAGGGCACCTGGTATTTTTGGCCACCGTGTGACACAGAATGTTGGACGGGAAGGGCCATTGGCCTGATCCAACATGGCTTCTCTTATGTTCTTATGGCCCTGCTGGTGGACCTCCTGAGGGCACCTGGTATTTTTGGCCACCGTGTGACACAGAATGTTGGACTGGATGGGCCATCGGCCCGATCCAACATGGCTTCTCTTCTATGGTCAGGGGGGCAACATCTGCTGGTTATTCCAGCCCCCGAGACAGTTAAATATGCTGCGACTAGGGCCAGGGGCTTCTCGGTGGTGACCCCCACCTGGTGGAATGAGCTCCTGGAAGAGATCAGGGCCCTGCAGGACCTTATGCAGTTCCGCAGGGCCTGCAAGACGGAGCTCCTCCACCAGGCCTTTGAGCAGGGGCCGCCACCACCACCACTACTACCATCATTGTATAGACATCTCGAGGCTTACTGGCCCTGGCATGGGATTCCAGTCTGGACAGGAAATTATTGGAGCAGCAGCAAACAAATGCATTAGAGAGCAGAGAAGTATGATCTTATATTGCGGATTTTGTTTTATGACCGCTGTTTTAATTGTTTTCGTGTTAACAGTTTACTTATGGTTTTAGTATTTATTCTTGGCTTTGCCTCGGTGTTTTAACGTTGACGCATGGTACGATGCCTCTTGTTCGTCGCCCTGAGCCCACACTGGAAGGGCGGGATATAAATCAAATAAATAAATAAATAATGTTCTCTTATGGTAGGCTGCCTACAGTGTCACTATGTGGAGGCCTTATTTTCCTCCCACTCAGGGGAAGGAAACTGGAGCGGGGGGGAGGTAAAGAATCCCCTCCCGCCCCCAGGAAGGGATAATGGGAGGCCTATCATAACCATGCCCATGATATATCTCTAATTTTGGTGACAGGCTGACTGAAAACCAACAAATGATTGGTCAGAACGGTCAAACGGAACCTCCACACGCCGAGGCACTATACCTCATGGAGACAAGTAAAGGCCGTGCCTTTTGGGCCCTGTTTGTGCCTTTACCTGGAGGCCTCTGACCAAGCAGCAACAGAAAGCTGCGTGAGAGACGCGCTGTTCTGATTCAGCCGGGAAAACCTTAAAATAAACGGCCGCGTTGGCACTTGGGGATTCGAGCCAAGACGTGGATTTCGTGAGGGAAGGTCTGCCCCTTTTCTCAGGCTTTCTATATTTGCCTCGCTTTTATGCCTTCACAAAGGAAGCTTATTTCTGAATTCCAAGACGGAATGCCTACAGTGGCGCTTGTTGTCTCATGCGCGCGCACTGTTTCCCGCATGCATGACGTTTGCTTTTCAGAAAATGAATCACTCGTCTGAAAGGACACAGGGGTGGGGACCCTCGAGGCGGCTGACTGGGAGTCAGACGGGTACGGGTTCTTCTTTCCGGCTCGCCCACTGACTTTGGGGGAATTACTTTCTCTGCCTTTCAGTTTCCCTCTCACTGGACTGAGGGTGGCTAACCAACAGACGGCCTCTGTGTTATTGGCACTGTCACAGTTTCCAGGCCCAGTAGAAGTTGTGGACAATCCACCTGGGACCTTCTGCATGCCAAGCAGAGGCTCTGCCACTGGGCTACAGCCCCACTTTGTGGCTCTTCCAGGGTCTCAGGCAGAGGTCTTTCACATCACCTCCTACCTGGTCCTTTTAACTGGAGATGTCGGGGATTGAACCTGGGACCTTCTGCCTGCTGAACAGGTGCTCTGCCAATGAGCTACAGCCCCACTTCATGGCTCTCCAGGGTCTCAGGCGGCGGCCTTTCACATCACCCACTGCCTGGTCCTTTCAAACTGGAGATGCCGGGGATTGAACCTGGGACCTTTTGCGTGCAAAGTAGAGGCTCTTCCACAAAGCTGCAGCTCATGCCGTGACAATGGAAAGTGGAAGGTTTAGAAAAGCAAAGAAAACATCCCGGGAGGCTCAGAGGACCTACAAGTCAAACTGAGAATACAGAATAATAGGCGCTTCCAAGCCGAGAGGAATGAAAAATTCAGTGGACAATGAGTTTCTCAGAAAACTCCCAGAGCTCGCGCTCCTCCGGCGGCTTTAAATGAAGAAAGAAAGAAAGAACAAATAGCAGTTGTTTGAGTTCATGACCAACCTCAGTGAAGATCTCTTCAACGCCTGAACCCGCTGTGGATCAATGTGACCTCTCGCTTCACCGCAGTAATTGTTGTTCCAATAAGTACTAATACAACTACTCGCTTCCTCGAAAACACGCTTGTCCAAATCGTTCTGCTTTAGCTACAAGCACGGGAAGGTTGAACTGAACTCAGACCTTGGTAGATTACGACTCTTTTTGTGTGTGCAAAGACTGATGTGAAGACCGGACAGGGGGGAGAGAAGATGTTCCTTGCCATCAGTGATGACACAGCTCCTGTCCAATAGGTACCCCGTGACCAGTTTGGACTCTGATCTGGAGAACCAGGTTCGATTCCCCATTCTTTCACATGCGAGTCAGCTGGGTGACCTTGGACCAGTCACAGTTCTCTCAGAGCTGTTCTCTCATGAGCAGTTCTCTCAGAGCTCTCTCAGCCCCCACCTACCTCACAGAGGGTGTCTGTTGTGGGGATGAGAAGGGAAAGGAGACTGTAAGTCGCTCTGAGACTCCGAGTGAAGGGCGGGGTATAAATCCAATCTCTTCTTCACAGCATGACTATTTTACACAGACCAGCCCTACTACTAGCTAAGGACGGAGGGGGGGAATCAGACTTAACCAGCAATTTCAAACTACAAAAAGCTTGGGGAACAGCAAACGGGAGGAAGGAAAGAGGCTTGCCGTCCTGCAACCAAAAGATTACAAAGGCACTCTCAGTTTCCAAAACCGAAAAGATTAATTCTGCGCACAGCTGTTGAAGGAGCAGCCAAAGTTCAGCCACTGGCTTCGAAATCGGCACAGCTCGCTTTCTGTTTGTTGATTTCAAATAGTTCGATCCTGTCCGGGGCCCAAAGATTTTCACGTCATTTCACTGTTGCTCTTGGTTGGGGTACGGCTGTCGTTCAAGATGGCTTCCAAAACCCCCGACGGGAAAACAATAATAAAGCAATGAAATCTGAACAACCTACCTAAAAGCCTGCTTAGTAAAGGTAAAGGTTCCCTTGCTCGAAAGCCAGTCGAATCCGACTCTAGGGTTGCGGTGCTCATCTCCGTTTCAAAGCCGAAGAGCCAGCGCTGTCCGAAGACGTTTCCGTGGTCATGTGGCCGGCATGACTAAACACCAAGGTGCACGGAACGCTGTTACCTTCCCACCGAAGTGGTCCCTATTTATCTACTTGCAATTTCTTGCTTTCGAACTGCTAGGTTGGCAGGAGCTGGAACTAGAGACAGGAGCTCACCCTGTCATGCGGCACCTCGGGTCTCGAACTGCTGAACTACTGACCTTCCACAGCCTGCAGTTCAGTGTCTTAACCACTTGAGCCACCGCAGCTCTAAAGCCTGCTTAATAGTTTAAAAAAACAAAACCAAACCCAAGCCCATGTATGTCCTGAGAAGGCAGGCCTTCTGGGTTCTTGTTGCAATAAACCAGCCCACCCCTCCAACACACACAGCACTCCCGCTGTTTGTACATCTAATAAAACTAATAAATAAATCTAATAAATAAATACATACTCACACAGGCGTGCCAAATGAATGCAGCACTTCATGCATCTGATGGAATTGTCTCTTGCGCAGGAAAAAGCTCCTGCCACCATCATTTCATGTACTTTAAGGCAGGGGTCTCCAACACAGTGCCCGTGGGCACCACGGCGGCGTCCACCAAGTGCTTTTAGAAACTGGGCAGGGCCAGTTTGGGGCCTTTTCCCAGGAAGGCTTCTGATTGGCCACTGGGAATCTGATAGGCTTCGAAGATTTTTTAAAAATGGCGCTCTGTCAGCCATGGCCATCACAGCACAAGGAGCTTCGCTGTGTAACTGAGCGTAAGGGGTGGCGTCCATGCAGGCTGTGGAAGCTCAGTAGTTCAGCAGTTTGAGACCCGAGAGTGCCACATGATGGAGTGAGCTCCCGTCTCTAGTTCCAGCTCCTGCCAACCTAGTAGTTCGAAAGCAAGAAATTGCAAGTAGATAAATAGGTACCACTTCGGTGGGAAGGTAACAGCGTTCCGTGCACCTTGGTGTTTAGTCATGCCGGCCACGTGACCATGGAAACGTCTTCGGACAGCGCTGGCTCTTCGGCTTTGAAACGAAGATGAGCACCGCAACCCTAGAGTCGGATTCGACTGGCTTTTGAGCAAGGGAACCTTTACCTCTACCCCACCACTGGTCAGAGTTCCAACGTCGCCTGCAAGCTCAAGAAGCTGGAGACTCCCTGCTTTAAGGCATCGCCGGACTCTGTTCTTTTTGGCAACAGCAGATGAACACGTCCGCCTCCTTGCTCATTTGGAAAAGACCTCTTTTCTAATCAGTACGCTGCTCACCAAAACTACCTTCTCAAAGCAACGAGGAACAGCCTGACCCTGTTTACCTGTTCTGCTCTGAGTCATCGTTTGGAAGCACTGCATCCCCTTGTGTGCGGCGGATGTGCATTCTCTCCCTTTTACAACTTTTGGCAGAGCGCATCAAAATTGGGTTCCCCTTTGCCCACAAAACCGTTGGGACAATAAACACAGCCCCATGTGAGGATAACCCCACCTCCCCGGACAACCCAAACGCGGTTAATGATTACACAGAAATGGTCCAAGGTTGTCTCCTAAGCCAAGTTTGCGTGCAATTAGGTTTGGCATCTCTGTGCTAATGAACTGGGCCGGCATGCTGTATTTGCTCCAGCCTGCTCCAGCCTGTTCTACTGAAAAAGGGGGAAGGAAGTTTAGATTTTGTTGGCGGTGATTACAGCCTCATAGAATCATAGCATCAAAGAGTTGGAAGGGACTTCCAGGGTCATGTAGTCCAACCGCCCGCACAGTGTAGGAAATTCACCAATACCTCCCCCTCCACACACACCCAGTGACCCTTGTCCCACACCCAGAAGATGATTTTAAAAACTTCTAGGATCTCCAGCCAAACTGGCCTGGAGAAAAATTGCTTCCTAACCCCAAAGCCAGTTTGATGAAGTGGTTAAGTGCGTGGACGCTAATCTGGGAGAACCGGGTTTGATTCCCCCACTCCTCCACTTGCACCTGGCTGGATGACCTTGGGCAAGCCATAGTTCTGGCACAGCTGCTCTTGAAAAAGAGCCGTTTCTGTCAGAGCTCTCTCAGCCCCGCCTACCTCACAGGGTGTGTCTGTTGCGGGGAGGGGAAAGGAAAGGAGTTTGTAAGCCACTCAGACTCCAAGTGCAGGGCAGGGTATAAATCCAATCTCTCCTTTTTTCTTCTTCAAAGTGACGATCAGCATTCCCCTGGGCGTGTAAGAAAGGGCCCCGAGAACTAAGCCCTGAGGCCACCCTTCCTGCCCTCCCTCTCGTGATCTGCCTAAGTTCACAGAATCCGCATGGCTGTCCGATGGCCATCTAGCCTCTTGTTTAAAATCCTCCCAAGAAGGAGAGCGCACCACCTCCCGAGGAAGCCTGTTCCACTGAAGAACTGCTCTAACTGTCAGGAAGTTCTTCCTAACGTTTAGCCGAAAACTCTTTCGATTTCATTCCAACCTGTTGGATCTGGTCTGACCTTCTGGGGCGACAGAAAACAGGAAACCTCATCCAAGCAGCCATAGATGCAGCTTTAACACAACGGAGGCTTATTTATTTAAGACTCGACTCTTCCGATGAAGTGGACCCGGCTCAGAAATTCAGAACTGTTTCTAAGATACGGCCAACTGCAGTCGTGTTTCTAGTTTCCACAGGGTGGCCAGCTCTGGGCTGGGTCTGAGGAGGGGAGGGGGACCTCGGTGGCGGCTTAATGCCGTAGAGTCCACCCTCCAAAGCAGCCTCTCTGTTGTCTGTAGATTGGATGTAATTCCAAAAGCTCTCTGGGCCCCACCTGGAGGTTGGCAACCACAGCACTCCACAGGTGTCGCCACACCTCAAGAAGGATATTATAGCATTGGAAAAAGTGCAGAGAAGGGCAACCAGAATGATAAAAGGGTTGGAACACTTTCCCTATGAAGAAAGGTTAAAACGCTTTGGGGCTCTTTAGCTTGGAGAAACGACAGCTGAGGGGTGACATGATCGAGGTTTATAAGATTATGCATGGGATTGAGCAGGTTGAGAAAGAAGTACTTTTCTGCCTTTCTTACAATACAAGAACTTGTGGGCACTCCATGAGATTGCTGAGCAGTCGTGTTAGAACAGATAAAAGGAAGTACTTCTTCACCCAAAGAGTGATGAACACATGGAATTCACTGCCACAGGAGGTGGTGGCAGCTGCAAGCACGGACAGTTTCAAGAGGGAATTAGATAAACATCTGGAGCAGAAGTCCATCAGTGGCTATGAGCCACAAGGTATAGATAGGAACTCTCAGGCTGGGGCAGGTGATGCACTCTATTCTTGGTGCTCAGGGGGGCAGCAGTGGGAGGGCTGCTCGTGTCCTGGCCCCACTGCTGGACCTCCTGATGGTACCTGGTATTTTTGGCCACTGCGTGACACAGAGTGTTGGACTGGATGGGCCATTGGCCTGATTCAGCATTGGCTTCTCTTATGTTTTTATGTTCTTAATTGCCACCTGTGGATTTACATTTTAGCTCTGCAAAACTTCTTAGGCGCTGAATATAGAAGGGAGCGAGGGGTACCCAACCCTAACCCCCAAGAGGTTGTTTTTCTCCTGGGTGCCAAAACGCAAGGAGGAGGGGATTCAAAACCAGATGAACCTGTGAGGGAGGTTAGGCTGAGAGAGCATGACCTTAAAAAGGCCAGACACCAAAGCTAAGGGACACCGAAAAACCATCTCCGTTTTTCCCCGTTCAACCGCTGTGGTTTACTGTATCACTAAAAATGCCGATCTGAGCTACAGGCTTTTAACAGGATTTTAATGACAGATGTCTCCCACAGCAAGCTATTAACTACTGGGCACCAATTCATGGGCGCCTTCCGATTTAAGGAATGTGCTGAAGAATATTCTTAATATGATGGATACATAAAGCACCGAGATGTGATGTTGGGCAGACATGAACGCTTTAATGCTTTATCTGGCCAGGCTTATTTAGTAGGGACTGTGGCCAGTGGCAGAGCAACTGCTTGGCATGCAGAAGGTCCCAGGTTCAATCCCCGGCATCTCCAGTTACAAGGACTAGGCAGTAAGTGGTGGAAAAGACCTCAGCCTGAGACCCTGGAAGAGCCATGAAGTGGGGCTGTAGCTCAGTGGCAGAGCATCTGCTTGGCACGCAGAAGGTCCCAGGTTCAATCTCCGGCATCTCCAGTCAACAAGGACCAGGCAGTAGGTGATATGAAAGACCTCTGCCTGAGACCCTGGAGAGCCATGAAGTGGGGCTGTAGCTCAGTGGCAAGAGCATCTGCTTGGCAGGCAGAAGGTCCCAGGTTCAATCTCCAGCATCTCCAGTCAACAAGGACCAGGCAGAAGGTGATATGAAAGACCTCTGCCTGAGACCCTGGAGAGCCATGAAGTGGCGTAGTTCAGTGACGGAGCCTCTGTTTGGCATGCTGAATGTCCCAGGTTCAATCCCTGGCATCTCCAGTTACAAGGACCAGGCAGGAGGTGATATGAAAGACCTCTGCCTGAGACCCTGGAGAGCCATGAAGTGGGGCTGTGGCTCAGTGGCAGAGCATCTGCTTGGCACGCAGAAGGTCCCAGGTTCAATCCCCAGCATCTCCAGTTAAAAAGGACCAGGCAGGAGGTGATATGAAAGACCTCTGCCTGAGACCCCGGAGAGCTGCTGCCAGCCTGTGTAGACAATACTGACTTTGATGGATCAAAGGGCTGATTCAGTAGAGGGCATATTCGTATATATATTCCATGGGTTTATCAATCCAAAATTCTGGCGGTCAGCTGCCCAAACCTTTCAATCTGGCTACCGTTCCAGTTTTCACAAAAGCACACACCAGAATTCTTGCCTGCCCGTCCTAGAACAGCTTCTCCGTTTTCCAACAAGCTTCTTAGAACAAATTCTGTTCTATGAGTCACGCAATGCTGGAAACTGCAGGAGCGCATGCTCAAATATCTCAGGCCTCCAGGCGAACGTTTATTAAAAGGTGTGGAATTATGGCCCGGCAGCACCACAGAGTTTTTGCTAGGTTTAATAGTCATTCCCCAGGGAAATTCTGTGAGGGGAGCTCGGGATCTCTCACCAACAGCACCTCTGCCAAACTACAATTCCCAGGATTCTTTCTGGAAGAACCTGTGATTGGTAAATTGTAAAAAAAAAAGAACCCCCACAGATAGATATATCCTTTAATAGTCATTCCCCAGGGAAATTCTGTGAGGGGAGCTCAGGATATCTCACCAACAGCACCTCTGCCAAACTACAATTCCCAGGATTCTTTCTGGAGGAACCCATGATTGGTAAATTGTAAAAAAAGAACCCCCACAGATAGATATATCCTTCGTTACCAGGGCAACTTCTGCTTCTATCTCCCCCCGCCAGTTCTCTCCTCTAACAGGATCTCTCAGGCCCTGAGTGGCTAGAAGCCTTCAGAGCCAGAACATATCAAATCCAGGGAGGGAGTTTAACTAGGGTTGCCAACCTCCAGGTGGAGGCTGGATAAATCCCAGAATCACACCTGATCTCCAGACCACATCAATCACTTATTGATTTATTATTTATTTAAACGTTTATTCCATTTCTCCTGGAGAAAATGGTTCCTTTGGAAGGTGGTGAAGGGTGCGGACTCTAATCTGGGAGAACTAGGCTTGATTCCCCACTCCTCCACTTACAGCTGCTGGATTACCTTGGGTAAGTCATAAATTCTTTTAGAGCTCTTCTTGAAAGAGCAGTCCTCGAAAGAGCTCTCTCAGCCCCACCTACCTCATAGGCAAGTAGACTGCAGAGACAGACAGAAGAAAGTACTTCACGCAACACACTGTTAGTTTATGGGCTTCATTTCTACAAACTGTAGGGATGGCCCGCCAGTTTAGGCAGCTTCAAGAGGGGATTCAACAAATTCAAGGTGCCAATCAACGGCTGTTAGTGAAAAGCCTATCGAGTTTGAAGGACGGCAGCAGAAGAGAGATGCAAAATCCTCTTCCTTTCCCCCTAAGCCTCATTCCACTATATATTTAATTTACTTTGCCACATAGAACACAGCAGAAACCAGTGAGGACCTAACTGGCAGTTCTCCCCCTAGTCCCACAGTAACAACATCAGAAGAGCCCTGCTGGATCAGACCAGTGGTCCATCTAGACCAGCATCCTATCTCACACAACGGCCAACCAGTTCCTCTGCAGGACCAACAACACGGCATAGAGGCTGAGGCCTCCATAAGAACATCAGAAGAGCCCTGCTGGATCAGACCAGTGGTCCATCTAGTCCAGCATCCTGTCTCACACAGTGGCCAACCAGTTCCTCTGGAGGGCCAACAACAGGGCATAGAGGCCGAGGCCTGCATAAGAACATAAGAAGAGCCCTGCTGGATCAGATGAAAGTCCATCTAGTCCAGCATCCCATCTCAAAACAGTGGCCAACCAGTTCCTCTGCAGGGCCAATAACACGGCATAGAGGGCAAGGCCTCCATAAGAACATAAGAAGAGCCCTGCTGGATCAGACCAGTGGTCCGTCTAGTCCAGCATCCCGTCTCACACAGTGGCCAACCAGTTCCTCTGGAGGGTCAACAACAAGGCATAGAGGTCGAGGCCTCCATAAGAACATAAGAAGAGCCCTGCTGGATCAGATGAGGGTCCATCTAGTCCAGCATCCTGTCTCACAAAGTGGCCAACTAGTTCTTCTGGAGGTTCAACAGCAGGGCACAGAGGCCGAGGCCTTCCCCTCCTGTTGCCTCCTAGCACTGGTATTCAGAGGTTTACTGCCTCTTAACATGGAGGTTCCCTTAAGTCACCATAACTAATACTTACTGATAGACCTTTCCTCCATGAATCTGTCTAATTCCCTTTTAAAACTGTTTGTGTTTGTGGAGATCAGTACATCCTCTGGCTGAGAATTCCACATTTTAATCATTTGCTGTGTAAAGACGACTTCCTTTCGTCTGTCCTGAACCTACTGCCCATCAGCTTCATTGGATACCCTCGAGTCCTAGTCTTTTGGGAGAAGGAGAAAAAAATTTCCCTTCATCAACCCCCACCCCCAACCCCATGCATCGTTTTATAAACCTCTATCATGTCCCGTCCCCCTCCCGCCGTCTCTTTCCCAAACTGAAAAATTTAGAATGGGAGAGGATGCTGGAAAGTAGTGGGTAGACGGCAAAATAAGTGAGAGAAGGCTAAATAGACTGAGAGAAGGAGGGCCCGCTGAATTCTACCCAAACAAGTGATATTTATAATTATACTCTCTCCAATGGAACTTTGCGGAGGCTCAAGTGGTTAAGACGCTGAACTGCAGGCTGTGGAAGGTCAGTAGTTCAGCAGTTCAAGACCCATAAGTGCCGCAGGACGGAGTGAGCTCCCGTCTCTAGTTCCAGCTCCTGCCAACCTAGCAGTTCGAAAGCAAGAAATTGCAAGTAGATAAATAGGTACCACTTTGGTGGGAAGGTAACAGCGTTCCGTGCGCCTTGGTGTTTAGTTATGCCGGCCACATGACCACGGAAATGTCTTCGGACAGCGCTGGCTCTTCGGCCTTGAAACGGAGATGAGCACCGCAACCCTAGAGTCGGATCCGACTGGCTTTCGAGCAAGGGAATCTTTACCTTTACCTTTATTCTCTCCAATTGTGATGTTTATATTTTAGATCATTTCAACTGTAGCGTAATTGTTTGTCCATGCACTAACATTATGTATAGATATATTTTTATGGAATTTGCTCAATACAAATTCAAAACTCTCCCCCACCCCCAAAAAAAGTCTGTGGTTGACCAGGATCCCTGCAGCTCGCCCCGTGAGCCGATACATCTCAGCATCGCAAAAAATCTTCAGCCGGACAACTCCCCGAGTCACCTGTCCTTCTGTCTCTTTGCAAACCAGAGGACCATTCCATGCACAGCCAGAAACAAGTTACCTCTCCCAGCTAGCCCTCAGCCACCATTTCCCTCGAGTTTTGACACCTGCCGCTTGCGAACGTTTCCGGCACAAAGCCGTCCGAGAAGGTGCGGTGGAAACATTGTTTATTACGAAACTCTCCGAAAGGTCGCAGTGTGCTTCAAGCCTGAGCGGCCTTCTATCAAAGGAACGCACCGGTTTTTGTTTTTTTTTTAAAGTGCCTCCTTCACAAGGTCTGAGAGAAGTCGTACAACGTTCAGTCATCAATGAGCATTCTCTTGGGGGCGTATCAAAGACTCCACTGTTCAAGGGATTCTCGGTGGAAATAATAAACTTTCCCCTTTAAACGGCAAAAAAGGCGAATCGCTGAATCTCACGAAAACACACCCACTGTAAATACTTAGTATTGCACAACACACCGAGTTGTAATAGCATGAAATCGCACAAAAATTAGGCTGCGTGAAATTCTCAATAAAGAAATGACTATATAGAAAACGGGCGAGATTTGAGTCCAGTAGAAAGAACCTGGCTATAGAAGCTATTCTCTGCCCTTAGACATTTATTTATTCACTGTGTTTATACCTCATCTTTCTTCCCCCACTGGGACCCAACGCAGCGTACATCATTTTCCTCTCCTTCGTTTTATCCTCGCCACAACCCTGTGAGGCGGGTCTGGCTGAAAGAGTGTGACTGGCCCACGATTCCCCAGTGAACGTCCATGGCAAGGGGGGGAGAATTCGAACCCAGTATCCTAAATCCTAGTCCAACGCTATTAACCACTCCACCACACTGGCTCTCAGTTTTATTTAATCAAGCTGATGTCTATGGTGCACTGTACTTCTGCAGTCCTGAGTTCTTTCTCCGCAACATCCCTCTCGCCTTCTGACTGGGGTATGAGGACTCAGAGATCGCCAGCCCAACTCATATCCGACGAAGGGAGCTCCGACTCTCAAAAGCTTATATCCAAAAAACCTTGCTGGTCCTTAAGGTGCTACTAACTGGACTCGTATCTAGTTGTTTTACTGCAGACCAGGGAAGGCTACCCCTCTGAAACGATACAGGAAATAGATTCCCTTTTTTATTATTATTTATTGACTTAAGTAAGAGATCTGCCCCATATCCTGAAACATGACCTCCTGCTGAAGTAGTTTTTTTACAGTACAATCCTAAACAGGGGGTCCACGGTTTAGGATCGCAATGTCAGTCTTCTTAAAAGTTATGTGAAATAATGTAACTCTACGGTACACATTGCACGTCACTCCGTTCTTGTCCCATTTGATTGACCTCCGCGATTCCTACTTTTCTTTCTATGCCATGATATCCCGTTCTGTGACTGAGAGGCATTATCCTCTTTTTGTCAACCTGAACTGAAGAATGTTACGAAAAAGATTTCAATAAAGAGTACGAAACCCGCTCGACAATGAGGAACTCTAAAAATGGAAACTGAAAGCCTCCAGTGTTTTGACACGACATTAAAAAATGCCTTCCCTCGGAAGAGAAGCTGGCCGCAGCTTTGCAAGACATTGCGGGAGCGAATATAAATCAATGTTCAGTCGTGCACATAGCAAAAAAACCATGGATGTGTCAAGACAGACACCTCTAGAGCAGTGCCACTTCACCTGAGAAGCAACCCGAGAGAGAAACCCACAGACCTACCTCCGGGTCTCACCCCGTCTCTCCACTGAACGAGAATTCGGCATGTTCGACTACAAGGTGATAAGGAAAATAAAAACGTAACAACGTTCTAGAAATGGAGCCTTTAAAAAAACTCCCCAGAGGTTTGCAGGTGTTATTTTTAGAAATCTTAAAATAACACAGGAAGGCTCCTTAGACTTAATGGGCACTGCCGCAAGATCGTAAAGTTTATTTATTTCTATTTTAAGAAAGGGAAAGGGAGCAAGAAAGCATACGGTGGAACGAGTTACCTTGGTTTTCTGATTCGGAGAGGCACAGGGGGACCGGAGCTCTTCAGGAAGGGAAAACCAAGAAAATGAAAAAGCCCGTAACCCAGATGACGGAGCAAGAGGCAGGTGGGGGGGGGGCACCACGCCCGGGGGGGGGAGTCATTTGCATGCTCCTTTCTGAAGCAAAGTGAAGTGCCGGTCGCAGTCCAGGTGGGAGGAGGCTTTCAAAAGCCCCCATCGCCCAAGCCAAAATTCTTGTTCTTGCTCAGTTCTTGTGACGAGAGAAGGAAACCACCGGGCGATGTGGATTTCCCCCACTACAAAATCATGACGCTGATAACAAACCAGGAAGTTCAGATTGCCTACTTTCACAAGCGGAACAGGTTTTAGAGGGTTGGTTTTGTTGTTTTGTTTTTAAAGGTTAATTTCCCCGTTACCTTGGATGGATTCGTGCAAGATTAAAAAAAAAAAAAAAGGGGGTGGCGGGATCCGAACCTCAAAAGAGCTTACCGGGAACTCAGAATCAAGAAGAAATCTGTTTGTTTTGCCAACCGGTCACTTTGAAGCAACGCGACAACAGTTAGAGGAGCGGGAATGGAAAACTTGCACCCTGGAGGTGTTTGTGCGTGCTTATCGGCATAAGCCGTTCACCCGACACTTTTCAGGGGCTCTGCGGTTCTGGGTACGTTCACGCTCACAGTCTTGCAAAGGAGATCAATATTATCTTCCCCTGGACGGATTAAGGGCGTGATCCTCTGTTCCCCGGCTGAAGACCGAGTATTAGTGCAGAACGCGGCACGGAAATCGGTTTCCCGAAAATCTCAATTTTCGTTCTGCGTGGGGTTTTTTTAAAGGCGAGTTTCTAGCCCTTATGATTATAAAAGCAGATCAGAGAGGAAGTGAGCAATTCCTGATAGAATCTCAGGGTGACCAGAGGACACGGCTGAATGACATTTCCAGTAGTTAGGGAAGCCGGGGCTTCCAGTAAGCGCCTCCATCCTCCCCATGACTACAAGTAAATCTGGTCTACAGAGGCAACAAAATGAGGTTGCAGAATTCTGAGGTAACAGCTTGTAATACTTTCGATCTCAGGAAACGCTGTTTTCTAAATGCAACTTTAAAAAAAAAATCCCCTGCCAGTTAAAATAATAGTACATCAAGGGAAACTTTTTCGCCTGCCCTGCTGCCTGCTTTGCTAGTTTTCTAAAGGCAATAAATATGATTATACAGCTATTACAGAGATTAGTACTGGGCCATAGGTATATCTGTTGCAGTCTCACCAGTACTTCTGGTAATCAGAATTTTGTAGTTATGAATGTGTGCCACTCCATCAGAGTAAAGATACTGTAGTCATATAAGGCTACAACACCTGGGTTGATATATGTATATATGTCTATGAATGTGTGTCAATGATATATTTGTATTAGTGACCACTGAGGAAGGCCCTTTGGGGCTGAAACGCGTTTGGTCTTCAGTTGTTTAGTGTTGACCCATCTTGTGTATGAGTATTTGTATGTTTTTATACGTCTGACACTGAAAAAATTTAATCAGAGTTATTTTAACAAGTGTACACCTTAATAAACTTGTATGTTTATATTATATTAGTCAGCTCAGTTACAAGTTCTCTCAGAGCTGTTCTCTCAAGGGCAGTTCTTGGGAGAGCTCTCTCAGCCCCACCTACCTCAAAGGGTGTCTACTGTGGGGAGGGGAAGGGAAGGGAGATTGTAAACTGCTCTGAGACTCCTTTGGGTAGCAAAGGGTAGAGTATAAATACAATCACAATCTCCTCCTCCTCCTGCCTACACAGTCAAAACTGCAAAAGGAATTATGGAAAGTTTGACAGCAAACCCACCTTGCTAATATTCTGGATTCAGATAATGTACGCATGATTTAGAATTCACCTTCATTGTTCTGGAAACTAGCTTCCCTCAAGATAAAATTCTGGGGTTTTTTTTGTTTGTTTTTCAACACCAACCATCTATGGATGCTGCCTAGGCCAGGAAGAGCAAACTAACCTGTGTAATTTTGCTAGCACTTGGCAAAAGCTTGGACAGATAGAAGAGCAGCCTTTTTAACCACCTGCAAATCCCGGGAACAAATCCCCATGCCTCTTCTCCCCATTCTTTTGGTGTAATGGTTAAAGTGCGCGGACTCTAATCTGGTAGAACCGGGTTCGATTCCCCATTCCTCCACTTGCAGCTGCTGGGGTGACCTTGAGTCAGTCAGAAGTTCTCTCAGAGCTGTTCTCTCAGGAGCAGTCCTCGAGAGAGAGCTCTCTCAGCCCCACCTACCTCACAGGCAATGCTCCCTCTAAGCTGTGGGGTCTTGTGAGCTACGTGTGCAGCAAAGCAAGTACCGCGGAGTCAGAGGCAGCCAAGGAAACAAGCGCATGTGCAGAGTGCACTAACGACCATTACAATCCTCTTCTAGTCTGATAACTGGCTAATGAGTTTTCTTTCTGGGCCCTGAGATAAAAGCGCCTTTTGCCATATCTGTCTGATAGATGAATCGTATCATTACCCGAAACCCCGGGACCACCTACATTTCATATGGGGACAGTCTAACTATTACCGGATCTTAAAGAGGTAACCATCTTGGCAGTGAATCCTACTATTTAATTATATGTCACCTGAGAAACTCATGTAATTATAATTGTTTTAAATTAGTGCCCTTTGTTTGAAGGAGCGGTCTAGCCATACGAGAGGAGAGGAAATTAGCCTTGTCTAATTGCAGGGACTTTACATATCACTGATGTCTTCCCAGTTCGATGTCCCCCTTCCTCTGGGAAAAAAGCTTTCTCAGTATGGCTTCCTGCAAACGTTTCAGGAGAGTTCTGGATTGATTCAGAATCATACCTTTTTAAAAGAGACAAGGAGGAGGAGGAGGAGATTGATTATACCCCGCCCTTCACTACCTGAAGGAGTCTCAGAGCGGCTTACAACCTCCTTTCCCTCCTCCCCACAACAGACACCCTGTGAGGTAGGTGGGGCCAGGAGGTAGCAGGAACTCATTAGCATAATAGGCCACACCCAGCAGCAGAAACTCATTACTCCATGAAATTGCTGAGCAGTTGGGTTAGAACAGATAAAAGTAAATACTTCTTCACCCAAAGAGTGATTAACATATGGAATTCACTGCCACAGGAGGTGTGCAGCTACAAGCATGGGCAGTTTCAAGAGGAATTAGATAAACATATGGAGCAGAAGTCCATCAGTGGCTATTAGCCACAGGGTATAGATGGGAACTCTCAGTCTGGGGCAGGTGATGCACTTATTCTTGGTGCTGGAGGGCAGCAGTGGGAGGGCTTGTAGTGTCCTGGCCCCACTGCTGGACCCCTGATAGCACCTGGTATTTTGGCCACTGTGTGACAGAGTGTTGGACTAGATGGGCCATTGGCCTGAATCAACATTGGCTTCTCTTATGTTCTTATGAGCATATTGGGCCACACCCTGACAGCACAGCTCATTAGCATATTAGGCCACACCCCCATGTTACCAGACATGTATGGTCATCCAGCCACACCCACCTTTTGCTTCTTATTCTGTTTATCTTGTTTCTTGTCAAAACCCAGGGCTTTTTTTATAGCAGGAACTCCTTTGCATGTTAGGCCACACATCCCTAATGTAGCCAGTCCTAATGAGTTTCTGCTGCTGGGTGTGGCCTATTATGCTAATGAGTTCCTGCTGGGCGTGGCCAACTCTGGAGCCAGCCGGAACTCCGTTCCTGTGCGTTCCTGCCCCAAAATAGCCTTGGGTGGGGCTAAGAGAGGTCTCCCGAGAACTGCTCTTGACTTAACAGCTCTGAAAGGACTTGTGACTGACCCAAGGCCACACCAGCTGCTGCATGTGGAGGAGTGGGGAAACAAATCTGGTTCTCCCAGATTATAGTCTGCGCTCCTAATCACTACACCAAAATGGGTCTCACAATGGGCAGGTTACTTGCCCCCAACACTGGTTGTCTGGCCAAGGGACCCAAACAGCTTCAGAAGGGCACAGTGAGGAGGGGGGTCGATACAATGCAGGGAATCAACTTGCTCCCATCACAGTGGCATGGCAGGTGATGGGCATCCCTCATGGGCCTGCTCTGCCCCCGGATGGGTCCAAGCTAGGCTTGGTGGAACCTCCCAACAAACTTTTAGCTTGTCCACCAGCAACTGGAATGCTGGCAGGAGAAAATGGGGGGAGGGACTGGGGAGCACATTATCATAGCCCCAGTGCACTTGATGTCATTTCCAGTAAAACTGGGAAATGACACAATGGACGCTCTAGGATTTTCTTCATAAACTCGATGTTTTTACCACAGAGTTTTTGTAAACCCTAGAGCGTCCACGTTTCACTTCTGTTTTTTTTTTTTTAACTGGAAGTGATATCAGCGCACTAGCATGTCACCAGCACATCAGACCCCAACTCCTTATTTCTCCAAGTCCAAGCCAAGCTCCTGGTGGCAGTATGGATCCAAAGAGGGAAGCAATCCCTGGCTTGGGGCATCGGAACTTCTGGAACCAGCTCTGCTTGCCACTAACCCGGGGTTCCTAGATGAAGATCCAAGCAAGAGTCTGAACCTACATGGTACTATCACAACCCCACTGCAGTCTCCCAAACCTGACCACCTTTCGTCTAAGTAAAACTGTGGGTGCACGTCATCCTCATTCTCTCATACAAAGCTGTCTTGTAGTGTGTCAGATCCCAGGTCCACTTAGCTCAGTGTTGACTATTCTGACCTGCAGCAGCTGTCCAGGGACTCAAGCAGAGACCGTGCTTTCCCAGTACCTGCTACTTAGGGTTCTTTTTAACTGGAGATGTTGGCAACGGGTAACGGCTTTTAGAGTGTGCAAGTTTTATCCACCCTCGGAAGAGTGTCTCTGGTTGGAAGCAGGCTAGTCCAGAACACTGACTCACACAGAGACGTACCGGGCAACCTCCTCTGATAATTCGGCTGCATCTTTTTAAGTAACGGAGTGGTCTAAACTCATCCCAAGCAGAAAAACCTGCCCCCTCTCATCCCCTCACAACAGAAGCTGCTCTGTACCTTCAGACTCACGGGGGGCCGTGACTTTGTCCATTCCCGATTCATTTATCAGGGCTGATGGTGCTCAGTTGGGTCTCAGCGGCTACAGCACTGCCCTAGGAGCCGGTTGCCATAGTACTGGACTGGGAAAGCACAATACAGCACTATGATGTCTGCACACACAAGTCGGGGCATGCATGTGTGGGAAGAGGGCTCTGGGCCTTCAAGGGACACAGGTGTGTGTGTGTGTGTGTGTGTGTGTGTGTGTGTGTGTGAGAGAGAGAGAGAGAGAGAGAGAGAGAGAGAGAGAGAGAGAGACAAAGCGGAAGACCAAGATTCCAGGCAAGCAAAGCAAAAAAGTAGCAGCACGGTACTGATTTCAGAATTTGTCGCTGACGCCTTAAATCTCGCTTCTGGGAGACTACTCGCTTTCCTGGCACTGCTGGAAGCGAGCCGTGGCCATAACCGATGTGTTCGATATTGAGATTCAAAAACAGCAGAGCTGGATTAAAGCCGTGTGCGTTTGTCTATAAAAAGAATCTTTGCTAAAGATTAGGTAAGGGGACTCGGAGAACAAAAAGTCACGTAAATCATCCTCCTAGCTCTAAGCTACATGTTGCTACTGTAAGAACTCAAGCTGAGACTGTGGGGGTGGGGGGGGGGGGAAGAGACGTTAAGGAGAGAGACAGCAAAGAGCAATGAACTGAAACCCAATGCTGTCTCTCCCTTGGCTCATCCCCAAACGATTGATTATCCAATTGGAGAATCGAAGCATTAGCTAATTATGCATTCTATCACCTTGCTCTAGCGGGAAAAACGGGTAGACAATTCTAAGTAAAGGTTTCCCTTGCTCGAAAGCCAGTCGAATCCAGCTCAAGGGATACGGTGCTCATCTCCGTTCCCAAGCCGAAGAGCCAGCGCTGTCCAAAGATGTTCCCGTGGTCATGTGGCCGGCATGACTTAGACGCCGAGGTGCATGGAACGCTGTTACCTTCCCACCGAAGCGGTACCTATTTATCAACTTGCAATTTCTTGCTTTCAAACTGCTAGGTTGGCAGGATCTCTACTGGATCTCTTAACTAGAAATTAGCATGCATAACAAACAGGAAACAAACAGGAGAGCCAGTTTGGTGTTGTGGTTAAATGCACAGACTCTAATCTGGGAGAACCGGGTTTGATTCCCCACTCCACTTGCACCTGGCTGGATGACCGTGGGCAAGTCGTAGTTCCAATAAGAGCTGTTCTTGAAAAAGAGCCGTTTCTGTCAGAGCTCTCTCAGCCCCACCTATCTCACAGGGTGTCTGTTGTGGGAAGGGGAAGTGAAAGGAGTTTGTAAGCCGCTCTAAGACACCTTTGGGTAGTGAACGGCGGGGTATAAATCCAATCTCTTCTCTTCTCCTTCTCCTTTCATGACAAACAGGAAGAGAACTCACAAATATCCCAGCAGGGACACCCAAAAGTGACACAGGGTACCTCTAAGAATCATCAAAACCTCTATGGCAAAACCAAAGCATTCCCAGAAATTCCTAGAGCCGCCCTACGGGAAACTCCAGAAGTGATGTACAGACTTTGCCAGCCCTAGGCTCGGTGAACCTGTGAGAAGCCCATGCACAGTGCCCTGAAGCACAAATTTCATGTGTGCGTGCCAGGTTGGGGAGGCACGTGCAGAGAGGGAAAAACAGGGAGTCCCCCATGGGAAAGTACTACTTGCTCACATGGAAACAGATCACACAAAACACAGACAGATTTACTTAATTGTAGAAGGCTGGGTCACGGAACCCACGGAGGGGAGGGTTAGGCGCCCAGAATTCCGGCCAATCGTGGCATCGGCCTGTTTCCCACTTAGTACTCAACATCCCACTTAAGAAGATCCAATATATCAATTCAGACAGCTTTCGATACAGTCCTTCCCCTTTGCTTTCCAGACTGAAAGGGTAAAACTGCCGGACGGCCCCCGCTGTTTCCTCCGCGGCAGGCTCACGCGGCAGGAGCGGCAGAGGCCGCAATCAAATTAACACCAGCGCCTTCCGCTCGACAGCTCGCAAGTGGATGGCTCCCTGGGGACCCATCCCAAATTCTTGAGCTGCAATTTGAGGATTAGGCGGATGAGATGCTAATGCGTGGGGCTTAAAGACACGTGGAAGCAGCAAAAAAACCGCTCTCCTCCTCTTCCCCCCCACCCCAGCCCTACTTTGCCTCTGGAGTGCTGCTTCCACTCACGCTGCTGCTATTTTGGCTGGGCACATCTGCGTGCCTCCCCGCCCCGTTCCTGTAAGGACTCCGGGGTTGGGCGGAGCCCTTCTGTGCCATAATCCCCGGCATCTCTCGCAAAAGGGTCCAGGCAGTTCAGACCAGTCGACGGTCCATCTAGCCCAGCCTCCTGCCTCACACAGTGGACAACCAGTTCCACTGCAGGGCCAACAACACGGCACAGAGGCCGAGGACTTCCCCTCTTGGCTCTGGGATCCAGACGATTCGTCCTCTGAATGTGGAAGTTCGCCTCTGTCTCCATGGCTAGTAGCCATTGATTAGAGATGCCAGACCTCCGGGCGGGGGTGGGGGCAGGGGTCCCCTGGTTTTGGGTGCTCCTCTCTGCTACCGGCCAGCTGGCCGACGGGTGGGAATTACCCCCCCCCAACAGGGGGCTGGGGTGGCTCAAGTGGTTAAGACACTGAACTGCAGAACGGAAGGTCGGCAGTTCAGCAGTTTGAGAGCCGACTGCTGTGTGACGGAGTGAGCTCCCGTCTCTGGCCCCAGCTCCTGCCAACCTAGCAGTTCGAAAGCAAGAAATTAAAAGTAGATAAACAAGTACCGCTTCGGTGGGAAGGTAACAGCGTTCCGTGTGCCTCGGCATCTGGTCATGCCGGCCACATGACCATGGAAAATCTTCAGACAGCGCTGGCTCTTCGGCATGGAAACGGAGATGAGCACCGCATCCCTAGAGTCGGATTCGGCTGGCTTTCGAGCAAGGGAAACCTTTACCTTTACCTAACAGGGATGAACACCGAAAAAAACCACGACGTGCCTACATGACCAGAAAGTGATTTTGGCATGTCGGGGACATCGGGGGCGGGACTCTGGTTTGGGGGCAAAACTCTATGGTAGAAGCTAATTCTACCATAAAGTTTTGCCCCAAAACCTGTGCATCCCCCCCCGACATGCCTACATCATTTCCAGGTCACGCAGGCAAATCGTGTTTATTTTCGGCGATCTTCCCCGCTCCCGGTAAGTTCATCCACTCCCATTCCCTGCGAGCAGGTCTAAAGGACCTGGCAACCAATGCTCCCTCTACGCTGTGGGGTCTAGTGAGCAAAAAATTGTACCTTGTGAGCTACAGGCATTAAAGTTGTGAGTGAGTGATTTGGCTACTGCATAAATTAGCTTGCCCTGGAGCTGTCCTTCCTGAGCTAAGACAAAGATGCATGAGCCGGAGGCTAAAAAACCGTGAGCTGGCTCACTCGAACTCAGCTTAGAGGGTACACTACCACTGATAGCCCTCTCTTCCATGAATCCATCTAATCCCCTTTCGAAGCTGTTTCTTCCTGTGGCCATCGCTCCATCAGATGTGTGGATTTGCTCCCATTTGAGTACCTGCTGTAGAATCTACCTTTTTTCTTGGCACGAGATCTGGATTTTCAAGTCCCCCGCAGCGAGAACGTTGATATTTTTAACCCGGAGTACCAACAGCCTTGCAAATATGTTCATAACACAATGCAGCAACCAGAGCAGATGTTTTCCACACAGGATTTTTTTTGACAGCTGATTCTTCCTCCTCCCGGCAAACCCTTGGATGTACCAGAAATTCCTAACAGAATCTAAATTGCTTTTTAAGTGCTCTCTCTTCATTAGAAACAAGCTTGTGGGTTTTTCAGAACACGGATACCTTTTTTAAAAAACGAAACAAAACAACCCCTCCATTTAAAGGAAAGAAAGGCAGCGCCATCGAATAAAGGAAGCTGAATCGCGCCAACGTGGTCTGGAACTCAAGCCTCAGACCTCAGCGACGGCTGCGGGTATTTTAACCTCTGCCTGCCAACAAACACAGATCCTTTTGTCAGTCCGCTCACCAACCTCTCCCAAAAATGCACACTGTGAGAGCAACAGGAGTGCGCCACAGTAAGTATCAGTGTCTACCCATTGAGGAGGCTGCCCGTGTATCTATGTCTGATTCCATGTTCTGGTCTGCTTCCAGGCTGTCCTCACTGGAGACAGACGAGTCTACCACCACACAGCTGAGACTACTTTTTTAAAAAAGGTTACCAGACAGCATAATAAAAAGTAGAGAAGTCACCCTGCCAACAAAAGTCCGTATGGCCAAAGCGATGGTATTCCCAGTAGTAACGTATGGCTGAGCGCCGAAGAATAGATTCTTTTGAACTATGGTGCTGGAGAAGACTCTTGAGAGTCCCTTGGACTGCAAGGAGATCAAATCATTCAATCCTAAAAGAAATCAACCTTGACTGTTCCCTGGAAGGCCAGATCCTGAAGCTGAAGCTCAAGTACTTTGGCCACCCAATGAGAAAGGAGCACTCCCTGGAGAAGACCCTGATGCTGGGAAAGACTGAAGGTCAAAGAAGAAGGGGACGGCAAAGGATGAGATGGTTAGACAGTGTCACCGATGCAATGAATATGAAATTAAGCAAACTTCGGAGCACAACGGGAAGGCCTGGCGTGATGTGGTCCGTGGGGTCGCAAAAAGTCGGACTCGACTGTGCGATTGAACGACAACCACCATATTTTGAAAAGCAAAAACAAGGGCATATTTCCCAACTGACTACTTCAAACAAGTTGATTGCTATTGACCAGGGCTCGTTTTCTAGCAGGAACTTCCTTTGCATATTAGGCGACACACCCCTAATGTAGCCAATCCTCCAAGAGCTGACAGAGCTCTTCTTACAGGGGCTTACTGTCAGCTATTGGAGGATTGGCTACATCAAGGGTGTGTCGCATAATATGCAAAGGAGTTCCTGCTACAAAAAGAGCCCTGGAAAAATCTCATTCTAAATACCCCTACTATTGGAAGTTGTGATGATGGCTAGTAACTATTTATTTATTTGATTTATTAACCACCCGTCCCCAGTCAATCCTAAATATAAATACACATTGATGGGGTCTGAACTGGCAGAGACGGACTAAGAGAGAGATCTTGGGAGTTGTAGTAGATAACTCAATGAAAATGTCTAGACAGTGTGTAGCTGCAATAAAGAAGGCCAACGCTATGCTGGGGATTATTAGGAAGGGAATTGAAAACAAATCAGCCAGTATCATCATGCCCCTGAATAAATCATTGGCGTGCAACCTCATTTGGAATACTGTGTACAGTTCTGGTCGCCACATCTCAAAGAGGATATTATAGCATTGGGAAAAGTGCAGAGTAGGGCAACCAGAATGATAAAAGGGTTGGAACACCTTCCCTATGAAGAAAGGTTAAAATGCTTGGGGCTCTTCAGCTTGGAGAACGCGGGAGATACGCCGGCTGAGCAGCGTGACATGTCTCACGTCCAGTGTATATGAACTCGACAGATTAGTAGAAATAGGAAGGAATAAGCAGGAAGCAAGGAAGGAAGAAAAGCATAAAGTACTTTCCTCCCTTTCTCACAAGACAAGAACTCAGTGGGCACGCCATGAAATGGCTGAGCGGTCGGGTTAGAACAGATAAAAGGAAGTCCTTCATCACCCAAAGAGTGATTAACATATGGAATTCACTGCCACAGGAGGTGGTGGCAGCTACAAGCATGGACAGTTTCAAGAGGGGATTAGATAAGCATATGGAGCAGAAGTCCATCAGTGGCTATTAGCCACAGGGTGTAGATGGGAATTCTCAGTCTGGGGCAGGTGATGCACTCTATTCTTGGTGCTGGAGGGGCAGCAGTGGGAGGGCTTCAGTGTCCTAGCCCCACTGCTGGACCTCCTGATGGCACCTGGTCTATTTTGGCCGCTGTGTGACACAGTGTTGGACTAGATGGGCCATTGGCCTGATTCAACATTGGCTTCTCTTATGTTCTTATGGAGTCCCTGCCACAAAAAGAGCCCTGCCTGGACCTATCTCAGTCTGGCATAACTGGGGAGTGAAAATGGTTCTGGTCGCACCCTGTGTTCTTTGCTGGGAGAGACATGTGTCCAGGGTGTGTGTGTGTGTGTGAGATCCTGTTGAGTCTCCTGGACATCTTAGTGGCCGTTGATATGATCAAACTGGTCCTTCTGGGGCTGGCTGGCTGAGGTAGGTATCAGAGGTACCTCAGGTTGCCAACTCCAGGTTGGGAAACTCCTGAAGATTTGGGTGTGGAGCCTGGGGACCAGAGGATTTTGGGGAGGGGGGGGAACCTCAGTGCGATATAATGCCATAGAGCCCACCCTCCAAAGCAGCCCTTTCCTCCAGGGGAACTGGTATCTAGAGACCAGTTGTAATTCCAAGAGATTCCCCAGGCCCCACCTGGAGGTTGGCATCCCTAGACATACTCCAGTGCTTCTGGTCCTTCCACTATGACCAGTTCCAGAAGGTCATGTTGGGGAACCGCTTTTCAATCTCTTTCGCCTCTGAAATAAGGGAAGGCAAAAGATTCTTCTCCATCCCTCATTCTGCTTAGCTTCCACATCGAATTGCTTTCGGAGGTCATCCAGGGATCCGGGATGACTTCTCCCTGTGGTTAAGAGTTTGTGAAATCACTTTACTTTGAACGTGACTCACAGTAAACCACATCTGGAACTCCTGCCAAGCATCCTGCCAAGCATCTGGAATTTGGACTGGGCAATGGTAAATATGGATTTATGGGTTGCACTCTTAGTGAAGACATCCCACGAACCCTTCCAACAAGGAGAGAAAATCAACCATTATCGATACTCTTGAAGCTGTTTATGTAGAACATAAGAGAAACCATGTTGGATCAAGCCAATGGCCCATCCAGTCCATCACTCTGTGTCACAGAGTGGCCAAGATTCCAGATATATATTTCGTTTCTGATACCTTCTTCAGAGATAAACTATTTTCAATTCATAAAGGGTAAAGCTGCGTACGTTTATATCTCCAGCTCTGAAATTATATGGACTCTTTCGAAACATGACTGGTGGGTTGAGACCTTTCCTTCTACTGTTTTGAACCTTGATGGTGTTTATAAATTGGTACTGGAGATTTAAATGTACACAAGCTGTACCCTTCATGAATTGAAAATAGTTCACCTCTGAATAAGATACCTGAGATGAAGTATATATCCGGAATGAGTCTTCACAGGATGGATATTGACTCTCTACAGCCTTCGTAAATTATTCATTGGACCTCTTGTTTTTGATTTTTGTGTATGATTGAATATTGATACACTTCTTGACATTGTCAACTCTGTTGTTAAGTGATTATAATGCAAACAGAATTCAAAAAACACATTTATATAAATTGTCCCACTTTATTAAGCGTTCTGTATCTCACAGTCCTCGTTGTGACAGTTTTGGACTTCGTTTCTTCTTGTTGAGAGCCAGTTTGGTGTAGTGGTTAAGCGCACGGATTCTAATCCGGGAGAACTGGGTTTGATTCCCCACTCCTCCATTTGCACCTGCTGGATGACCTTGGGCAAGCCATAGAGCTGTTCTCTCAAGGACAGTTCTGGAAAGAGCTCTCTCAGCCCCACCGACCTCACAGGGTGTCTGTTGTGGGGAGGGGAAGGGAAAGGAGTTTGTAAGCCACTCTGAGACTCCCTCGGGTAGTGAAGGGCAGGATGTAAACCCAATCCAATCTCTTCTCTTCTTCAATGGACCGGCAGCCATATTCTGTAGTAGCGGAAGTCTCCGTATCATCCACAGCCCTGGAAGAGTTACGTGTGCATGGGTTGTCCGTACGTTCCAAGGATAATGCAGGCAGCCATATTCTGTAATAGCGGAAGTCTCCATATCATCCACAGCCCTGGAAGAGTTACGTGTGCATGGGTTGTCCGTACGTTCCGAGGATAATGCAGGCAGCCATATTCTGTAATAGCGGAAGTCTCCCTATCATCCACAGCCCTGGAAGAGTTACGTGCGCATGGGCTGTCCGTACGTTCGAGGATAATGCAGGCAGCCGTATTCTGTAATAGCGGAGTCTCCTATCATCCACAGCCCTGGAAGAGTTACGTGCGCATGGGCTGTCCGTACGTTCGAGGATAATGCAGGCAGCCGTATTCTGTAATAGCGGAAGTCTCCATATCATCCACAGCCCTGGAAGAGTTACGTGCGCATGGGTTGTCCGTACGTTCCGAGGATAATGCAGGCAGCCGTATTCTGTAATGGAAGTCTCATCATCCCAGCCCTGGAAGAGTTACGTGCGCATGGGCTGTCCTACGTTCCGGATAATGCAGGCAGCCGTATTCTGTAATAGCGGAAGTCTCCCTATCATCCACAGCCCTGGAAGAGTTACGTGCGCATGGGTTGTCCGTACGTTCCGAGGATAATGCAGGCAGCCGTATTCTGTAATAGCGGAAGTCTCCATATCATCCACAGCCCTGGAAGAGTTACGTGCGCATGGGTTGTCCGTACCTTCCAAGGATAAATCTGCAGGTGAAATGTTTACATGCGCAGGGACCACAAGAGTGTCTTTGTAAGGCCAGCGTATGTTTTTATCCTGACACGGGAACTGGGAGGCCAGATCCCAAAAGTACCTTCCCAAGAGACGGAACGGCACATCCATTGCTACGTTACAAAACTCCTGAGCGCCGATTATTAAGTTACAAGGCCGAGAGAGAACCGTCAACAACCGACGGCTTTCAGAGTTCCTTTGCTTTCTTGGAAAACGCCTGTGGAATCCTTAAGTATCTCTTTAGCGCCGCCGAGGCGAAAGGAGGGAAGGAATTTCAATTAGTCTGTGCCCTGTTCTGGAAGCTACGTAACACTTGAGCAACAACAGTGAAACCCACTCAGGGAGCCTTGGAGAGGAGGAGGAGGAGGAGGGGAAGAAACACACAGAGCAAAAACAAAGCTTAACAGATAGTAATGAAATTCAACGAAAACCCGCTCAGCCGCTCACAAAGAGAGGCCTTCCTGGCAAAGTCGGCGTTCCTGATTAATGGCAAATAAAGGAGGTGGAAACAAGATGCGTGCAGCGTATTACGACTCCATCGAGGGCTCGGTCGCCATGGAAACCGGCTCG
This sequence comes from Gekko gecko, assembly GCA_029375565.1. Lineage (NCBI taxonomy): Eukaryota > Metazoa > Chordata > Lepidosauria > Squamata > Gekkonidae > Gekko > Gekko gecko. The sequence continues at coordinate 11,650,837 of JAPDNY010000005.1, read as the reverse complement.
CTGCAAGCAAAGCGAAGTACTCAAAACTGCGGAACTATCTGGGCGCTCCTTTACTTTTTGTCTTTGAGGAACGGGAATCCATCCATTTTACTTTTGATTTCTCTGCTCGGGTTTACGGTCCTGGCTTTCTCCCCCAACGGGGACCCAAAGCGGCTTACGTCATCCTCTGTTTTGAATCCTCACGACGGAGGTCGGTCAGGCAGAGAGTGTGTGACTGGCCCAAGGTCACCCAGCGGGCTTCTGGGACCGAGTGCGGATTTGAACCTGGGTAACCTAGAACTTGCTCCGACACTCTAACCCACTACACCACACTGGCTTCTTTTGACTAGCAGGAACATAGGAAAGGAGATTATGGCAAGTTACATGCTCTGAGGCTGACGCTGCTAGGGTTGCCAGGTATCCCCTGGCCACTGGTGGGGGGTAGGTTGCCAGATCTAGGTTGGGAAACTCCTGGAGTTTTAGGGATGGAGCCTGGAGGGAACAGGGATCGTCAATGGGGCATAATTCCACAGATGCCTCCGAAGCATCCATTATCTCCAGGGAAACTGACCTCTGAAATCTGGAGATGAGCTGTCATTCCAGGAGATCCCCAGGTCCCACCTGGAGGGTGGCATCCGTAATAGGGCCCCTGTGGAAAACAGTGGGTCTCTGTTCCTTGGAGTCTGTAGGATCTGAGCACCAGGAGAAACTTCCTAATGATGAGCCCAGTTGGAACCAATCCCCTAGAGATTGGGTAGGCTCTGCGTTGGAGGCCTTCAACAGAGCCAGTTTGGTGTAGTGGTTACATGCGTGGACTCTAATCTGGGAGAACCTCCACTTGCAGCTGCTGGATGACCTTGGGCAAGCCACAGTTCAGTCAGAGCTGTTCTTGAAAGAGCAGTTTCTGCCAAGAGCTCTCTCAGCCCCACCTACCTCACAGGGTGTCTGCTGTGGGGAGGGGAGAAGAAGGGAGATTTTAAGCTGCTCTGAGACTCCTTCGGGTAGTGAAGGGCAGGATATAAATCCAATCTCCTCCTCCTCCTCCTCTTCTTCTTCTTCTTCTTCTGCTCTGGTGGAACCCCACTGCTGGACCTCCTGATGGCACCTGGTATTTTGGGCCACTGTGTGACAGAGTGTCGGACTAGATGGGCCATTGGCCTGATTCAACATTGGCTTCTCTTATGTTCTTATGTTCTTATGTTCTTATGTTAAACCTCTCCAACCATCAACTGAATATGTTCTACACGAGGTTCTTCCACCCCCAGGCAGAAGCTACAAACGTCTTGATAGTGGACTGGCCCAAGGGTCTACTATTCACAATCTCTCCTATACCGGTGGTACCCAAATTTGACAAAAGAATTTGGGAACTGAAGGCTGAGATCATACTCATGGCCCCACACTGGCCCAGAAGCCCCTGGCTTTCCGCGCTGCAGGAAATGTCCAGAGACCCACCATTGACACTACTGGTGTGTGTGGATGTGCCGCAACAGGGTTCAATATGGCACCCACCGACCATAATGGTATCGTTTAACCACTTGGAAGCTAAAAGGGACAAAATCTCTCAACTAGATTGCCCCTCTCAGGTGATCGATACAATTCTAGCCTCAACGGAGCCTTCAACCACTAGGACTTACAACAGCCCACGGTTGACCATCGTCAGGTGGTTTAGGAGAAAAAGTATCAAATCTCAGATGCCTGAGATCAGATTCTAGCCTTCCCTCAGGACAGGAGGATACCCTGTGGCCTCAAGGCAGCCACCCTCAAGAGACAGATCTCAGCTCTAGCCTCGGCCCTTCCACGGTTCAAGGGACTCATTGTTTCTCATCACCCACATGTATGCCAGTTCTTCAAAGGGGCATCCCTCAGAGACCCCCCTCAGACCCACCGGTTCCCAATGTAGAGGCTCAACACTGTCCTTATGGCTCTTACCAAAGGTCCCTTCAAGCCCCTCCGAGAAATACCTCTCAAGTTCCTAAGAATGAAAGCCGTATATCGGACAGCGGTTACCTCAGCCAGAAGAATACCAGAGTTGGGGGCACTTTTGGTCAAGTCAGAACTTCTTCATAAAGACAAGGTTGTTTTGAGGACTGACCCTAGCCTTTGCCCGATGGTCAATACCAAATTCCACAGGTCACAAGAAATCTATTTACCTTCTTTCTTCCCTCAGCCGAGCCACCCATGGAGGTAAATCAGGCGGGCTTTCTGGTTGCACGTGTATCTTATTGGCTGCTGCCAGCCCAGGTATGGGTGTGACAGACTCGGGCGCTGGTGGTGTCAACCTGTCTACTCCCAAGGAGTCAGAGGGACCAGCGTCCAGCTCTGGCGATGCCGGCGACTCTGGCTGTGCTGCCAACTCAGGTGAAGCCCGCCACGGTCGCCGACGCCCATGACACAGGGCTTCACTAATGGAACTCAAGGTTTCCATTCGAAAATATCTCCATTTGATGTATTTGTTGAGAAACCTGAGGCCCAACATGGCCCTCCACTGACCGTTCTTCTTGGAGACAGTGAAAAATATGGAGTAGATTCCCCGACCCACTTCCGCGGGAGGCACCGTTTCTAATGCCTGAATGTCGAGGAGGTGTTGAACGGCTTTGAAGGCTATTTTTCTTTTGGTGCTGCTTTTGTGGCTTGGAGATGTTATCAATCTTTCCGGTAGGAGTTGTCGGGATTCTACGGCATATCTTTGGCTTCCGTTGCCCAAGAGTCCACTCAGGACGCCGCCCAAGTATCCGAAGAGGAGTCCTCCTTTTCTATCTTTCTGCAAAGAGGAAACTTCTGGGCTGCTTTGGTTGGCCAACTAGGACTTTTAGGGGAACGAGGGCAGAGTATTCAGCGGGGTCCCTGTTGGCGGTCATGCCTGACCTGGTGTCAAAGTTGGAGACTTCCTCCCGCATGTCTGATTATGTCCAAGAACCCGGCTGGAACAGACGCGGGGCTCCCGGTTCAGCTACATCACTCATTTGGAGGGCATCTCTCCATCCATGTGGAATTGTAGCCTCCCGTACATTTTGAGCTAAAGTCCCAATGTCATTGTTGGCTTCAGTGTCAGAGTGGGCAATGGCACACTGTGGGAGGGCTCTGGAGACCAGTGCCACGCTCCCAAGATGGCCGCCGCTCGCACTCGCTGCCTCTAAAGGATTGACGGGCTTTTCCCCTGGCTGCAACAGGCGACGTTTCTTAGAGCGCCAGGGAGCCGGTGCCGCTTCTGAGCTCGGTGAGGTAGTCCGAGCAAGCCGCGAAAGCACGCCGGCTCCACTGACGTCCTGCTCCACAGCCACCACACCGTAACTGGAACTTCGGACTCTTTGCCGAGAGGCAACCGTCTGATTGGTCTGAAGACGCCATCGGGGAGATTTTCCTTCTTCGGTGCCCAAGATCGCACTGGAAATGACGGGCGAGGCTGTGATTATTCTCCCTAACGGAGAATTAGAGGAGTGTAGCAGGAAAAGATGAAATTTAGAACGGTAAGGTAGCAGAGACAAACAGGGATTAAAATGAATAAAAATAAGTGAGACAGCATAGCACAGGACAAGATAGTCTCGCTGAATAGAAAGGAACAGACCTGAGAGGGTGGGTGACTCCCCAGGTGCCAACAGGAAGAGGAAAAAAGTCATTCCTGCCTCCCTTAAAGGACGATGGGAATTGGTGCTGGGGGGGGTCAACAGTGGGAGGGCTTCTAGTGTCCTGGCCCCACTGGTGGACCTCCAGATGGCCCCTGGTATTTTTGGTCGCTGTGTGACACAGAGTATTGGACTGGATGGGCCATTGGCCTGATCCAACATGGGCTTCTCTTATGTACTTACCCAGTAGGATGTTGGGTATTTGAAGACATGGTTGGACTAGGGAACAATTCTGTTTGTGTTGATATTCTGTTATCAACGTGCTGATATTCTTCATAGCTTAATCCACTCTCTGCAGAGCTCAAGGTCCTTGGACCTTGTAGAGATCCACAGGCCCACAATCCCTGACAATAAGGATGCTATTGTTAGGGATGCCAACCTCCAGGTGGTGGCCGGAGATCCCCTGGAATTACAACTGATCTCCAGGAAACACGGATTAGTTCACCTGGAGAAACTGGCCACTCTGAAAAGTGGACTCTATGGCGTTATGCCCTGTTGAAGTCCCTCCCCAAACCCTGCCCTCCTCAGGCTCCATCCCCAAAATCTCCGGGTATTTCCCAGCCCAGAATTGGTAGCCGTAGCCATAGTGATAGTGGACGGCATCTCTTTGGTGTAGTGGTTAAGTGCGTGGACTCTAATCTGGGAGAAACGGGTTTGAATCCCCACTCCTCCACATGCAGCTGCTGGATGACTTTGGGCAAGCCATAGTTCTCTCAGAGCTGTTCTCTCAGGGACAATTCTGGAAAGAGCTCTCTCAGCCCCACCTACCTCACAAGGTGTCTGTTGTGGGGAAGGGAAGGGAAAGAAATTTGTAAGCTGCTCTGAGACTCCAAGTGAAGAGCGGGGTATAAATCCAATCTCTTCTCCTCTTCCCCGAAACCAACAGCTATTCCTGATATTCTTTCACCTAAGTGGAACAGCAGGTGCTTCAGAAGAACCTTTGTGTCTGTTGGGTGCAACTATTTGGAAACAGCTGTCTCCACTGTAGAAGGATGTGTGTGTGTGTGTGATGGGCCTCGGCCACCTGGCAGCCATTTTGTGCCTGAACCCAGCTCCCTTGGCAGCCATTTTGTGACTGGCCCCAGCTCCCCTGGCAACCATTTTGTGACCAGCCCCAGGTTCCATGTCAGCCATTTTGTGACTGGCCCCAGCTCCCCGGCAGCCATTTTGTGACCAACCCCAGCTCCCCTGGCAGCCATTTTGTGACTGGCCCCAGCATTCTTGGCAGCCATTTTGCAACAGCATCCAATCCCCACACTCCAAATTCCTAAAGCACCCAGAGAATCAATAAAGCCAGTCTGGTGCAGGGGTAAAGTGCACGGACTCTAATCTGGGAGAACAGGGTTTGATTCCCCATTCCTCCACTCACAGCTGCTGGATGACCTTGGGCAAGCCCTAGTTCTGTCAGACCTGTCCTTGAAAAGGGCAGTTCTCTCAGAACTCTGTCAGCCCTACCTACCTCACAGGGTGTCTGCTATGGGAAGGGGAAGGAGTTTGTAAGCCACTCTGAGACTCTAAGTGAAGGGCTGGATACAAATCCTATCTCTTCTTCTTCTTCTCTGCAGATTTGAGGAACTCTTGTCATAAACCGACAGGCTTATAGGACTGAAGATCAAAACGTCTGAGTAGACTGCCGATACGTAGCCCTTAGCTGTTTTGTTCAAGTTTGATTTGAGTCCAGTATGGCCTTACAGACCAACCAGATTTCCGGGGTGTAAGCTTCCGAGAGTCAAAGCTGCCCTTCATCAGATACAAGTAGGAACGGAGATCGGAGTCTTTATATCCCATTCAGAAGGCGGGAGGGGTGTCGCAAAGAGCGCCTGTCAAGGATTCAGTGGTACAATGCATACTGTAAATCAGCTTGATTAGAACAGAGGGGAAACGTTTTGTTCGGGTATTTTTTAACGCTCTGAAAGGCAACTAATTAATAACTACGTGAAGTGTTTGTGTGCTTCTCGGTCGCGGCGAGGGAAGCAACAGATTCCGAGCCTTGGTGACAGAACAATTTGTCTCCCGCACAAGTGCTGTGTGAGTACCAGCACAGTGTGGCCTTCGAGGCGCCATCCTCCTCCACCACGCACGCAGCCAGCGTGGCACTGCTAGGGGAGGGGGGAAACTGCGCTCAGCTTGGGAACGAAGAACCATGTGGACAGGCTGCGCAACACCTGAGGAAACGTCTTTTCTCCCTCCCTTTCTTCACAAAAAGAGGACTGGATCTAAAGAGGGAGAAGAATGGGGCAGGATGGAATTTGCAGAGAGGACAAACGGGTTCTGGTAAGCACAGCGGAGCCAGTTTGGTATAGCAGTTAGGAGCGCGGACTCTAATCTGGGAGAACCGGGTTTGATACCCTACTCCTCCCCATGCAGCTGCTGGCGTGATCTTGGGTCAGTCACACGTTCTCTCAGAGCTGTTCTCTCAGGAGCAGTCCTCAAAAGAGCTCTCTCAGCCCCGCCTACCTCACAGAGGGGGGTCTGTTGTGGGGAGGCGAAGGGAAAGGGGATTGTAAGCCACTCTGAGACCCCTTCCGGTAGTGAAAGGCAAGGTATAAATCCAATCTCCTCTTCTCTTCTCCTTCAGAGACCGTGGCGATCTCTTGCCACGCCACACTTAGGGCTGCCAGCTCCCGGCAGAGATGTCACCGTCCAGGTGGGACCTGAGGATCCCCTGGAATTACAGCTCATCTTCAGACCACAGAGACTACAGACATCAGACCCCTGGAGAAAATGGTTGCTTTGGATTGTGGGAGGGGCTGTGGCTGAGTGGAAGAGCCTCTGCTTGGCATGCAGAAGGTCCCGGGTTCAATCACCACCATCAAGAGGGAATTAGATAAACATATGGGGCAGAAGTCCATCAGGGGCTATTAGCCACAGGGTATAGATGGGAACTCTCCGTCTGGGGCAGGTGATGCACTCTATTCTTGGTGCTGGAGGGGGCAGCAGCGGGAGGGCTTCTGGTGCCCTGGCCCCACTGCTGGACCTCCTGATGGCCCCTGGTATATTTTGGCCACTGTGTGACAGAGTGTTGGACTAGATGGGCCATTGGCCTGATTCAACATTGGCTTCTCTTATGTTCTTATGTTCTTATCTCCAGTTAAAAGGATCTGGCAGGAGGTGATGTGAAAGGCCTCTGCCTGAGATCCTGGAGAGCGGCTGCCAGTCCGAGTAGACAGCACTGACCATGATGGACCGAGGGTCTGATTCACTAGAAGGCAGCTTCTTGGCGAGGGCTGTGGCTCGGTGCTGTGCAGAAGGTCCCAGGTTCAATCCCCGGCAACTCCAGTTAAAAGGACCAGGCAGGAGGTGATGGGAAAGACCTCCGCCTGAGACCCTGGAGAGCCACTGCCAGTCTGAGCACACAATACTAACCCTGATGGTCTGATTCAGTATAAGAGAACAAGTATAAAGAAAAGAATAATTATAACAAGTATAAAGAAGAGAACAAATATAAAGAAAAGAATAAGTATAACAAGTATAAAGAAAAGTATAAAGAAGTTGTAAGGGTCTGACCCACAAATCGAGCAGCCAACAAGACTTGCAAAGAAAAGCTTACTATGTATTACAGTCTGAAGCACTACAGCACAATAAATAAATTCCTACAAACCGTAAGAAAATCCTCGTGCAAAGATACATCATCAACGTCGTCTCCGGATTATATAACAACGTTTCAAAATTAAGACGCCTCTGGGCTCCATTCGAAGCTTAGCAGTATATTTGAGCCTGAACAGTTACTGAGATCAGCGTCCCCTCTGAATGGATTATTTTTCGTGACTTATTGTAAAGCACTTTATGAGCAAGAGAACTTTTGCACTACTCTTAACATTTCCTGAGGAAGATCCAATTTTGAAACGTTTTTATATCATCCGGAGACGACGTCGATGATGTACCTTTGCACTAGGATTTTCTTATGATTTGCAGGAATTCATTTAATGTGTTGCCGTGCTTTAGACTGTAATACATAGTAAGCATTTTCTTTGCAAGTCTTGTTGACTGCTTGATTTGTGGGTCGGACCCTCACGACTGTTTTCTTTATACTTGTTCTCTGATTAGATCGTGTTTGTCCACATTTGTCCTGATTTAGTATAAGGCAGCTTCACATATTCGTGTGACTCTAGGGCATTGTGCCCCACTGAAGTCCCTGTCCGCCCCAGACTCCACCCCCAAATTGCAAGGAGTTTCCCCACCTGGATGTGGCAACCCTAACCCCTGGCAATCCTAGCCCCCCAGTTGGGAAATTCCTGGAGAATCAGGGGTGGAACCAGAGGAGAGGAGAGGAGAGATCTCAGCAAGGTATAATGCCATACAGTCCACTATTTCTCCAGGGGAAACTGTTCTCTGCCATCTGGAGAGCAGCCATAACTCTGAAAGGTCTCCAGACAACCCTATCCACCCACAATGCTACGGGACTCACGGTGCAGTGCTGTGCAGAAGTGCTCAGTTGTGATGGGTTTAGATTCTGCACCATCGATTAACTTCTGTTCGGGGGGGGAGGCACAGTTTTACCTGCATGCAAGCCTCAAGACCACCCCCCTCTCCTGGGGTTACATTTGCTTAAATATTGCCAGAAAATATATGCTCTGAACAGAGACAGAAAACAGGAATTGCTTCTCTCTGCCTTTTTGCTCTGCCCACGGGGCCCAGGGCCGCAAACAGCCCAGCCAGGCGGGTGGCGCACAGATTTGCATGCGAATGCCCCTCACATTTACCCCCAGATTAATGTAGGAGCTGTTAATGAACAGATGCTTGGGGTTGGTGAGGGAGGGAAAGCCTTTTGTCCCTGTGGGAAAAAATGTGTTGTTACAATAAGAATAAACCTCTACTAGATGGCACATTCTGGGAGTTCAGGAAATGGTGAAAAAAAGGCTTGGTGATTGTGAGATGCCCTCCAGGAAAATAAGAGCCTCGCTGGATGAGACCAAAGGGAACAGGTTGTGGCTTAGCGGCAGACCATCTGCTATGCTTGGCATGGAGAAGGTCCCAGGTTCAATCCTCAGCATCTCCAGTTAAAAAGGACCAGGCATTGGGTGATGGGAAAACCTCAGCCTGAGACTCTGGAGAGCTGTGAAGTGGGGCTGTGGCTGAGTGGCAGAGCCTCTGCTTGGCATGTAGAAGGCCCCAGGTTCAATCCCCAGCATCTCCAGTTTAAAAGGACCAAGCAGTAGGGGATGGGAAAGACCTCTGCTTGAGCCCCTGGAGAGCCATGAAGTGGGGCTGTGGCTTAGTGGCAGAGCCTCTGCTTGGCGTGCAGAAGGTCCCAGGTTCAACCCCCGGCATCTCCAGTTAGAAAGGACCAGGTGGTTCGGTGATGGGAAAGACCTCTGCCTGAGACCCTGGAGAGACATCAACAGGGGCTGTGGCTCAGTGGCAGAGCCTCTGCTTGGCAGGCAGGAAGTCCCAGGTTCAATCCCCGGCATCTCCAATTAAAAAGGACCAGGCATTGGGTGATGGGAAAGACCGCAGCCTGAGACCCTGGAGAGTGGCTGCCAGTCTGAGTAGACAATACTGACCTTGATGGACTATAACAGGGGAGGCCAGACTGTGGCTCAGGAGCCACATGCGGCTCTTTCACACATCTTGTGTGGCTTCCAGCAGGGCGGCCAGGGAAGCTAAATATCATTAGCAAACCAGTATCACCAGACAAACCAGTGTTCCCTCTAAGCTGAGTTAGTGTGAGCTAGCTCACAGTTTTTTAGCCTCCAGCTCACACCTTTTTGTCTTAACTCAGGAAGGAGGGCTACAGAGCAAACTAAATTTATGCAGCTGCCAAATCACTCGCTCATGACTTTCATGCCAGTGGCTCACAAAGTAGAATTTTTGCTCACAAGACTCCACAGCTTAGAGGGAACATTGAGACAAACAAATATTATTATTATTATCAATATCTGCTTTTTACTGCTTTTGTTATTATTTCTGGCAGCCTCACTTAATGTTAATAAAAAGCAACTCTGCATATGTTCCAGTAAATTCATGTAACATCTGCTCATGTCTTGCAGCTCTCAAACATCTGATGTTTATTTTATGTGGCTCTTGCGTTGAACAAGTTCGGCCACCCCTGGACTATAAGGATCTGACTCAACTTCATGTATGTTCAACTCTTGAGGAGGAGCTGTGTACCTGCCTTGGGTCCAGGAAGTTCCCGGCTCCATCTTCAGTTAAGAATCAGGTAATGAGTAACGCGAAAGCCCTCTGCCTGAGTTCCCGGAGGAACTCCACGTCAGTGATGAATTTTGTGATGGTGGCTTTCTCTCTTAAATCTACTGCACAGTAATTCCCTTAGATGCCCTGATGTTCTAGTATTTTCGGGACAGAGAAAATTAGCCAGTTTCTCATCCCTATGCATAATTCCATAAATCCCTGTCATTTCTCCCTTTAGATGATCTTTTATTTTCAAGAAAAAGGGACCTCTGAACATAAACGCGATCATTCTGCCCTCTGGAAGGAAACGTCTTATAATAAAAACTCAGCATAAGGAGACCGTGATCGAGGATGCAATCTTAGCCTTCAAAAAATTAACAGGAAGTAGGCCTTTCCCCCCTATAAAATACATTATTTTATTTTATTTTTTACAAAGATAGAATATTATACCATCCACTTGTTCACTATCTCCTTGGAGGGGGAGGGGGGAGCAGAAAAAATATATTTTCTATATTTCTCTGTTTCTCCTTCTGGAATTCCCACTCTTTCTAGCTAAAAAGACAAATGCCATTTTGGGCTGTATCAATAGTATAATGTCCAGATTGCTCAAACTTTATTCTGCTCTGGTTAGACCTTACCTAGTGCTCTTTCTGTAGCTGGAACTCCTTTGCCTATTAGGCGAAACCCCTGATGTAGCCAATCCTCCAAGAGCTTACAGAGCTCTTCTTACAGGGGCTACGGTAAGCTCTTGGAGGACTGGCTACACCAAGGCAGCTAACAAATTAAAACATTCATAATAATTTTTTTTAAACCAATAAAATCAACCCCAAAATAACCACCACCATTACAATCAACCAAAACAACAACAACAACAACAACAGCCCATAAGAGAACATAAAACCATGTTAGATCAGGCTAGTGGCCCCTCCAGTCCAACACTCTGTGTCACCCAGTGGCCAAAACTTGGGTGCCATTAGGAGGTCCACCAGCGGGGCTAGGACTCCAGAAGCCCTCCCACTGTTGCCCCCCAAACACCAGGAGGGCAGAGCATCACTGCCTCAGATATAAGAACATAAGAGAAGCCATGTTGGATCATGCCAATGGCCCATCTAGTCCAAAACTCTGTGTCACACAGTGGTCAAAACCCAGGTGCCATCAGGAGGTCCACCAGCAGGGCCAGAGCTCCAGAAGCCCTCCCACTCTTGTCCCCCCCAAGCACCAAGAATACAGAGCATCACTGCCCCAGACGTACTGTTCCATCTTTACCTCGTGGTTAATAGCCACTGATGGACCTCTGCTCCAGACGTTTATCCAGTTCCCCTCTTGAAGCTGTCTACGCTTGTAGCTGCCACCACTTCCTGGAGATTTGGGGGTGGAGCCGGGGGTGGGCAGGGTTTGGGGAGGAGAGGGACCTCATCAGTGTACAAGGCCACAGAGTACACCCTCCAAAGCAGCCATTTTCTTCAGGGGACTTGATCTCTGTAGCCTAAGGATCACTTGTAACTCCAGTTCTCCCGGCCCCAACCTGGAAGTTGGTGGCCCTAGCCAAGAAAAAAACAGGAAGCCTCTCCCCTAACCGACTCCTCAAAACCTTCTCAGGGACGGCCTCCTTTCATGTGGTAAAGCCATGGCTTTAGAAGGAAAAGAAGAAGAAGAGATTGGATTTATACCCTGCCCTTCACTTGGGAGTCTCAGAGCGGCTCACACACTCCTTTCCCTTCCCCTCCCCACAACAGACACTCTATGAGATAAGTGGGGCTGAGAGAGCTCTGAGAGAAACTGCCCTTTCAAGGACAGCTCTGACAGAACTACGGCTCGCCCAAGGTCATCCAGCAGCTGCGAGAGGAGGAGCGGGGAATCAAACCCGGTTCTTCCAGATTAAAGTCTACGCACTCAACCACTATACCAAACTGGCTGTACGGGAGAACCGTGTGACCCATTCCTTTACCGGCATCGGCAGAACTCCCCCCCCCCGCGCAAGAAACCCCAACCAGAACAAGTACACATCTGTCTCATACAAAAGAGAATCATCCAAATGAGCCGCCGGAGCAATTTTGCTGAGAAATAATAAACTGCCAGTTCTTTTTTTCTCAGAACACACCGTGACAAAGGAGGGGCATTCTCTGAAACAATCCCTCAGGACTTCTACTGCTTGGCAAAGCACTTTTAGAACAAGAGCGGGAGGAGAGAGACAATTGTGCATGTTTGACAGTCAAGGAGGTGGAGCGGGAGGAGAGAAGGACGGGAACATAGGATATGTCCCTGCTCCGGCGGTGTTCCCGGTATGATTGGCGGCTTTTTGTGGCCGGGGATGCTGTGACGTCCCTTTTGGCCCTCAACCTTTTGGAGCCTGTGAGCACTTTTGAGATCCTGACACGGAGCGGTGGGGGCAGCCACAAAATGGCTGCCACAAGAGGCGAAGTCAGTCACAAAATGGCTGCCCTTTAACCCAGGGGTATCAAACATAGCTGCGGTGGCTCAAGCGGTTAAGACGCTGAACTGCAAGCTGTGGAAGGTCAGTAGTTCAGCAGTTCGAGACCCAAGAGTGCCGCATGATGGAGTGAGCTCCCGTCTCTAGTTCCAGCTCCTGCCAACCTAGCAGTTCGAAAGCAAGAAATTGCAAGTAGATAAATAGATACCACTTTGGTGGGAAGGTAACAGCGTTCCGTGCGCCTTGGTGTTTAGTCATGCCGGCCACATGACCACGGAAACGTCTTTGGACAGCGCTGGCTCTTCGGCTTGGAAACGGAGATGAGCACCGCAACCCTCGAGTCGGATTCGACTGGCTTTCGAGCAAGGGAACCTTTACCATTACATATCAAACATAAGGCCCAGGGGCCGGAACAGGCCAATCCAGGGCTCTTACCTGGCCCGCAAGCAACTGGTATGTATGGAAATATAAGGTATCCCCCTTTTTATAATATCCCTTGGGAAAAAAGACTAATCTTGCATGTGATTAGATACATTGATTGGGACTTTTGTGGGCTCCCCAGTAAAACAACTGCTTTCACTGCTAGGCATCAATGGCTTTTGTTTGTATTTTGAGTAAAAAATAATATTGTCAACTGGATTTGCCTGTGTCCTTTGTTAAGTTTATATCTCCGGTACCTGGCATTACATCTTATGGCACTCATGGCCTGGCCCAATAAAGTGACATTCATGTCAGATCCAGCCCCAATAACAAATGAGTTTGACGCCTCTGGCTTTAATCTGTCAGGCAGAATCCAGAATGCATTTTTAAACAAATTAAAATATTCAGTTACGTACTCCTTCAGTCATGTAGTAACGATCCCCGTGTTTTGCCACCATCTTCCGCTGAAGCAACTTTATTAAAACCTGCAAAGCCAATCTGAACTCCAGTGGCCTGTCAGAAGACGGGCAAAAGCCCCTTGGTAAACCACCTGGTAAGCACTCGGACAAGGGCTGCGGTAGCTCAGAGATTAAGTTGCTGAGCTGCAGACCGGAAGGCCTGTAGTTCGGCAGTTCGAGACCCGAGTGCCGCGTGACGGAGTGAGCTCCCGTCTCTGGCCCCAGCTCCTGCCAACCTAGCAGTTTGAAAGCAAGAAACTGCAAGTAGATCAATAGGTACCACTTCAGTGGGAAGGCAACAGCGTTCTGTGCGCATTGGTGTTTAGTCATGCCGGCCACATGACCGTGGAAACGTCTTCGGACAGCGCTGGCTCTTCAGCTTGGAAACGGAGATAAGCACTGCCCCCTAGAGTCAGATTCGACTGGCTTTCGAGCAAGAGAAACCTTTACCTTTACCTAAGCACCTGGAAAGATGGTGGCAGGCTCCAGGGTGCCCACAATGGGAACCCGGCTCTATCCACTACGCTGCAGTGCACCTTGCTATGCTTTCGGAATTGTTACCCCTTGGCTCGGAACCGCGGCTACAGTGGGGCCACTCGGGGCCCAGCCCCCTGACTTACTACCAAGGCCCCCCCGACTTCCCACCCAACCCAGCCCCCCCCCGACTTCCCATTTTTAATTTTTGCGCCTCCCTCTCTAATGGCTTGCAAGCCCCCCAAGTGTTCCCATGCTGTGTCAAACTGGGAAAGGAGGATGCATTGTTTCTTCCAGCTGAAGATTGTGTGTATGTGTGCCCCACAAGCAAAAAATTTGCCCCGTAAACCAAAAAATCCTGGCTACGGCCCTACCTTGACTCTGACTTCCGCTCAGGGCTGCATCCCTATTCGCCTCCTCCGCTACAGGTCACCGGAAGCTCTCCTGAGTGGCTGAAACCATGCCTGTGAGATCTTGGGAACACTCAGCACCACCTACCAGTTCCAAGTGGAACACGCCACCAGAACCAACCCTTTGGCTCCATGCGGAGTGTCATCCTCCCCCGGCCGGCTTTTGAATTCCATCGGAACAGCTCCCAGAGTCTCCTTCACGGCTGGGAACTCTTGCTTTCAAATCCCCACTTAACATTTCGAGAGCGGAGGTGCTCTTCACAGGCCGCTGGGAACCTGAAGCAATTAATGCGGTGAGTAATAAGCCGCGGCGCTTTGCAGAAACCCACACCGCTTCCGTCCGCGCGCCGTCATCGCTCTCCGAGAGACGCGGCCCCGTGAGGTGAAAGGAGAGGACGGAGGTCCTCGGGAAGCGATCTGAAAAGCGTCCCTGCAACGGTCGCCAGGATGCGTGACTTTGTGTACCGCTCGCTAGCCCACACGGAAAACGCTCATGCCTGGAGCGAGCTTGCCTGTGCCAAGGACGCGAGGATTTTCCAACGCAACGGCTGTGGCATATTGTGCGTCAAGAGGTGGGGCGGTCCTCCTACATAATCCTGACCATTGACTACATTCTGAACACGAAAGTTCACAGCAGGGCCAGCAACAGCATACCCTAAAGTGGGCAGCTGAGAACATAAGAACATAAGAAAAGCCAATGTTGAATCAGGCCAATGGCCCATCTAGTCCAACACTCTGTCACACAGCGGCCAAAAATACCAGGTGCCATCAGGAGGTCCTCCAGTGGGGTCACGACACCAGAAGCCCTCCCACTGCTGCCCCCCCCCCAGTACCAAGAATAGAGTGCATCACCTGCCCCAGACTGAGAGTTCCCATCTATACCCTGTGGCTAATAGCCACTGATGGACTTCTGCTCCATATGTTTATCTAATTACCTCTTGAAAGCTGCCAGGGCCCATGGCTGCCAACTCCCCGCTTAGCCAGTATCATAATGCCCCTGTATAAATCAATGGTGCGACCTCATTTGGAATACCGTGTACAGTTCTGCTCACCACACCTCAGAAAGGATATTATAGCATTGGAAAGAGTGCAGAAGAGGGCAACTAGGATGATAAAAGGGTCGGAACACTTTCCCTCCTGTCTCCTGTCATGCTCCGGAGTTTGCTCAACTCCATGTCCGTTGCCTTGATAACAGTGTCTAACCCGCTCATCCTTTGCCGTCCCCTTCTTCTTTGACCTTCAGTCTTTCTTGGCATTCGGGTTTTCTCCAGTGAGTGCTTCCTTCTCATTGGGTGGCCAAAGTATTTGAGCTTCAGCTTCCGTATCTGGCCTTCCAGGGAATGGTCAGGGTTGATTTCTTTGAGGACTGACTGATTTGATCTCCTTGCAGTCCAAGGGACTTATTTTATTTTAAAAGCAAACCCTTAAAAAAATTCACTCGTTTTTTTTAAAAAAAGTTGCTTCAGGGCCCATCCGGGATTAGGGGCCCTGAAGCTTAAGCCTCATTAGCCTCACAGTAGATCTGCCACTGTTCCTAGCTACAAATGCTACCCCGTGCCACTGGAGAAGGGCGTGTGGATGGTACACAAAGCATCAGCAGTGTTCCCTCTAAGCTGAGTTAGTGTGGGCTAGCTCACAGTTTTTTAGCCTCCAGCTCACACATTTTTGTCTTAGCTCAGGAAGGACGGCTCCAGAGCAAACTAATTTATGCAGCAGCCAAATTGCTCAGTCACAACTCTAATGCCATTAACTCACAAAATAAAAGTATTTGCTCACAAGACTCTATAGCGTAGAGGGAGCATTGAGCATCAGCATTCCCAGTGGCTATGACGCTGCACTCCTAGCTGCACCCGCCCACCACCACCCGGCACCAGCGTGGAAAAGTCACGGGGGCAGCGTGGGAAGCTAGTACTGCAGGTGGTGGGAAACCAGGAACTGGCCGGGTTCAGAGGTTGAGCCCGCGCCATTGTTTTTTTTGGCAAAGCTGAAAACCAGACGCAGAAGCACGCGCGTCTTTCTCAGCGGCTCCAACGGGGGGATCGTGCAGACGGCTTCGTTGACAGTCGAGAATTTTAGCACGTACAGAGATTTGGAAACGTTCAAACCCTCTCGAGCTGCTGGCCAGTGCTGGAAACGCAACTGATTCCAGAAGGGTAGCAGTGTGAAGTGCGTGGCAACAAACCGAAAAAAGAGCCCCCTCTGACACTGGAAAGACACATTTTTTATCCTAGCGCAACCTTTTGTGGATCGGACCCCATGAGACGCTTAGTGGGTCCTCAGTAGATGGGGTGGGGCGGGAAACTACTTGGGATATTTGTCATTACAGAGTAGAATCATAGAATGTTGGAGTTGGAAGGGACCTTGCAGGTCATCTAGTCCAACCCTCTGCGCTCTGCAGGAGCATAGCCGAAAGAGAGCCCGACAAGAGAACCTACAACATACCCGAAAGATGGTGGCGGCTCTTCTGAAAGAAAAGGTTCCCAACTCCTGCTCCAACACAGATGGATATAAGTCGCAGTTTTCATTCTTGTTTTGGATCAACTGATCGACTGGCATTTGCAGACCGCCCTATCCAAAGCTCTGCAGCAACAGCAAATACTAAAGAGCCCAGGAGCACACCCTGAAAGACTAACGAAATTCGTGGCAGGGGATGAACTTTAATGTGTCAGCGCTCACTTTTTCAGAAGAGGAAGAGTCCAGGGGCCACCTTAAAGCCTAACAAGATTTGCGGCAGGGGATGGATGAGCTTTCGAGAGCCAGCGACAGGAAAATTCACCCCCTGCCACAAATTGTGTCAGTCCTGAAGGTGTTACTGGACCCGTGCTCTTTTCTACAGCTACGGACGGACTAGCACGGCTACTCATCTTGAGCAAAAACTGAGAAACAGATGCGGCGGAAAGAGTTCACGTTCACTTGGATTACGCCTCATACTGAACATTCTGTAAGTATCAGGATTATAATCAACATACCGTTGATTTTCATACTTACCCATTCCCACGTACAAAGAGAACTGTTTCCCACAGAGAGCAGAAATGGTCAGAGAAAGAGAGACAGAGAGAGACAGAGAGAGAGACCCCTATTTACCAGGGGCACCCCCAGGTCTCTGGCACTGATGCACTGGGACATTCCTGGGGGGGGATACTTTGTTAACCATTTGTTAGCCTGAGATGCGAGAGCTCTGAAAGAACTGTGACTGGCCCAAGATCGCCCAGCTGGCTTCACACGGAGGAGTGTGGAATCGAACCCGGTTCTCCAGATTAGAGTCCGCCACTCTTAACCACTATACCACGCTGGCTCTCTTGTTCAGGGAAACATTCTGCATTGAGGAACCTTCAGTTCACGTGGGCTGTCTTCCAAGAGTGTCAGACTGGGATCTAAGAAAACTGGGTTCGAATTCCCACTCTGCTGTGGAACCCTGCTGGGCGACCTGGGGCCAGTCACACACTCTCAGCCAGGCCTACCTTGGAAGGTTGTTGTGAGGATAAAAAGGAGAGGGAAAAGGTGTAATCTGCTACAGGTCCCTACAGGGTACAAATGAAGCAAAGGGATAAGTCCCTTTTGCCCTTTGCCACTTGTACAAAACAGCCCTGCATGAGATCTCGAATATCAAATCATTTGTACTCTGCCTTTCTCCCACTCCCACCCCACGGGGACCCGAGACAGCTTGCATAACCCTCCTCGCCTCCATTTCATCCTCACAACAACCCTGTGAGGTAGTTTAGGCTCAGGGAAGGTGACTGCCTCAAGAGCAGCCAGAGAGCTCCCAGGGCAGAGAGGGAATTTGAACCTGGGCCTCCCAGACACTCGTCTGAAACTTGGTGCAGTGGTTAAGTGCACAGACTCTAATCTGGGAGAACCGGGTTTGATTCCCCACTCCTCCTCTGCTTGCAGCCACTGGTGTGACCTTGGGTCAGTCACAAGTTCTCTCAGAGCTGTTCTCTCAAGGGCAGTTCTCAAGAGAACTCTCTCAGCCCCACCTAACTCACAGGGTGTCTGTTGCGGGGAGGGGAAGGGGAAGGAGTTTGTGAGCAGCTCTGAGACTCCGAGTGAAGGGCGGGGTGTAGTTCCAACCTCTTCTTCTTCACCACTATGCCACGCTGCCTGGTGCTCAGTCCAGTGGGCCAACCTAGTTCCCCACTGGCCGATAATCAACTCTGGAGACTGGGAGGAGCAGAGAGAAGTCAAGCCAGCCGTACTGACATGTGTTTCCCTTTCCTGAAAGAAAACCCCGCTCCTGTTTAAGGAGACAAGGGCATAGAACCGTATCTTAAACATCCTGGAAGAGTGGAGCCGTCTCGCACGGACATATGGCACCGGTTTCTCGTAAGCCGAAAGGAGCGTGCCGATGAGGCGCCAACATACTGAGTCACTAGAGGGGTCCAAGTGATTTTGCGGCCTTCTCTTTCACCCAGGGACACGCTTCTCCCCTCTACCCGCCCACTCGCACACATTCTCTCTCTCTCGTTGCAGTCTGAAACAGAAAACCATAAATTTCATACAATGACACATTGCAAGTCAACGCGCAGTCATCCTGTTTCCTTTCGGAGGGCCTCTCGAAGATTTAGAAACGAAACAAACCAAGAAGGGAGCTCTCCTCTCCCGTCAGAAACAGTAGCAGCCGTAGACATGTGCTCCAATGAAACAAGATGTGAGGGAATCAATATGGCAGCATCTGTATTGGCTCAGAACCACGGTCCATCTAGCCCAGCATCTGGTTCCGCACCGTGGCCCACTGGAGGCCCCCAGAAAGCCTACAAGAAGGGCGTGGAGGCCAAAGACTCCTTCTGGCGGTCGCCACCCGCCTTTGGAACTCAGTGGGTCGCTGCTCCTGAACACAGAGGTTCCACTAGGCCACTGGTGAACCCCCCCCTCAATTTGTCTAATCCCCTTTTAAAACATATAAAAGCTGCAGCCATTGCTACATTTCTGGGGCAGTGAATTCCACACATTAACAGCTCTCTGAGTGCAGAAGCCGTGTGCCCTGAATCAAGAGCTTACTCATGTGGCCGCACGCTTCTTTAGAGGGTGCATGCAAGGACAGGTCCCTGGCCTTTCTGAACCTCTGGAATTCTGACATACGGTGATGGGCACATCAAATGGCTGCCACGGAAGGCGGAGCCAACCACGAAATGGCTGCCACAAGAGGCGACCATAACGTATCAAGGAACATCCGGCAAAGCCAGCCACAAAATATCAGGGAATAAGGTCGCGCATAACTGACAGTAACTCTTTCAGGGAGAAGCTGTGCAGGCCCGTAGCCAGGATTTTGTGGCTTGAGGGGCAAATTGGTAATTAATAGGAAACAGGGAGACATCATCTTGCCAACAAAAGTCCGCATGGTCAAAGCAATGGTATTCCCTGTAGTAATGTATGGCTGCGAGAGCTGGACTATAAGGAAGGCCGAGCACCAAAGAATAGATTCTTTTGAACTATGATGCTGGAGAAGACTCTTGAGAGTCCCTTGGACTGCAAGGAGATCAAATCAGTCAATCCTAAAAGGAATCAACCCTGATTGTTCCCTGGAAGGCCAGATCCTGAAGCTGAAGCTCAAATACTTTGGCCACCAAATGAGAAGGGAGCATTCACTGGAGAAGACCCTGATGCTGGGGAAGACTGAAGGTCAAAGAAGAAGGGGACGGCAAAGGATGAGATGGTTAGACAGTGTCATCGATGCAACGGACATGAAATTGAGCAAACTTCAGCGGGCAGCGGAAGACGGGAGGGCCTGGCGTGATCTGGTCCATGGGGTCGCGAAGAGTCGGACACGACTGTGCGACTGAACAACAACAACAAGGGAGTGAGTACAAATGGGCAATTTTCTTACTGGAGGGTGGTAAGCAGTGGGGTACTGCAGGGATCAGTATATTCGGTCTGATGCTTTTAACTTGTTCATTAATGATTTGGAGTTGAGAGTAAGCAGTGAAATTTGCGGATTATATGAAGTTGTTCAGGGTGGTGAAAACCAGGGAGGATTGTGAGGCCCCCCAAAGGGATCTGTCGAGGATGGGCAAGTGGGTGTCAACGTAGCAAATGGGGTTCAATGTGGCCAACTGCAAAGTGATGCACATTGGACCCAAAAATCGTAACTATAAATACCACGTTGATGGGGTCTGAACTGGCAGAGACTGACCAAGAGAGAGATCTTGGAGTCATAGTAGATAACTCACCGAAAATGTCGAGACAGTTTGCGACTGCAATAAAAAAAGGTCAGTACTATCTATGCTGGGGATTATTAGGAAGGGTACTGAAAACAAATCAGCCAATATCATAGTAAAGGTAAAGGTTTCCTTGCTCGAAAGCCAGTCGAATCCAACTCTAGGGTTGCGGTGCTCATCTCTGTTTCAAAGCCGAAGAGCCAGCGCTGTCCGAAGACATTTCTGTAGTCATGTGGCCGGCATGACTAAACACCAAGGCGCACGGAATGCTGTTACCTTCCCACTGGAGTGGTACCTATTTATCTACTTGCAATTTCTTGCTTTCAAACTGCTAGGTTGGCAGGAGCTGGAATATCATAATGCCCCTGTATAAATCAATGGTGTGACCTCATTTGGAGTACTGTGTACAGTTCTGGTCACCACACCTTAAAAAGGATATCACAGCTTTGGGAAAAGTGCAGAAGAGGGCAACTAGAATGATAAAAGGGTTGGGGCTCTTTAGCTTGGGGAAACGACGGCCGAGGGGTGACATGATCAGTGTTCCCTCTAAGCTGAGTTAGTGTGAGCTAGCTCATAGTTTTTTCGCCTCCGGTTCACACATTTTTGTCTTAGCTCAGGAAGGATGGATCCAGGCCAAACTAATTCATGCAGCAGCCAGATCACTTGCTCACAACTTTAATGCCAGTAGCTCACAAAGTAGAATTTTTGCCCACAAGACTCCACAGCTTAGAGGGAGCACTGGACATGATCGAGGTTTATAAGATTAAGGGATAGAACAGGTAGAGAAAGAGGTACTTTTCTCCCTTTCTCACAAGACAAGAACTCTTGGGCACTCCATGAAATTGCTGAGCAGTCATGTTAGAACGGATAAAAGGAAGTCCTTCTTCACCCAAAGAGTGATTAACACATGGAATTCACTGCCACAGGAAGTGGTGACAGCTACAAACATGGATGGCTTCAAGAGGGAATTAGATAAACATATGGAGCAGAGGTCTGTAAGTGGCTATTAGCCACAAGGTATAGATAGGGACTCTGGGGCAAGTGAGGCTCTGTATTCTTGGTGCTTGTGGGGGGGGGGGTGTCAACAGTGGGAGGGCTTCTAGTGTCCCGGCCCCACTGGTGGACCTCCTGATGGCACCTGGTATTTTTGGCCACTGTGTGACACAGAGTGTTGGACTGGATGGGCCATTGGCCTGATCCAACACTGGCTTCTCTCAGGGCTTTTTTTGTAGAAAAAGCCCAGCAGGAATCCATTAGCATAATAGGTCACACCCATCAGCATAAATTCATTAGCATATTAGGCCACACCCCCATGTTACCAGAGGTGTGGTCATCCAGCCACCCCCTCCTTTTGCTTATTATTCTGTTTTCCTTGTTTGTTGTCAAAACGGTCCAGGGCTTTTTCGGTAGGAGGAACTCCTTTGCATGTTAGGCCACACACCCCTAATGTAGCCAGTCCTGATGACTTTCTGTTGTTGGGTGTGGCTTATTATGCTAATGAGTTCCTGCTGGGCATGGCCAAAAATAGCCCTGGCTTCTCTTATGTTCTTAATTTTTTTTCCTGTTGGGGCGGCCATCATTTGCCATAATGAAGGAGGGTGGCACGCCCCCCTCTCCCCTCCCCTGCCCCCCAGCAAGATTTAATAGTCAAACTCGGGTTGGATCCAGACTAAATTGTCCAACGGCAGAACAGAGGTAGATGCAGAGATGCTCTGGTATTTGTGCAAAAAACTAACAGAAGCCGTTTTCACCATAAAGTTTGTGTTCAGATACCAGAGCATCCCCCCGGCCATATCGTGACATTGCCACATCACCATCCCCCCGCCGGCCTGAGGGGGAATCAATCTAAGCTTCCAATTTAGTCCGGATGCAACCCATCAGTTTGGAAACGCGGTCTGTGTTCTAAACAGGAAACAGGGCCGTGCTCCCGATTTGGTGAGGCCCTGCAGGGACAACCAGGGGCTTGGCTTTTCCGCTAGGCCTGCCCTAAGTGCTAGAAAACGGACAACCCTGAGCTTGCTAACATCAGGGGATAAACTAGAGAAACTGTTCACCTGTAGAGCGGCATTCTTGCCTTCAGGGAACATTTGACCCTGGTCCAGTCCACCGAGGTCAACTGACGATATCTGACCGGTCAAGTGACCGGTGTGCCAACTCTATGTATATTTGCTTGAAGGACAGCGAGAGCATTGCCAAACTACCCCCGACTGTGAAGTTTGTCATGACACTCACGAAAGACCAAAATGTCCTGGGGAAAGAATGGAAGGTTTCGACTGAGTGGGCAAAGAGACGGCGTGTTCTAACAAACGCGGCACATCCCAGGTCCGTTGCTACCTCCTCTCCGTGGGAAGGACATGAAGTGTTTTTGTACTTGAGATTTCCAACGGGCTGAGATTTCCAACGGGCTGAGATTCCCTTCCGAGAACTGAACGGTCAACTGTGGGACCTGGTGATACAGACGGCCACTCCCTTCTGCCCCGACGCAACGGCAGTGTTCCCTCTAAGCTGAGTTAGTGTGAGCTCGCTCGCAGTTTTTTAGCCTCCGGCTCACACATTTTTGCCTTCGCTCAGGAAGGGATGGCTCCAGGGCAAACTAATATATGCAGGAGCCAAAATCACTTGCTCACAACTTTAATGCTAGCAGCTCGCAAAGGAGAATTCTCGCGCACAGGACTCCACAGCTTCGAGGGAGTACTGGTTCAGAGCAAACATCAATGTGAAAGCAGAAGCCCTCACCAATAATTTTCATCATTTGTTAGGCTGGGGCAGGCCAGTGTTCCCTCTAAGCTGAGGTAGTGTGAGCTAGCTCGCAGTTTTTTAGCCTCCGGCTCACACATGAAGAGGACCTTAAGAGCCTCTTGCTCGGGGGAAAGAGGAGAGCGCAAAGGGGGCTTGAAGCTCAACATCAAAAAAACTAAGATCATGGCATCTGGCCCCATCACTCCTTGGCAAATAGAAGGGGAAGTCGTAGAAGTAGTGACAGACTTCACGTTCCTAGGATCCCAGATCACTGCAGATAGTGACTGCAGCCATGAAATTAAAAGACGCCTGCTCCTTGGGAGGAAAGCGATGGCAAACCTGAACAGCATGATAAAAAGCAGAGACATCACCCTGCCAACAAAAGTCCGCATGGTCAAAGCAATGGTATTCCCCGTAGTAATGTATGGCTGCGAGAGTTGGACTATAAGGAAGGCCGAGCGCCGAAGAATAGATTCTTTTGAACTATGGTGCTGGAGAAGACTCTTGAGAGTCCCTTGGACTGCAAGGAGATCAAATCAGTCCATCCTAAAAGAAATCAACCCTGACTGTTCCCTGGAAGGCCAGATCCTGAAGTTGAAGCTCAAATACTTTGGCCACCCAATGAGAAGGGAGCCTTCACTGGAGAAGACCCTGATGCTGGGAAAGATTGAAGGTCAAAGAAGAAGGGGACGGCAAAGGATGAGATGGTTAGACAGCGTCATCGACGCAACGAACATGAAATTGAGCAAACTTCAGCGGACAGCGGAAGACAGGAGGGCCTGGCGTGATCTGGTCCATGGGGTCGCGAAGAGTCGAACTCAACTGTGCGACTGAACAACAACAACACACATTTTTGTCTTGGCTCAGGGAGGAGGACTCCAGAGCAAACTAATTTATGTAGTATGCCAACAAACGAAGAACCACTGTGATAAAATTAACAACGACACATCTAATAATTCTATATGCATCAATCTGTGAAGCTCTTAATCTTACAATAGAGTTCGAAAATTCTGACATGAACAAAGCAAAGCCCAACATCATCCTATCCTCGATGAGCACGCCGGTCTTTGCACTCATTTCACCAATCTTCCTCATGAGCGTCTTAGCTCAGGAAGGACGACTCCAGAGCACACTAATTCATGCAGCAGCCAAATCGCTCTCTCACAACTTTCGTGCCAGTAGCTCACCAAGTAGAATTTTTGCTCACAAGACTCCACGGCTTAGAGGGAGCATTGCTCCCGTCTCATTTGGAGGCCAAAGTATTTGAGCTTCGAGCTTCAGAGCAAAGAGACCAGGAACACCTTAGAGACTAACAAAATTCGTGGCAGGGTAGGAGCTTTCGTGAGTCACTGCTCTCTTCTTGTTAAGTCTTTACGGTGCTACTGGACTCTTGCTCTTTTCTACTCCCACGGACAGACTAACACAGATACCCGCAGGGCTCTTTTTGTAGCAGGAAGTCCTTTGCATATTAGGCGACACGCCCCTAATGGAGCCAATCCTCCAAGAGCTTACAGAGCTCTTCTTACAAGGGCTAATGTAAGCTCTGGGAGGATTGGCTACGTTAGGGGTGTGTCGCCTCATATGCAAATGAGTTCCTGCTACAAAAAGAGCCCTGGGTGACACACCCCTAATGTAGCCAATCCTCCAAGAGCTTACAGGGCTCTTCTTACAAGGGCTAATGTAAGCTCTGGGAGGATTGGCTACGTTAGGGGTGTGTCGCCTCACATGCAAAGGAGTTCCTGCCCTGGCTACCCGTATTAATTCATAAAGTCGCCATTAAGTTGGAAGTGACCTGATGGCACGTAAACTGGAAAACCTTGTCTGCACAGAACACGACATTTCACCCACCCCCACCCACAGAGCTGACTGCAAATCCAATTCACCTGCTCCTCCCCCCATATGTCTGCAAGCGTTCCAGCCAAGACAGAGGACGAGAGAAATGAGCGTTGAACGAAAACTGAAATTAAGATAACGTTGCCAAACCCTAACCCCCTCCCCACTCCCGTATCAGCCTCTGTGCTGGCATCACAGTCTGGCACCCCACACATCATCTCGCCCCGAAGATCTCCCAACCCAGGCGAGCTTCGCAGAAGCGCACACATGTCTTGCAACCCAGCCTTTTTATTACGTTACCCAAACAGCCCAGATGGCGTTCCAAAAATACCGGATTTTGAGTCGAGCCTTAAATAAATGCCAGCTCTGCAGGCGGCTGACCTCAAAGGAGAAAACAAGGATACCTTCCCGATTCCAGACATGACAATCGGTTAACCGTACCCACACGAGAGAATTCTGAAGTCTCTCTAGACGCCAGTCCATCTCAGTTCCTGCTTCTTATCTCAGCTCAGACAGTACGCAACGGAACACCAACCGGCAAGTGGGGGGCTCCCCTGCCTATTCGGGCCACAAGAGGCTTCTAACGCAGTCTCAGATCACAAAGTTCCCTCTTTATTCTCTACGCCGAGGCCCGCTCTGCATCTAGCATGCGCTCTGCTGTTGCTGGAACAGAAATTCCCCTCTACATTTGCATGCCACTTTCACTTTCTTTGATGGTCGGATTTTAAGGTAGCCTCCACACTGCATGCCAGTTATACTTCATTCAATCTCTCAGTTTTATGGTACTGTCAGCATAGATTTATGGCCGTTTCATGGCCGTTCAGGGGTGGCTCTGCAGTCAGTACGGCGTTGCCCCGAGGTATCTGAATGTGGTTTTGAGCCGCATCTTTTTCTGTTCCAGTGTGAGTTTGGTAAAACAACGGAGTGAATGCTGGATGCAGAATGGGCCTGAGATTCGGGCAAAGGACTCTATGAAGACCATGTCGTGAACAGATTCGGGCAAAGGACTCTATGAATACCATGTTGCAAACAGATTCGGGCAAAGGACTCTATGAATACCATGTTGCGAACAGATTCGGGCAAAGGACTCTATGAATACCATGTTGCGAACAGATTCGGGCAAAGGACCCTATGAATACCATGTTGCAAACAGATTAGGGCAAAGGACACTATGAATACCATGTTGCAAACAGATTAGGGCAAAGGACGCTATAAATACCATGTTGCGAACAGATTCGGGCAAAGGACCCTATGAATACCATGTTGTGAACAGATTTGGGCAAAGGACTCTACGAATACCATTTTGCAAACAGACTCGGGCAAAGGACTCTATGAAGACCATGTCAAACAGATTTGGGCAAAGGACTTATAAATACATGTGCAAACAGATTCGGGCAAAGGACTCTATAAATACCATGTTGCAAACAGATTCGGGCAAAGGACACTATAAATACCATGTTGCAAACAGATTCGGGCAAAGGACACTATAAATACCATGTTGCAAACAGCTTTGGGCAAAGGACCCTATGAATACCATGTTGTGAACAGATTCGCGCAAAGGACTCTATGAATACCATGTTGCAAACAGATTTGGGCAAAGGACTCTAGAATACCATGTTGCAAACAGATTCGGGCAAAGGACTCTATGAATACCATGTTGCAAACAGATTCGGGCAAAGGGCTCTATGAATACCATATTGCGAACAGCAACAGTGATTCTGTCAGAGTTCCCTTCTTACGGACTTCAGACAAACAGGATCAGGGAGGTAGATAAGGAAGAGTACCTGTTCGTGTGGAGAGAGGGAGTTCAAAAGCCCCTCTGAATACATCCTGAATTCACAGCTGCCACACTTGAATGCTTTCGCACATCCTGAATAATGCACTTTTGATCCACTTTCAATGCACTTTGCAACTGGATTTTACTGCATGGAATGGGGAAATCCACTGGCAAACAATCACTAAAGTGCATTGAAACCCTGACTGAAAGTTCATTGTTCAGTGTGTGTGGAAGCACATAGAGAGTAAAGGGCTCTGCACAGGCAACGGACGCTGACTGCAGTGGGGAAGAAGAGGTTAAGGAGCCCTTTGCCTCCATCAGAGCAAACCAGAGAGCAGAATCAACCTCAGTTCTTCAGCACTTGCTTGCTTCCAACCAGTTTGGTCCAAATCAGCCAACAAGAAAAAGTCCCCATGGGATTTTAGGTGAGAAACAGCCACTCCCGAGCCAAACAGACCACAATTTAGCACAACTTTTTCGACCTCTGAAAATATTTTCCATGTTTTTAACCAGCAGCTGCTGGCCTTTCAGCTAAGATCAAGTGTGGTTACTGCTGGGTTCCTGTCTCAAGTTCAACATTTATTTTCGCTGTCCAAAACGGTCATCTGTTTGGTCTCAACCACAACTTTAAAAAATAAGCATTGGGGTGTGTGTATGTGTGTCTTACCTTTAGTTCATTGGCATAAACGGCAGGAAATTATGGTCCTCGGCCGCAGACGTGGGATTGAATCCCGCTTATTCGGTAACCACCTCTCCAACGAGTTGCGTCTGAGCGTCTGATCCACTGAGCTGTTGAACTTAAAAAGCAGTTGTCTTGGCATCACTGAGGTAAGTCCATAGTAACAGGCCATAGCAACCGCACGCGGCCATTATGACATCGCTGGGGCAGTGAACCTTGGCAAAGAGAAGGCTCAGAGCAGACATGATCAGTCTCTAAACATGTGAAGAAGAACAGGGATCAACTGTCCTCCACGCGTATAATCCCAAACCTTGGCCAAAAATATTTAGTTTGAAAACAAGGAACAGGTTTCGAACTAGATGGGCCATTGGCCTGATCCAACATGGCTCCTTTTATGTTCTTATGAACTGTAAGGGCGCTGGAATGTCGAAAAACCATTCCCTAAATGACAGTCAGTACTGGGGTTTGGCTGCCACCATGTTGAACTAGGAGGGAGGGTCTGGGTTCAAAACTACACCTCACAGTGAAGTTCACTCTGTGACCTTGGGCCTCTCATTCTCCGCCTGCCGACCTACCTCACAGGGGTTGCTGTGAGGATAAAACAGAGGATGGGTAAATCATGTTCCCCACTCTTGGGAGGCAGAGATGCGCGAGATAGCTGTGGTTGTCGAATCTTCCCTCACTTTGAGGAGCGGCCCGAACATTTGGCAGGAACAACGTAAATAAGCTCAGGTCCATGAGATGGGCACGGTGGTGAGCCAACGATCCTTTCCAGACGACCATCGTCCGAGATGAAGCAGAGAGAGTTTATGTTTCGACAAAACTGATGCCAGAAGACCCCGGAAGATTCCAACCTCTGGCAGACCATTTGACGGGATGCTCCACGAAATTCCCTCCGATCGTTGAAGAAAGCAGTCGTTGGCCTCAGCTTCCTGGACAGGTGGTTTGGAAACTTTACCGACGCTCAAGAATAGGGGCTGATCTCGAGGAGAAACAAAAAGGGCGGGAGGCCTACACAACCTGTGTGCCTCGCACAACAGCCTTCTGTCTTTTTAATGATTCCACAGGAAGTTGCCTAGGAAACCACACCGGCCCTCTTTCATGCACTGGGATGACTTCCCTTCCTCCCGAGCCAGCTGATAACGTCTCCTCAGGATGACACAGCCAGTCAGAACGGAGCACGGTCGGAAGAAAAGGTCAACAAAGCAGCTCCCGGACCTGAAAGGCGAACAAACACAATTAAAACCCGCCTCTGAAAAAGGTTCTTGTGCAAGTCCACTTTTAAAAAACGTCCCCACAGTGACGGCCCGGCTTGCTTCACGGCAGGAGTGCACAGCACCCACAGCCCCTTGAGCCAGTATGATGCTGTGTCGGAGACTGTTGTGCTAGTATCTGGGAGACCCGGGTTCGAATCCCCACTCACGTCACAAAAGCTGGCCAAGTGCCTTTGGGCCAGTCACGCTCTTTCAGCCTAACCCACCTCGCAGGGTTGTTGTGAGGATAAAATGGAGGAGATTGGATTTATACCCCATCCTTCACTGCCCAAAGGTGTCTCAGAGCGACTTACAAACTCCCTTCCCTTCCCCTCCCCACAACAGACACCTATGAGGTAGGTGGGGCTGAGAGAACCTCTGACAGAAACTGCTCTTTTTCAGGAACAGCTGTGCCAGAGTTTGTGACTGACCCAAGGTCACATCAGCAGGAGCAAGTGGAGGAATGGGGAATCAAACCCGGTTCTCCCAGATTAGAGTCCATGCACTTAACCACTACACCAAAGGAGAATAATGTAAGCCATTCTGAAGAAGACTGGATTTATACCCCGCCCTTCACTACTTGAAGGATTCTCAGAGCGGGTTACAATCCCTTTCCCTTTCCTTCCCCACAACAGTCACCTTGTGAGGTAGGTGGGGCAGAGAGAGCTCTGAGAGAACTGCTGGTGAGAGAACAGCTCTGAAAGAACTTGTGATTGACCCAAGGTCACACCGGCAACTGTATGTGGAAAGGTGGGGAATCAAACCCGGTTCTCCCAGACTGGAGTCCACGCTCCTAACCACTACACCAAACTGGCTATCAGGGAGGGGCTACAGCTAGACTTACCCTTCCCCTGGTTGGAGCAGGAAATTCCCCAATCCAAGCATCCCCTGCCTGCTCATGCTCCAAGTGGTGATGGGAGGAAAATAAAAAAAAGACCTGGGGGCAGTGCAATGCATCGATACATCAGTTCCTGGGACTACCCAGAAGTGACCGCAGGCAGCTCTAGGAACTGCCAAAAAGAAACTCTACAGTTTTAACACAGAGTTACCCACCATCGCTTTCTGGTTGTCCCCAGAAGAGACTTTATCGTGCTTCTGACAAAACCCTCAACTATTTCTGCACCTCAACTCTCCCGCTGGTGACCAGTGTGTCCAGAAGAGGGCGACCAGGATGCTGAGAGGGTTGCAATCCAAGTCTTATGAGGAAAGGCTGAAAGAGTTGGGTATGTTTAGCCTGGGAAAGAGAAGGCTTAGAGGGGACATGATGGCAGTCTTCAGGTATTTGAAGGGCTGTCACGTAGAAGATGGAGCAGATCTATTCTCTCTTGCTCCAGATTACAAGACTAGATGTAATGGGTGGAAATGACAAGGGAGTCGTTACTGGCTAAATATCAGGAGAAGCTTCCTAACTGTAAGAGTGGTTGAGCAGTGGAACAGACTGCCTCAGGAGGTGGTGGATGCTGCTTCACTGGACATTTTCAAGCGGAGGCTGGACGACCATCTTCCGGGTATGTTGTAGGTATGTAGGGCTATCTTTCGGCTGTGCTCCTGCAGAGTGCAGGGGGTTGGACTAGATGACCTGCAAGGTCCCTTCCAACTCTAACATTCTATGATTCTATGACCAGGCTTGCCTGGCAACCCTAGCTGTGGCTAGGACTTTGGCTTGGCAGGCAGACTATCCCAGACCCACAGTTAAAGGGTCGTAGGACGCAGGCGGTGAGAAAGATCATTCTTTGCCACAGACTCAGCCTAGCTTCAGTGATTAGACTGCTGGGTTCGGACCACCCCTTTGGCCCTGAATCTCACTGGCTGACCGTAGACCAGACTCTCCACCTTACCTGCCTCGCAGGGTTGTCGTGCTCTGACCTGGACAGCCCAGGCTAGCCCGATCTTATCAGATCTCAGAAGCTAAGTAGGGTCAGCCTTAGCTGGTTTTTGGAAGGGCCACCTCCAAGGAACTACCAGGGCCGTGATGCAAAGGGAAGCCACCTCTGAAACGTCTCCTGCCTTAAAAACAAGTCTAGCTCGCCATCTAGTGGTGTATAAAGCTAGAAGAGCTAGAACTTCTGGCTGCCAGACAATCTCGGGATCTCCTGGCTACACTACACACAACGCCATATGATAATTATTATAATTTTGTGAAGACAAAATGGGGAAGAGACGATGACTCTGCACTCCTCGCGGCAAAGACAGAATAACAACAAAATTGTCATTGATGAAGCTTTTGATTGTGACCTTCCAAATATTCAAGTACATTATCATACTGCAAGCCTTAAAAACAACTCTGTAAGGCCGGGTTCAACAAACCCTAGGCGCCGGGGTGCCACAGAGCCTAGAAATTTTGTTGTGCTACCTAGCACGTTGATCAGCCATCTACCCTACGTGCCTCTAGGTCATTCTCAGTAGAAGTACAAGGCTTATTTAGGTGAGGGATAGGGTTTAGCTAGAAGGTAACAGCATTCCGTGCACCTTGGTGTTTAGTCATGCTGGCCACATGACCACGGAAACGTCTTCGGACAGCGCTGGCTCTTCGGCTTTGAAACGGAGATGAGCACCGCAACCCTAGAGTCGGATTCGACTGGCTTTCGAGCAAGGGAACCTTTACCTTTACCTTTAGGGTTTAGCTTTTTGTGGTGACAACAACCAGGACTACCTCATATTTATATACACACTACGACGCGTTACCACAACTAAAAAAAAATGACAAGAAACTGAAAAGTTTAAGTTTCGGTTTTCTGGAAGCAGTACTGGGAAACTAGGGCCACTAAAATATACAACCCTGAAGGCCGAAAAAGTAACTCTGGCTCCTAAATTGGGGGCGGGGGGCTTTCTGAAAGCTGAACCAAAATCTGTCAAGGCCTGCTGAATCACAGGGACTCTCCCCGTATTACGGAGAAGGCTGAGGGGAAAGGCCTGCTTTCAGGCTGCACAGAAATCTTGCGGTTGAAGCAAGAGTCGATTCTGGGCCTTTCGGATTTGTCGCTGACTCATTACGGCTCATCTAAGCGAGATTAGTCGACTAAAAGCTTAAGCGATGACTCAGTGGTAACTCATTTTTAATCCATGAGGGAAAAATGACCGTTGGCAGGCGCTTATTTTTCTGCCTCTTTTGGTTCTGGTATGAGAAAGAAAATATTACGGCCTCGGCTTCCAATGAGGAAGAACTTTTGGTTATTGGGCTAGAAGAGAGTTCAAAACCTTATCTAAATTTGAATCCAGTAAGAATTGCGGAGGGGTAAATGAGCTTTCCAAAAGGGGCCACAGTGGCTCGGAGGTTAAGACACTGAGCCGCAGACCGGAAGGTCTGTAGTTCGGCAGTTTGAGACCCAAGTGCTGCAATTCCCCCCCGCCCCAAAAAATGGTTTTATTCATTTTACATTAACAAGAAAATTAACAGAATAGGCGTGTACATATAGCCTGAACGTATTATTTTATACATACAAATAAATAAAGCTCTATATAGTCTAGTCTAACGTAGTTCGGCAGTTCGAGACCTGAGTGCCGCGTGACGGAGCGAGCTCCCGTTTCTAGTCCCAGCTTCTGTCAACCTAGCAGTTTGAAAACAAGAAACTGCAAGTAGATTAATAGGTACCGCTTCGGTGGGAAGGTAACAGCGTTCCTTGCACCTCGGCGCTTAATCATGCCGGCCACATGACCACGGAGACGTCTTCGGACAGTACCGGCTCTTCGGCTTGGAAACGGAGATGAGCACCACCATCCCTAGAGTTGGTGCTGCTTCAGATGTTTATCTAATTCCCTGCTCCAGATGTTTATCTAATTCCCTCTTTAAACTGCCCATGCTTGTAGCTGCCACCACCTCCTGTGGCAGTGAATTTCATACGTTAATCACTCTTTGTGTGAACGTTAGACTAACACCTGGGTGTCTCGAATTCAAATCCCCACTCTAGAAGTAAATTAAGGAAATGCTGTGGGATCCCTTACCTTTCTCTCACAACTTAACCCTTCCTCACAAGCAGGGCTGCCAACTCCAGGTTGGGAAACTCCTGGAAGATTGGGGGCGGAGTCTGAGGGTGAGGATAGGGGAGGGGCCTCAGCAGGGTATATGATGTCACAGACTCCACCCTCCAATGCGGCCATTGAGATTGCACTGGAGCGAGGGTATTAATGATGGGACGTTTTGGAGGTCATTAATTCACAGAGTCGCCGTTAGCTGTAAGTGACTTGACGGCAAAGAAGAGGAAGAAGAAGAGGAAGAGGAGATTGGATTTATACCCCACCCTGCTTACAAACTCCTTTCCCTTCCCCTCCCCACAACAGACACCCTGTGAGGTGGGGGGGGGGACTGAGAGAGCTCTTTCCAGAACTGCCCTTGAGAGAACAGCTCTGACAGAACTATGGCTCGCCCAAGGTCATCCAGCAGCTGCAAGTGGAGGAGTGGGGAATCAAACCCAGCTCTCCCAGATTAGAGTCCACTAATCTCCCAGATTAGAGTCCATGCACTTAACCACTTCACGCATAAAGGTCTTTAGGATGCTGCTTTAACGTTTCTCCAAGCTCAGGACAGCATATATGATTCTCCCTTCTCCACGTTATCCTCAACAACAATCTTGTGAGGTAGAGATCAGCCAAAGTGTCCAGCCCGGGGCCACACAGTTAAGTTTCATAGGTGCCCAGAAGCTTAAACCAAGGTCTCCCAGATCCTAAGGTGAGACCCTAACCACTAAGCCACAGCGGTTCTCGGAAAGATGCGAGCGTTTCAGAAACGGGCTTAAAAAACAATTTATTTGTTTTAAAAAGAAAGAGGGCCCGCTCCATCCGTAAACAGGTTTCATTCCACAAGTGGAACCGTTGAGATGTTTGCAACCCCTAAACGCCACCCGATTTCCTACCGATTATACGTATGCACGGCAACCTTATTCTGCCTTCACAAACGCAGCAAACCTTGCCGTTTTGCAAAGGCTGGCTATGAAATAACACAAGGCTCCCAACCAAAAAGAGAGACAACAGAGCAAGCATGCAAACGTGTGCACGCAACTGAACCGGTGACGGTGTGGTCTCTGTGTCCACCTAGCGATAATTCCATGACACTGCAGCCCTTGGTACATTTAATGGCATTTTAATTCCCTCATTTAAAACAGCGGAACGTCCTTTGAAGCCGCTCTGGCGGATTAATGTCCCGTGTTAGATCCGCTCAGTTTACATGGGGGATTCAACGTGTTCGTGAAACCTCTGCATTCTAGCAGCTGTTATGTCCTTCTCTGCACTCTTTGTTTGGATTCGGGAACACGAAAAACGGCC
Organism: Gekko gecko; assembly: GCA_029375565.1. Classification (NCBI taxonomy): domain Eukaryota; kingdom Metazoa; phylum Chordata; class Lepidosauria; order Squamata; family Gekkonidae; genus Gekko; species Gekko gecko. The sequence continues at coordinate 11,617,215 of JAPDNY010000005.1, read as the reverse complement.
TTGAAGTTGTTCCCAATGCCTGAGGGGGGGGGGGATGCCATCAAGCCAAATCTCATCGACTCCAGAGGGTTTTCAAGGCCAGAGACATTCATTGCCTTTCTCTTGGTGGCACCCCTTGGTGGTCTCCCATCCTTGGTGGTCTCCCATCCAACTATGAACCAGGACTGACTCCACTTAGCTTCCAAGATCTGATGAGATCAGGTTAGCCAGGGCCATCCAGTTCAGGTAAGAGACAGATAGAGGTGGTTTGCCATTTGCCTGCCTCTGCGTAGCAACCCTGGACTTCTTTGGTGGCTCCCCATCCAAGTACTAACTCTTGCTTAGCTCCCAAGATCTGATGAGATCGGGCTAGGCTAGACCATCCGGGTCCAAGTTTTTCAAAGCAAGAGACTTTCAGAGGTGCCTCTGCAAAGCAATCCAGGTTTTCCCGGGTGATTTCCCATCCAAGAACTAACCAGGGCAGACCCTGCTTAGCGTCTGAGATCTGACGAGATCACTCTGGCCCGGGCCATCCAGGTCAAGGCAAGTCACATTACAAATACCAATGTTATTTGTAAAAAGGTAAAGGTAAAGGTTCCCTTGCTCGAAAGCCAGTCGAATCCGACTCTAGGGTTGCAGTGCTCATCTCCGTTTCAAAGCCGAAGAGCCAGCACTGTCCGAAGGTGTTTCCGTGGTCATGTGGCCGGTATGACTAAATGCCAAGGTGCACGGAACGCTGTTACCTTCCCACCGAAGTGGTACCTATTTATCTACTTGCAATTTCTTGCTTTCGAACTGCTAGGTTGGCAGGAGCTGGAACTAGAGACAGGAGCTCACTCCGTCATGCGGCACTCTCGGGTCTCGAACTGCTGAACTATTGGCCTTCCACAGCCTGCAGTTCAGCGTCTTAACCACTTGAGCCACCGCAGCTCCTGATGTTATTTGTACCAATATCGAATTCCGATACCAAATTGTTGTTGTTGTTCAGTCGCACAGTCAAGTCCGACTCTTCGCGACCCCATGGACCAGACTACGCCAGACTACGCCAGGCCCTCCTGTCTTCCGCTGTCCAAATTGTATTCCTGTATAAACTTTAATAAGCTGGAGCCTTACTTCTTGATAAGAAAGCAGGAAAGTTAATGCTGGAATAACAACATGTTAGTCCTTTAAGGTGCCTCCTATTTTATTTTCGTTTCCAAAGATTGACCTGTCTATGTCTTTGGCACTGATTTTCAGGGCCTCCTTAACTGATGGCACAGCTGTCTTGGGCTCTGTGCGCTGTTTTATCGTTTCTGAACCACCTTCTGCTTTTTATACTGTTGGCACTTTTTATGCTGGGTTGGATTGTCATTTTGATTGCTTTTATGGGTTTCGGCGGGCTGCAGTTGAGGAACCGCCTGAGACAAAGTTCCGAAGGGCATGATATGCACATGTATTAAATCAAGACGGGTAAAAGCCAATTCTCACACTGGCCTGGTGACGTTCAACTAGTAATGGAACGTAGGGAGAAGAGTTTCATTTCCAAGTAGATCATGAGTGGGCTGTTTATACAGAAAAGGTCTACTCCCATAAGAACGTTCACACCTAATCTGCATTCCGTTCAACAAAAATGTAGCACAGAGAGGCAACGAGCCCTGTGACACGTCCCACTGCAAGCCAAAATTTCACACCATTCCCAGCCTGTAGATCCCAACCTCAAAGTCTGTTGCAAAGCTGGTGAACATGGATCTAGGGCTTCTGCAGTTCTACTGGTTTGCTCATGCTCTGTTGTTTTTTAAAGTGGGGCACCATACCAAGTAAATTTGGACATGTGGCTCACCATACTTAAAAGGTTGGAAACCCCTGGAATACAGGACCCCTTGAGGAGATTGGATTTATGCCCCGGCCTTCACTACCTGAAGGAGTCTCAGAGCAGCTTACAATCTCCTTTCCCTTCCCCACTCCACAACAGACACCCTCTGAGGTAGAAGAAGAAGAGGAGATTGGATTTATACCGCGCTCTTCACTACCGGAAGGAGTCTCAAAGCTGACAAACGCCTTTTCCCTTCCCCTCCCCACAACAGACACCCTGTGAGGTAGGTGCGGCTGAGAGAGCTCTTTCGACGACTGCTCGTGAGAGAACAGCTCTGAAAGAACTTGTGAAAACAAAAAAAGAAGGGGAACCAGCGTACATGAATTGGCACAAAGCACAAAAAAAATGCTGGCCAAAGATAAACAAAAAATATATAAATACAATATTAATGCTAAGTTCAATAATTCAGTGGTCCACGATCCTTTACGACTGAATATACTGGCTTTTGTATGTGCTTCTACTGAGATTGGGTCCCACTATAGCCTATTGGTTTTGAAGAAGAATTATTCGAAAAGCGGAAGCTTGCATCCGGACTACACATCCCTATGGCTTATGGAACTCTAGAATGTTTGGATTATCCAGGAACTATATGAGTCTACTCCATGATGAATGCACAAAATGTCGGACTATGATATTACAATACAACTGGAGTGAGACGCACTGAAAATTTTGGGACTTTATTCTTCTATCTTTCTGTATATTTGTTGTTTCTTGCAAGAACACCTTGGCTTTATATAGTTATATTTCTGAATTACTGAACTTGGCATTAAATATTATTTTTATGTATTATTTTGTTTATCCGAAAGGACTTGTGACTGACCCAAGGTCACACCAGGAACTGCATGTGGAGGAGTGGGGGATCAAACCTGGTTCTCCCGGATTAGAGTCCGCACTCCTAACCACTACCCCAAACTGGCAGTAGCATCATGACTCCACCCCATCCCATCAGGCTCCGCCCAATTTTACCTTACCTCACCCCTTAGCTCCCAGGCCCGCTCCTTTAAGTCAGGGACTCAACTCTGAGAGATCCAGCAACTTTTCCAACCCATCACCCGCTTGGAAAGGAACATGCAACTCTTCAATCACCCTCTAGATAAAAATCAGGAATCGTCAAGGTTATTCGGCGCCTGTCTCTGTTCTCTGGCACACCCGCACCCCGAATGCTCCTTCTCTTGCAGAGACAGGAGACCAAAATTAGAAAGGGACATTGGTGTCCCAGACTAATGTTGTGACTCAGCTTCGGCACAAACAACAGGCCTCACGCCCTGTCCTGGGAGCAGCCCGCCTGTCTAGACCGCCTAATATTTCAGCATGCTGGCGAAAGGAGGGGAAGATACAACCAAACGGAGAAAGATCTGGGCCCGAAAGCCTAAGGTTATACTGTTTATTTGCTTTACAGCTAAGAAGAAAAAGGTAACTGAAAGGATTTCGGTTCATTACCAGGCTAAAATTCACGGCGGTTTTCTGGAAGCGCATCGGTCCATTTAATGGGCATGCAACAAATATAAAGTTCTACTGGTAAAGCTTTTCCTGGAAATGAGCCATACTGTAGTTTAGTGAGACTGGCCAGGATCACAGGCAAAGAAAGGTCTTCCCTACCATCCAAGTTCCTTTCACCAGAGACCGTGCGGATCGAACCAAGGACCTTCTGCAAGCTAAGCAGGCGGTCTTGCTGCAGAGTGACAGGGGAAGCTCTGCTACTGATGGGCAGAGCTTCACCAGTTGGATTGTTGCCTGCCACGATAAGGGACCCCTGCTGGGAATGAATGAAAGGTGGCAACTCTGTTTAGAAGGATGTGGGAGTCTTTTGGGGGGGGCGTTATTTTGCTGCAACGTCTAGCTGGTCGCATCCCTAGAACAACATTTGGCATAGGTCACAATGGATGCGTATTATTACATCTTCCCATCAAATGCAGATGACGACAAGCAAGAAAAATGCATTTTTGAACGGGTGCGTCCCCAACTCCCCGGACACCAAAGGCCAACCCAAATAAACAGGTCAAACACGAGGCCAGGGCCATTGGCAGCAGGAAGAGGCAGAGAACTCAATCCTCCCAGGGCCGGTTTTCTGAATGTGGAAACACACAGAGTTCAGACTGAATTCTCAGAAGCCAGATGGAGTCGAGAAGAACGGCCAGTCTTCCAGGGTCGGAGACTCCTTGCCCAAACTTCTGATCGCTGAGGCCAGCGCTCCCTCTTCCCAAAACGGGCGGCACGGTTTGCTTTTACACCACAGAACTGATTGCTTTTAGAGTTCCTGTTTTTCTGCATGTCTGCTTTAGAACTGCTTCAAGACTGGAAAGGGCGGCACCCAGAACAATGACTCATGCAGAGATGCAGCAAGCAGCCTCCCCTGATTATGAAGACACAAAGCTGCTTTATACTGAATCAGACCATTGGTCCAGCTAGTTCAGTACTATCTACTCTGACTGGCAGACAAACTCCAGGGTCTTAGGCAGTGGTCTTCCCCATCACCTACACCCTGTATCTCAGCATAAGTTTGTGTTCCAGCCACTGGCAGAAGCTGATGGGAAGCAGGCAAGCCCAGAGCAACAACTCACACAGTGCTGCGACAGGCAGCCTCGTAAGAGAACAGGTTATTACACTGCCTTGGACTGACTGAATTCACCAGGGTCCCCAACCTTTTTCAGCCTGGGGGCACCTTTGGAATTCTGACACAGATAGTTGATGCAATTGTAGAACACACAATGCTCCCTCTAAGCTGTGGAGCCCTGTGAGCAAAAATTCTACTTTGTCAGCTACTGGCATTAAAGTTGCGAGCGAGCAATCTGGGTACTGCATAAATTAGTTTGCTCTGGAGCCATCCTTCATAAGCTAAGATCAAAATGTGTGAGCCGGAGGCTAAAAAACTGTGAGCTGGCTCACAATAACTCAGCTTAGAGGGAGCACTGGCGGGAGGCGGAACCAACCACAAAATGGCCATTGTGGGAGACGGAGCCAAGTGTGCGGGACAGGAGACAGGAGGCACCTGGCTTTTGGCCACTGTGTGACACAGAGTGTTGGACTGGATGGGCCACTGGCCTGACCCAACATTGGCTTCTCTTATGCTCTTATGAGATAGTTTAATCTGCACATCCAATAAGATCTCCCAATGGCCAATCCAAGAGGCCTGCTGGGCAAGAACCCCCACTTGGTTGTACCCACTTTCCAAAAAAGTACTTGGCAGGTGGCAGGGAAAATATCAGTGGCTGCTCTGGTGCCCACGGGCTCCAGACTGGGGAGCCATGGACTACACCAATGAGGGGCTGTGGCTCAGCGGCAGAGCATCTGCTTGGCAGGCAGAAGGTCCCAGGTTCAATCCCCAGCATCTCCAGTTAAATGACCTGGCAGTAGGTGATGGGAAAGACCTCTGCCTGAAACCCTGGAGAGCCATGAAGTGGGGCTGTAGCTCAGTGGCAGAGCCTCTACTTGGCAGGCAGAAGGTCCCAGGCTCAGTCCCTGGCATCTCCAGTTAAAAGATCTGGCAGGAGGTGATGGGAAAGATCTCTGAGACCCTAGAAAGCTGCTGCCAGGGTCAATAGACAATACTGACCAAGGGTCTGATTTAATGTAAGGCAGTTTCATATGTTCACATGACTCCAGAAGCAAAGGTGAACAGCTACTGAAACAGGGAAGGCCAGAGCAGCGGCATCATGCAGAGGTGCATCGGGCAGACCCCCCCGGAGCAGATCCCTATGGACTTCCAGGACCTTTTAAAGACTGAGCTATGGCATTTCTTGCTAGCTATTCCGTGACAGAGTTACTAGATTCAAGAGCTTCAGTCTCCTACAAGACTCCTGATCTCACGGCTACTAACCACGGACCCTCACCGTATCATGCGCTCTCCTTCCTTCCATTCTTTGTAAAACCAAAACCAAACTCTTTGGGTTCAGAAGGAGGAAAAACGGTGGGAAAGCTGGACACGGGGGCTATCACAAGGCAGGCTTTGGAAGGGCCCGGGCGCGAACAGAAAAATCTTGCAAAGAACCACAAGGTCGCTACAGTCAGGAAAAACAAAACAGAACAGAATGTTTCTAAGAAATGCTTTTTTAGATTGTCAAGTGGTGCACAGGAAGCCGGCTCAGAGCTGAAACCAGTGACCTTTGAGCATTCGTGATATTTATATATTCCTCGCGCAAGACAAGGTGCATTTGTATTCACTACTTAGCCCCCCCCCTTTCAGTTTTTCAAATTCACGAGCCGTTCAAGGTGAAATCAAAATGCCCTAAACCCCTGGATGGAGGAAGAGAAGGGCGGCGTTCGAACGCAGAACCACAGAGTTGGGACCTCCAGGGTCATCGACCCCCTGCCCAAGGCAGGGAATTCACAAATACCTCCCCCACAACCACCTCCAGTGACATATGCTCCATGCCCAAGAAGATGGCAAAAAGCCTCCAGGGTCCCTGGGCCAAACGGGCCTGGAGACAAATTGCTTCCTGACCCCGAAGTGGCCATCAGCATTTCCCTGGGCATTATGTGCATGCATGGACATCGCATGGGTTGCAATCCCCAGCACCGTTATTAGAAAGTGCATCTCACGGTAATCAGTGATGCTCCCTTTGGAATAAACCTGATCGGCTTCTGGGTATTTGAGGTCTCAGCATTTCACAGGGAGAGCGGCACGGGTAAATTGACTCCATAAGAACATAAGAGAGGCCAATGTTGAATCAGGCCAGTGGCCCATCCAGTCCAACACTCTGTCACACAGTGGCCAAAAATACCACATGCTATCAGGAGGTCCAGCAGTGGGGCCAGGACACCAGAAGCCCCCTCCCACTGCTGCCCCCTCCAGCACCAAGAATAGAGTGCATCACCTGCCCCGGACTGAGAGTTCCCATGTATACCCTGTGGCTAATAGCCCCTGATGGACTTCTGCTCCATATGTTTATCTAATTCCCTCTTGAAACTGTCCATGCTTGTAGCTGCCACCACCTCCTGTGGCAGTGAATTCCAGGTGTTAATCACTCTTTGGGTGAAGAAGGACTTCCTTTTATCTGTTCTAACCCAACTGCTCAGCAATTTCATGGAGTGCTCACAAATTCTTGTATTGTGAGAAAGGGAGAAAAGTACTTCTTTCTCAATCTGCTCAATCCCAGAGCAAAGACTCCGGAGCAAAGATGTGTGCCCACCGCAGAAGGAAAACACAGTCTCCAGTGCGATTTCCATGCTGCCTGCAACCAGTGTTCCCTCTAGGCTGAGTGAGTGTGAGCTAGCTCACAGTCCTTTAGCCTCCGGCTCACACATTTTTGCCTTAGCTCAGGAAGGATGGCTCCAGAGCAAACTAACTGATGCCGCAGCCAGATCACCTGCCCACAACTTTAATGCCAGTAGCTCACAAAGTGGAATTCTTGCTCACAGGACTCCGCAGCTTAGAGGGAACACTTGCTTGCAACCCATCGGGGGACAAACATTCGAGTGCAAATCAGTGTCTCATATAATGTGCAAAGGGGCCACCAAGAGAAAAGCCATGGGATGCGTTTCTCTAAGAGGCCTATCTGGGTACGGACGCATGGTGGGAGGTGGGTGGAGCAATGATCAGGCTAGTCTCAAAATCAAGCCGGCAGCCCTTTGTTGAGCTGAGGGTCTCCAACGCAGTGCCCGTGGGTGCCAGGGTGCCCACCAAGTGGCCATAGGGAGCTGGGCAGGGCCTAGTAGGGCTTTTGCCCAAGAAGGGTTCTGACCAACTACTGGAGATTTGATTGACTGTGCAGATTTTTTTAAAATAATGTTCCCTTGGAACCAGCTGCCACCAGAACACCAGGACATTGGTCCTTCAACAACTCCAGTTTTTAGCGGCTCTGGCCTCTTCCAGTGGGGCTTCCTCTAGTTCCAAATTTGCTTGTGTCGCTGTTTTCTATCTACCTCCGGAGTCACTGGCTGAGAGCTGCAGTTTATAAATCATTTAAGTGACTAAATATTTGCTGTTGGGCAACTCCCCAAAGCTATAGGGCAAAGGATGCACATGGCGGAAAGACGTATATTACAGGGTGAGACGGGGGGGGCTGTAAAAATGAGCCACAAGCCGAAAAGCCCTGTGTGATGTAAGAGTGCCGGGCTAGGCCTTGGGAGACCTGTGTTGAAATCCTCCCTCTGCCGTGAAGCTCAAAGGAGACCCTCGGGGCCGGTCTTTCTCTGTTTGCTTAACTTTCCTCGTGGGATTCTTGCGAGGATAAAATGAGGGAAGGGAAGGGAACGACGCCCGCCGCTGTGAGCAACTCGGATAAAGACCTCGTCCGTAAAGATACAAGTCAGAGCCAGGGTCCCCTCTAAGCTGAGTTAGTGTGAGCTAGATCGCGGTTTTTTAGCCTCCGGCTCATGCATTTTTGTCTTCGCTCGGGACGGAGGGCTCCAGAGCAAACTTAATTTATGCAAGCGGCCAAATCGCTCGCTCACAGCTTTAATGCCAGGAGCTCACAATGTGGAATTTCTGCTCACAAGACTCCACAGCTTAGAGGGGGCATTGGTCGGAGCTCACCTAAACTGTGAGCTAGTCCGGCAGCATGTTGGTCACACCGCTAAGAGCTCTTTCTACACCAGCCCTACGAGGTAGGCCGGTACGGTTGGACCCATCTCTTTGCCGGGGGGAGCGAGGACTGAAAAATAATGCCACGACTGAACCGTGACGAGAAGCGAAATTGGGATTTCCCAGTCCAGGAACTGTGTTCCGTCCCACTTGGAACAGCGGGGCTTTCACCTCGTCCCCTGACAAATGCACAGAGTTGGGGCTTGGTTTTCTCGGCCGGCAAGACTCTGTAGCGTGCCAGCTATTCCGTGCTTCAACCTAGATTCCTGAACCCCTGCCAATGTGTATTGCTGTAATATGCGCTGTTGTTGTTGTTGGCTGGAGAAGAAGAAGAGGAAGAGGAAGAGATTGCATTTATACCCCGCCCTTCACTACCCAAAGGTGTCTCAGAGCGGTTTACAAACTCCTTTCCCTTCCCCTCCCCACAACAGACACCCTGTGAAGCAGGTGGGGCTGAGAGAGCCTCTTGACAGGATAACATGATCAGTTTATCTCCAAGAACAGCTGCGCCATAGAGCTATGGCTTGCCCAAGGTCATCCAGCCAGGTGCAAGTGGAGGAGTGGGGAATCAAACCCGGTTCTCCCAGATTAGAGTCCCCACATTTAACCACCACACCAAACTGGCTGGAGAAGGCTCTTTATTTATTTTGATTCTTTTTATCCGGGAAGTTCGGCATGGTAATCCCCACCACCACCGTTTTATCCTCACAACAGCCCAGCGAGGTAGGCAAAGGCTGAGAAATGTGACTGTAGCCTAAAGCCATTCAGCCAGTTTCGCGGAGCGGAGCAGCAACGGGGACCTCGGCCTCCCAGATCCCAGTCCAATCCGGTAACCAGGACACTCCTCCGGTTTTCGAAAAGATCGAGACGGGTCACCGCGTTGGTCTGTCTGTAGCAGCCGAAAAGAGCAGAGAGTCCGGGCAGTGCCTTAAAGACGAACAGAAGTTGTGCGAGGGTAAGGAACTCTTGAGAGTCTCTGATCACTTCGTGACTCACGGAAGCACTTGCCCTGCCACGAATTTCGTTAGTCCATAAGGCACTACCAGACTCTTTGCTCTCCTCTACCGTCTTCAAAAAGGCATGGATCCACGGCAGCAATAATATATCAAGATCGATAGCTGTGTTATTCTGTCTGTGGCGGGGAAAAAGAGACGGAGTCCAATCACGCCTGAAAGACTAACAAAATTTGTTAGGAGGAGCTTTCGCAAGTCACCGCCCCCCAACGACCACAGTCGTAATAGTGCGCCATCACGTTGCGTTCTAGCAACTGGAAGCGCGCAGCAAACTTGACTGGAGCCTGTTATAAGGAACTGATGACCGGACACTTCTCTTCCCCCGCACACACACACAAACCCAGAATGCATTATCAAGAAGCCTCGCTCTGCTGGCCTGTAAATTATCCGAGCCTTACGGGAAGATCCTTATTTTTCTATTTGGTGATTAATTCCATTGCCATTAGACTAATCAACTTGGCGAGCCGGGATCCGTTTGGCTTTTTCGCAAGCCGTAGCCGTCCAGAGTTATTCAATCTCGTCTTTGGGTGGTTTTTTTAAAACTATAAACGGAGGCATTCCAGCACTGTCTTGGCTCACAAACGGGAAAATGTTTTGATGGGGGTCCCGTCCTGTCCCTTCAAGTGACTCATTCTCCTATCCCATTCTAACCTTAGTTGCTTCGCATTAAGGGATCGCTCATTCTCGCTCCTTCACATCCCGGTAAAGAGGTCCACTAAATTTGAAAGGCCTTTAAAAAACATAAAGACCGTCCCCTCTCAGCCGGCACTTGCCAAATGCATGCTATTATACCATTATCTGTGCCTGTTTAATGGAATCAACTTCATAAGCAAAAGAATTTGCATTAATGACGTCACCCCCTACCCACCCAAAACATAAACAGTGGGGTCAAGAGGCACCGGGATACACGTGAGGTTTCTAGGCGGGAATCAGAAGGATACAAGAAAAGTAGGAGAACCATTTGCAACGGCCGATCGTAAGCGATGAACACAAATTTCCTAGACTGGAGAAGCTGGGTTAATTCTTGTCGTGGAAAGGATGGTAGTGGAAAGCTGACTTCTGGCAACCCCGTAGGGTGTTTCAAGGCAAGAGACGGACAGAGGTGGCTCAATACTGCCTGCCTCCGCACGGCAACCCCGGACTTCCTTGGTGGTCTCCCATCCAAGTACTCACCGGGGCCCACCCTGCTGGAGGGGGCAGCAGTGGGAGGGCTTCTAGTGTCCTGTCCCCACTGCTGGACCTCCTGATGGCACCTGGTATATTTTGGCCGCTGTGTGACAGAGTGTTGGACTAGATGGGCCATTGGCCTGATTCAACATTGGCTTCTCTTATGTTCTTATGCTTACCTTCCAAGATCTGATGAGGTTGGGCCACCCAGCTTAAAGCAGGAGATGAACGGAGTCGGTCTGCCATTGCCTGCCTCTGAATAGCTACCCTGGAATTCCTTACTGGTCTCCCATCCAAATCCTAACCAGGAGGTTTTCGAACAGAGGCTATAGATCAGGGGTGTGGAACTCATTTGTTACGAGGGCCGGATCTGACGCAGATGAGACATAAGAACATAAGAGAAGCCAATGTTGGATCCAGCCAACAGCCCATCCAGTCCAACACTCTGTCACACAGTGGCCAAAAATATCAGGGGCCATCAGAAGGTCCAGCAGTGGGGCCAGGACACTAGAAGCTCCCCCACTGTTGACCCTCTCAAGCACCAAGAATAGAGTGCATCACTTGCTCCAGACTGAGAGTTCTTATCTATACCCTGTGGCTAATAGCCACTGATGGACTTCTGCTCCATATGTTTATCCAATTCCCTCTTGAAACTGTCCGTGCTTGCAGCTGCCACCACCTCCTGCGGCAGTGAATTCCAGGTGTTAATCACTCTTTGGGTGAAGGAGGACTTCCTTTTATCTGTTCTAACCCGACTGCTCAGCAATTTCATGGAGTGCCCACGAGTTCTTGTATTGTGAGAAAGGGAGAAAAGTACTTCTTTCTCAACCTGCTCAATCCCATTCATAATCTTATAAACCTCGATCATGTCACCCCTCAGCCGTCGTTTCTCCAAGCTAAAGAGCCCCAAGCGTTTTAACCTTTCTTCATAGGGAAGGTGTTCCAACCCTTTTATCAGTCTAGTTGCCCTTCTCTGCACTTTTCCCAGTGCTATGATATCCTTTTTGAGATGTGGCAACCAGAACTGTACACAGTATTCCAAATGAGGTCGCACCAATGATTTATACAGGGGCATGACGATACTGGCTGATTTGTTTTCAATTCCCTTCCTAATAACCCCCAGCATAGCATTGGCCTTCTTTATTGCAGCTACACACTGTCTAGACATTTTAATTGAGTTATCCACTACGACTCCAAGATCTCTCTCTTGGTCCGTCTCTGCCAGTTCAGACCCCATCAACGTGTATTTATATTTAGGATTTTTGGCTCCAATGTGCATCACTTTGCACTTGGCCACATTGAACCCCATTTGCCACGCTGACGCCCACTCACCCATCCTCGACAGATCCCTTTGGAGTGCCTCACACTCCTCCCTGGTTTTCACCACCCGGAACAACTTCGTGTCATCTGCAAATTTAGCCACTTCACTGCTTACTCCCAATTCCAAATCATTAATAAACAAGTTAAAAATCATCGGACCGAGTACTGATCCCTGTGGTACCCCACTGCTTACCACCCTCCACTGAGAAAGTTTCCCATTTATACTCACACTCTGTTTCCTATTTATAAGCCTCTTGGTCAGTCTCTGCCAGAGGCAGGAAGGGTTGACTCCGTGCTTAGTTCTCGTGGCCCGTTCTTACATGCCCAGGGAAATGCCAATCGCCACTTTGGTGTCAGGGAGCAATTTTCTCCAGGCCAGTTTGGCCAGGGATCCTGGAGGTTTTTTGCCATCTTCTGTGCATGGAACAGCAGTCACTGCGGGTGTGTGTGTGTGTGTGGGGGGGATATTTGTGAATTTCCTGCACTGTGCAGCGGGTTGGACTAGATGACCCCGGAGGTCCCTTCCAGCTCTATGATTCTGTGGCTTATTGTCAAAGGAAACTGACATCCCAGTTGTGGCCTAAAATGAACACAATCAGAATCAAGACGGATTCTAAGGAGATCGGATTCAAGGGAGGACAGAGTTCCCGTAATCTTAGCGGGCAAGAGAGAACTGTAGCGTGTTTCCCAATCCGGCAAGACAGGCAGTATGTGCTAAAATTATCTTTTTTTGTCATCTACACAGGTTTTGTAGATAAAGGAGCCCTGTTGACCTTTGCATCAAGGCTCACTACCCGGTTTGCTAGGACTGTATATTTCCCCGGGCTGCACCCAGCAAGCTTCCTTCCTCCTCTAAAATCTGAATTTCTAATCAAGATTCAACACTTCCTTAGTTAGGTACAACCGGGGTTCTTCTGGAAAGCCCCCGCTTTCAAACCGGAGCAAAGACGCAAACACGAGACTCAGTGTCTATTCCCCCTTTACTAATATGCAGTTCTTTTAATCGATTTAAATTCATTCATAACCCCATCTTTCTCCCCGATGGGGACCCAAGGTGGCTTAACATTGTTCTCCTCTTTTCTACGACAACCCTGCGAGGTAGGTTAGCCTGAGAGCGCGCGACTGGCCCAAAGTCACCCACGGATTAATGGGGATTCGAACCCGGGTCTCCCAAACGCTAACCAGACGCTCTTACCCATTATTCTACAGTGGCTCATCTGATGGTTCGATTGTGAATTGTTTTGAAAATTCTTGCCGGATCGTTTCGGAAACAGAACTGGGAGGGACTGCATAAAATCACATGTCTACAGCCACAACTTAATCCTCAATAGACGCCGCCTTCCAATCGGGATTTGGCACCAGAGGGTCATCTGTCCTGCAGATCACAGTGACGGTTATTTCCCGGGGATTTCATCTCTTACTCAATTACGGGAAAGTTTCCCTTTATTTGCATCAGCTATTTCTTTTTCACTTTTTAAAGATCGTTTTCACCCATCAGAGACAATGGACTTATTCAACAGTTCAGTTCACAGCTGAAGAGACTTTTCTAGATGATTACGAAAGTATGAGACACGGAGTTAATTTGGTACAGAAGGGCTACATAAAGCTACAGCGGAGCAAACCCCATCGTGTCCCCGGTTCTGTCATTACTCACAAAGTAACATAAGATGACTGAATAACACAATGAGGGTGGGGCTGTTCCTAGTGGTAAAGACCTTCTACCAGCGCAGTACAGAACTGCTACGGGAATCGTCTTGTTGTGGGGACTGTCATGGGGGATTGTCTCCCCATATAACTATCCCCATCACTAGTGCACCTGGCTCCCGGAACCAAAGGACTCCACCATGCACAACTTCATACCTTCTAGACTAGATTACCGCAAAGCGCTCAACATGAGACTACCCTTGAAGACTGCCTGGAAAATTCAACGGGTCCACAATTCACTGCTGGTTATCGGGGACAGTGAAGTGTGTTCTACCTGTGCTCCAAGAATAATACTGGCTACTCAGATTCTTCCAGGCCCAAGTTCAGTAGCCAGCTTTGAGGTTTTAAACAAGTGAAGTCTAAGGTACCTTAGAGAGCAGGTAAACCTATACGAATCCTCCTGTTCACCTGAAACCTTAAGATTCTGTATCTGGCCAGATCAGCATTCACACATTTTAATAACACCCTTCCCTCCAAGAAGCTCAAGGCCACATACTCGGCTCACCCATCCATCATTTGGTCCATCTCCCCTTCACTTACCTCAAGCAGAGCACCCTGTAGGAGTCAGAAGCTAATGGGCCATAGCAGGCAGAGTACCAGACTTGGGAGGGGCTATGGCTCAGTGGAAGAGCATCTGCTTGGCATGCAGAAGGTCCCAGGTTCAATCCCCGGCATCTCCAGTTAAAATGACCAGGCAGTAGGTGATGGGAAAGACCTCTGCCTGAGACCCTGGAGAGATACAGACAGGGGCTGTGGCTCAGTGGTGGAGCATCTGTTTGGCAGGCAGAAGGTCAATCCCCAGCACCTCCAGTTGAAACGACCAGGCAGTAGGTGATGGGAAAGACCTCAGCCTGAGACCCTAGAGAGATATAGACGGGGCTGTGGCTCAGTGGTGGAAAGTCTGCTTGGCACGCAGAAGGTCCCAGGTTCAATCCCCAGCACCTCCAGTTAAAATGACCAGGCAGTAGGTGATGGGAAAGACCTCAGCCTGAGACCCTGGAGAGATATAGACAGGGGCTGTGGCTCAGTGGTGGAGCACCTGCTTGGCATGCAGAAGGTCCCAGGTTCCATCCCCAGCACCTCCAGTTAAAATGACCAGGCTGTAGGGGATGGGAAAGACCTCAGCCTGAGACCCTGGAGAGATATAGACAGGGGCTGTGGCTCAGTGGCAGAGCACCTGCTTGGCATGCAGAAGGTCCCAGGTTCAATCCCCAGCACCTCCAGATAAAAGAACCAGGCAGCAGGTGATGGGACAGACCTCTACCAGAGACTCTGGAGAGCTGCTGCCAGTCTGAGTAGACAATACTGACTTCGATGGACCAAAGGTCTGATTCAGTATAAGCCAGTTTCATGTGTTCATACGAAGCTGTTTTATACTGGGGGTGACACCATCAATCAAGCTCAATACAAGCTGTTCACACATTACGCAGTTCAAGAGGCAACCTTGTGGCTGCCCTGAAGGACTTTTTGGCCATGGGGCGGGGCCTCGGCTCAGTGGCTGAGTACCTGCTCGGCACACAGAAGGTCCCCGGTTCAATCCCCAACACCTCCAGCTAAAAGGTCCAGCCTGTAGGCGATGTTGAAAGACCTCTGCCTGAGACCCTGGAGAGCCGCTGCCAGTCTGAGTAGACAACAACGACTGTGATGGACAAAAGGTCTGATTCAGTATAAGGCAGCTCCATGCGTGTGTTCAGGTTCTGAGGGGCCTGGGTTCAGATCCCACCCTCTGCCCTGAAGCCCATGGAATGACTGCGTGGCCAGCCCAGACTCCCTTACCCCCCATCTACCCTCAGAGGGTCACTGCAAGGATAAAACGTGGACAAGCCTGTACACTCCCCTGAGTAACTTGGGAGGAAGGTCAGGTAAATATGCGGCTAGGCTAGGCACGGAGAGATTTATGAGCACTCCGGTTTCCACCCTTTTTCAGAAGAAGAAGAAGAAAAAAAAGAGCAACATCAGGGCAGAGAGTTTCCGTTTCCTTTGAACACAAACAGAGAAGTCCTTGGGTTCATACAGAGACAAGATCTGAACGGCAGAAGCAGTAGGGCATAGCTTATTTCACGAAATGGCAGATCAGCAGAGGGTAAAACCGGTTCCTGGATTCTACTGTGTTGGATTACCGAGGGGCGGGGGGCGGAATTACCCAATAGGAGGGGGGAGGAGATTGGATTTATATCCCTCCCTTTGCTACCCGAAGGAGTCTCAGAGCAGCTTACAATCGCCTTTCCCTTCCCCTCCCCACAACAGACACCCTGTGGGGCTGAGAGAGCTCTCTTGAGAACTGCTCCTGAGAGAACAGCTCTGAGAGAACTTGTGACTGGCCCAAGGTCACACCAGCAGCTGCATGTGGAGCAATGGGGAATCGAACCCAGCTCTCCCAGATTAGCATCCACGCTCCTAACCCCTACACCAATCATTTGCAATCTTTCCCTTTATGACCACAGAACCTTCAGCAGCAGCTCTGGCGAACGTCGACGCATAACAGCTCCTGTCTCAGGTTGCCAACAGGACCAGAGAAAATAAAACCCGTCATGCGGAAATGGGCAGTTGAAGGTTTACACGGCATGGAAGTAAACATCATCTGATCAACAGCGTCCCATTACAGCCTCTATTAAAAGTGAAGGGCATTTTTCCAAGGACAGCCGGAAAAGAAGAGATTGGATTTATGCCCTGCCCTTCACTACCCAAAGGAGCCTCAGAGCAGCCTAAAACTTCCCCTCCCCACAACAGACACCCTGTGAGGTAGGTGGAGCTGAGAGAGCTCTGAGAGAACTGCCCTTGAGAGAACAGCTCTGAGAGAACTCGTGACTGACCCAAGGTCACACCAGCAGCTGCATGTGGAAGAGTCAGTCATAAATTCTTTCAGAGCTGTTCTCTCAAGGGCAGTTTCTGTCAGAGCTCTCTCAGCCCCACCTCCCTCACAGGGTGTCTGTTGTGGGGAGGGGAAGGGAAAGGAGTCTGTAAGCCGCTCTGAGACTCCTTCGGGTAGTGAAGGGCAGGGTATAAACCCAATCTCTTCTCTTCCTAAATATCCCTACTATCTAAGCTGTGACGACTGCTACTAATTCGGAATATTCCTAACCTTCTAACCCAAAAAAAGAGGACGTTTCCCCTCAGCTTTTCTTAAAAATAGCCCAAAAGAGGACAGACGCACAAGAAAAAGAGGGCACGTCCTCTACAGAGAGGACATCTGGTAACCCTCAGCCACTCTAACACAAAATGCGATTTAATTGTCTAAACCAAAAGACGGGTTTCGTACTCTGTGCCTCTTTTGTTCCGCTCCCTGTGATCCGTGGAACTTCCCCGGCCCCGAATCCGGGGGCTTTGATAGGCAATAAATTGAAGTCCCCGTCCATAACCAGAGAGACACATCAGAGAAACCAGCCGGCTGCGCTCCGGCAAGGGAGTAGACACGCCCGTGCCCCTTTTCCCTCCGCCACACGTAAATCGCACAGGAAACCATACGGAACTTTTTGTTCCCGGTAGATAAATTCTCCCCCTACTGATGTCACGGGCCGTGCTCTCAGCTCTCCCACAAGAGGCCTCTGTGTCTTCTCCGACTTCTCTTTTCCCTCAGCGAATCTGGCCAAAGAGCAAGGCGATAAATACCGCAGCTGAGCTCTGGGTCGCGGACGAACGGCACAGCGGGCAGAAATCCACAGGTGGAGTTTAAACCTGCACCGAGTACGGGGTGAAGTTGAACTCGTCTGCTGTCTTCCAGCTGGTTATAACATAAAATGTACACACGGCAAACCTGGATTCCGGGTGGGGAGCCGTGTTGGTCTGAAGCGACAGAACAAAGTTTGAATTCTTTAAATCCAACGAAGCTTAATTCTCGGTATAGGCGTTTGTGTGCATCTTGGTGCCAGTCTGGTGTAGTGGTTCAGTGAGTGGACTCTAATCTGGGAGAACCAGGTTCCATCCCCCATTCCTCCACCTGCAGCTGCTGGATGACCTTGGGCAAGCCATAGTTCTGTCAGAGCTGTTCTTGAAAAACAGCAGTTTCTGTCAGAGCTCTCTCAGCCCCACCTACTTTAGGGTGTCTGTTGTGGGGAGGGGAAGGGAGCTGGTAAGCCACTCTGAGACTCCTGAGTGGTGAAGAAGAAGAAGGAGGAGGAGGAGGAGGAGGAGATTGGATTTATACCCCGCCCTTCACTGCCCAAAGGCGTCTCAGAGCGGCTTACAGACTCCTTTCCCTTCCCCTCCCCACAACAGACACCCTGTGAGGCAGGTGGGGCTGAGAGAACTTCTGACAGAAACTGTCCTTGAGAGAACAGCTGTGCAAGAGGTTGTGACTGACCCAAGGTCACATCAGCAGGTGCAAGTGGAGGAGTGGGGAATCAAACCCGGTTCTCCTAGATAAGAGTCCGCGCACTTAACCACTACACCAAACTGGCTCTCCAAGGGCAAGGTATAAATCCATTCATTTTATCCTCACAACCACCCAGCGAGGTAGGTGAGGCTGAGAGAGGGTGACCGGCTCATGGTCACTCGGCAAGCTTCCTTGGCAAAGCGGGGATTCAAGCGTGGGTCCCACAGATACTAGTCTAACACTCTAACCGCTACCCCACAAGGGACTTGCAAGATTCCACCATGTCGCCTTTGCGTTGTCAGTTTGTTTTCTGAATTCTGATGCAGACTGGTGGGCACGGGCACAAAATGGCAGCCACAAAACGGCAGAGGTCAATCACAAAATGGCTGCCATGCCTCAACTTCAGTCACACACTGAAGGATCCTTGTGCTGCGGTGGCAGCTGCAGCCAAAACAAAATTTTTAAAAATCTGCACAACCAATCAAATGTCTGATGGCCATGGACACCACACCAGGGACCCCTGCTTTAATTATTAAAATTTTATTCGTTTACATAATGCTTTCTTTTCCAGCTCAAAAATAACTGGATATCTTCACGGGGCTGTTTGCTATGAGGCCCAGTGACAGCAGCAGGCCCAGCTAAGAGGACAGAAGAGCTTCAACTGGACTCTGTACCTCACAGCATAATATAACAAAGCGTACACAACTTGGGGCGTGGTGGGCAGTGACCAGGAAACAACACGCAATGACTTCAGCCAGCCCCTGTCAGTTAGAAACAGCCACTCCCATGTTTTGCATTCAGCTGACTCACTGTGGAACATCAAGCAACTAGAACAGTCTATCTGAACAGTCAAGGACTTGGAATGTCAGCAGCAGTATTCACCCATGGCTGTTAGCCACAATGGCCATGTTCAGAAGCCGCAGCATATATCTAATTCCAAACGGTCACAAACTATGGATTAGCAGATCAGCCGAATGGAACTAGGGACCAGTGTTCCCTCTAAGCTGAGTTACTGTGAGCTAGCTCACAGTCTTTTAGCCTCCGGCTCACACATTTTTGTCTCCGCTCAGGAAGGGATGGCTCCAGAGCAAACTAATTTATGCAGCAGCCAAATTGCCCGCTCACAACTTTAATGCCAATAGCTCACAAAGTAGGATTTTTGCTCACAGGACTACACAGCTTAGAGGGAACATTGCTAGGGGCGGATACGGGGTATCTCGCTACAAACCTGAAGAAGTCCCCAAGCTTGAAAAGAAACCTGAAAATCAGGAGATTAAAACTCCCCCAGATAATAGAACACCTGTAGCTTTTGGCAAGCAATGCCCTCTGACGAGGTTGCTAAGCAACCACAACAATATCGGTGAGCCTTCCAAGCCTCGGTTTCCGTAAAGCAAAACCACGGGGGAGCAGGAGCAGATGAGGAGGTCTTAACAGCCGGGGAAAGGGTCGTATCCCCCGATGGAGGAGGAATCACCAGGTCCAGAGGCCACCACTGGAAAACTGACTAGCCAAACTACTCAGCCAGGCCCAACTACACAACTGGGCCTTACTTTTCTCAAGGAGGAGCTGCCAGGGGGAGGGAAGGATGCCGGGGGGAGGGAAGGAAAGCTGAAGACGGGGGAGCAGATACAGAGAGGTTGGCAGGTGACTGGAAAGAAGAGAAGACAGGAAAGGGATAGAGTCTGTGAGGGCTTCCAGGGAATGAGAAATGGAAATAAATGGCTGGGGGAGGGGGATACAGAGGAAAATCAGATTCTCCCCACAAGTCTTTGCTGGTTCCCTGCCAGTACCAATGGGGGAAATCAACGACAGGAGGAAACTTTGTCTTCTGTGCCATGTTTGTAGGCCATTCAAGGACACCTACTCAGCCACTGCGTGAAACAGGATGATGGACTTATAGGGGTGGCCAAACTCCCTCAGCGTTAAGAGCCGCACGGAATAAACGTCAGATGCCTGAGAGCCGCAAGACAGGAACAAATATTGCATATATGTTTTTTTTTATTTTTAAAAATATGCAAACTTGCTTCTGATTAACATTTAAATGAGAGTGCCAAAAATAAAAACAAAAAGGGGTAAAAACAGATATTGATAATGCTATTTGTTTGCTAATGATATGGATTGGCCTGAGAGAGAGAGAGGTGGAAAGAAAGAATGAAAGAGGTGGAAAGAGAGAGAGAGAGAGAAAAACAAAGAAAGGAAATAGATGGGAGGGAGGGAGGGAGGAAGGAAGGAAGGAAGGAAGGAAGGAAGGAAGGAAGATGGAGGGTGGATGGGAAGCGAAAAAGTATGTTTCCCCTTTGCTTCTCCAGCTGCCCCGCCAGGAGCCACAGAATATGTATGAAAGAGCCAATGTGGCTCCCAAGCCACAGTTTGGCCACCCCTAGACTAGATGAAGGACCAATGTTATGCAACTATCAATGCTCCCAGATCTTGCACATAACTTCCCACAGCAACACCCACCCCCATTTTAGCTTCTTCTTACATAATTGCCCAGAAAGCAGCAAGCTAGGAGGACCGTTGTAGCCAGGCCTTCAATAAACCACTGGATATGCAAAAAAAACCAACCCAATAATAAGGTTTATTACCTCACTTTTCGTGTACTTTTATACCCTGCCTCTCTTCCCCAATGGGGCCCCCTTACGTCATTCTCTGTGACTCCATTTTATCATTAACAACCTCGTGAGGTAAATTCCGCTGAGGAGCCCAAGGTCGCCCAGTGTGCTTTCATGGAAGAGTTGGGATTCGAACCTGGGTCTCTAACCACAACACCACAGAGCTGGGAAACTGTGCCTCAAGTGGCCACCAAAGTCACCACAGCTTTTTTTCTGGTCAGTTGGCAACTAATTTCTGGTCAGTTGGCAACCAATTTGACTCTTTGTCAAAATAGTTCATTTCTTCTAGTTAGTTTCAGCTGCCGTCCAGTTTTGGAGTTCCCCCACATTCGGTCCAGGCCGGGTTAAAAAAATAAAAATGCTAAAATTCCAGTGAAGTCTAATTAGTTTATATAGCTGGATTAACAGAGAATTAGCCATTTCCTTTTCAAATGCCTTTTTGAATTTTTTCGGGTTTGCCTTTTCTTTACGGGAAAGGTTTCATTTGCATTGTTTTTTTTAACACTGGCCAAAAACTTGGCAAGCTGTTAGTTCTCAATACGAGGCCTCGGGCGTCTCTTGCGCAAGCGGATTAATGGGTATTATTTACATACTTCTCACAGGGAGGGGGCCTAAAACAGGATTTGTCAGGGGCCTTTTAAATATCCTCCGTGCCTCTGATCATCCTAACTGCGCCATAAAAAAAAGAGTACGGTCTGATCTGTGCTTCAGGGCGGTCAACAGGAAGTTAGTTCTCCGTCTTTATTTGGAAAGGTGACCAGTTTTTGACTTTTTTTTAAAAAAAGTATGTGTTTTTCACTGTTTGTTTCTCTTCTCCGAGTCAAAAATCTCAAAGCAGCAGAAAATGGCTAAAAGGACACGTCGGTAAAATCACAACAAGTATATTTTAGGAAACCTGAAAGACGACGATCATTTCTTGGTGTTTTCAGCACTGTTAAAACCAACCCGCTAGCCCATAAACTGCAGCACAGAAGACCTGGTGAAGTACGTGAACTTGCACACAGGACATCGCCTTCACACAGTGCCTCTCATAATCGGGGCTGCCGGTCGCGGAAAACGTGCACCGCATAAACTGCTTTGCGCAGGGACGGGCAGCCCCATCTGTGCCCAACTCCAGCATCCCGTGACAACCAAACTTAGCATGTGAACATAAGAACATAAGAACATAAGAGAAGCCAATGTTGAATCAGGCCAATGGCCCATCCAGTCCAACACTCTGTCACACAGTGGCCAAAATATACCAGGTGTCATCAGGAGGTCCAGCAGTGGGGCCAGGGCACCAGAAGCCCTCCCACTGCTGCCCCCTCCAGCACCAAGAACAGAGTGCATCACCTATTCTTGTGAGTTCTTTCCCATCAAATTGAGAAGATGGAAATCAATGGAAGACAGCTGCAGAAAGCCCAGAATTCATTCACAATAGATTGATTCCATGAACACACACAAAGTTGCCTTACAATGAATCAGGCCCTCAGTCTAGCAAGGTTCAGTGTTGTCTACTCTGACTGGCAGCCGCTCTCCAGGGTCTCAGGCAAGGGTCTTTCCCATCACCTACTGCCTGGTCCTTTTAACTGGAGGTGCCAGGGATTGAACCTGGAAGCTCTTCCACTGAGCCACAGTACTTCCTACTGAATCAGACCGCTGGTCCATCAAGATCAGTACTGTCCACTCAGACCGGCAGCAGCTCTCCAGGGCCTCAGGCGGAGGTCTTTCACATCCCCTCCTGCCTGGTCCTTTTAACTGGAGATGCCGGGGACTGAACCTGGGACCTTCGCACGCCAAGCAGAGGCTCTGCCAACTGAGCCACGGCCCCTCCCCTGAGTGGAATTCTCACACGTAGCTGCCTTCTATGGAAACAGACCCATCAAAGTCAGTATTGTCTACACAGACTGGCAGCGGCTCTCCAGGGTCTCAGGCAGTGGTCTTCCACATCACCTCCTCCCGGATCCTTTTAAATGGAGATACCGGGGATTGAACCCGGGACCTTCTGTGTGCCAAGCAGATGCTCCGCCACTGAGCCACAGCCCCCCACAATCGAATGCTCCTGATGTTTCTGCCGATAGAAGGAAATTGCTGCCTTTACTGACCCAGAGCACCGGAAGTCTATTTTTAAGCCTCCCCCCCATCATATGTCTGGACATCAGCGCTGTGTCTCGTCCCTGTCCTCTGCCCGATCTTGTGTTCTGCCCCCCTTCCGTGGCAAGCAGGACTCCAGTAGCCCCATATCCTGGAACGGGAAGGGGAGGAGAAGGTGAGAGCCCAAACAGAGATTCCACATCCGCCTCTGAGCACTGTAGAAGGATGCAGCGCTCGTCCAAACTGCAAACTGACCATCGCACGCTGGTTACAAAGAGACGTGGAAGCTTCGACAGCTATGAAGACAGGGGCGGGGGGAGGGTTAGTGGACAACGTTTTTCTCGGCTTTGCGCGACAGGCTGGACCCCCCCCCTCCCCAATTTCCTCCTCTGCACAGGCCTTGAAAGGTGCAGGAGCTCTGGGTGTTCCTCTCTGGGCCGGCCGCTTTATCTAACATACTGTTTTGCTCGGCTCAACTTTCCCCCCTCCCTTCATGAGTCATCAGTGGTTATTTTGGAGTGCGTGCATGAGCATGAGAGAGAGGGAGAGAGAGAGACGCACGATGAAAATCACCGGGGCCATCTCGGCAAGCCACACGACCTCGTTTGTATAATGTGGTTATCTGCAGAGGTCTTTTGCAAGGACTGAGGCTGGCAAGCAAGGGGGTGGGGCCGCAGCTCTGTGTTTAAGAGAATCGGCCTGGCGTGCAGAAGATCCCAGGTTCGATCCCCGGCATCTCCAGTTTAAAGGACCAGGCAGTAGGGGATGGGAAAGACACCCAGTGACTCAGTGTTAGAGCCTCTGCTTGGCATGCAGAAGGTCCCAGGCTCAATCCCCGGCTTCTCCAGTTAAAAGGACCCGGCGGGAGGTGATGGGAAAGACCCCCGGTGACTCGGTGGTAGAGCCTCTGCTTGGCATGCAGAAGGTCCCAGGCTCAAACCCCGGCTTCCCCAGTTAAAAGGACCAGGCAGGAGGTGATGGGAAAGACCCCCGGTGACTCAGTGGTGATAGGAAAGACCCCCGGTGATGCTCCTTGAGCTCCGGCAGCAGCTGCTGCCAAAACAAGGTTGTCGGGGTTTTTTTTAAAAAAAAAAAATCTGCACAGCCAATCAATTCTCCAAAGGCCAATCAGAAGCTTTGTTGAGCGAAAGCCCCACCTCCTTTCTAAAAATGCTTGTCGGGCATCAGGAAAGGTGTTGGCAGGCACTGTGGCGCCCACGGGGCACCACGTTGGGGAACCCTGGAGAAGACAGTACTGACTTAGGCCAACAGTCTGATCTAAGGCAGCTTCATCGAGGAGGGGCCGTGGCTCAATAGAAGAGCCTCTACTTTGCACACAGAAGGTCCCAGGTTCAGTCCCTGGCATCTCCAGTTAAAAGGGCCAGGCAGTAGGTGATGTGAAAGAACTCTGCCCGAGACCCTGGAGAGCCGCTGCCAGTCAGAGCAGACAAGACTGACCTCAACGGAGTGCAGATGCTCCAATTCAGTACAAGGCCGCTTCATGTGAATGGACCTGAGCCTCTCAAGTCAGTGGGAGTTTGTAATTAGAGGTGAGGCTCTCAACTCAGGAAGGAGTTTGTAATTATGGTTACTAATTTGGGGGAGGGACGCAACAGGTTGATTTTGGGCCCTCAAAACAGTTTGATCGGCTTCAGCACCAACCAGCAGGCTCGTAGTTATGGTGGGGGCTTTGGGGGGCTCTGCCCCCTTTCTTAAAGGCACAGCCCCACAAGAATTTCTCCTGTAAATCCTTTTTAAAATTATAAAGAATTTTAAAGGTGTGTGCTCCTTTAAGCAAAGTGGGTTGCTGTAGTTGACTAATTTCCACACTGAGCAAGGGGGTTGGAGTAGGTGACCTCTAGGACCCCTTCTCACTCTGTGTCAAGACACTGGTCTCCTTTAAGAGAGTTCTTCTGCCTCAGTGTTAGCTTTCTTGACTCTAAAAGTCACCCCCCCACCTGCTGGAACTGTTTCTCAGACTGGTAGAAGTGATTAACTTGCAGCAGCTGAGAACTGTCATCTAAAGTGGTTGACAGTTTGCAATTTAGAGACCCATCCCGGTAACAGCTTTCTCTTGGCTAAATGGCTTTTCTTTCTGCACCGAGAACTTCAGCCCCACCAGGAAAAAAAAAAAAACCTCACAAAATCCTGGCTACGGGCCTGCCAATCAGACTGCTGCTAAAGGCATAAGAGGGACACACCATTTGGCTTGTCTTTTAAGGTGCCACTGGTCTTTTGTTTCACGTTGCTACAGCAAACTAATACGGCTACTCCTCCGGCACCGGTACCAGGGAAACCATACAGATAGCAAGGCGAGGGAGCCCTTATCGGAGGCAACGCTGAACTTCCTGCTCTAATAATTGACTCTCACATTATTCCAGGAAGGCGACCAGCTGTTCTTACTGTGAAGCACAAAATATATATATATAAAACTACAGACAACTGGGCAGGTCCCTCTGCCAGCAAATCCATCGTTCCCATTGTGGCATACAGTACGTGGCTAACCCGTAACCCACAGGCTGTGCCCGACACCAGTTAAGGCTGGATCAACACCAGCAGCTAAAGGAGATCGTGACGTTCGTATCGCGGGAGTACAGGCCGCAACGCAACTAGCCCGGTAGAGGAATCTCACTTTGGAATGCTCCGTCAATATAAAGCCTGCTTGCAATCAAAAGGGAGGAATGGAACAAGGTCATGGGGGGAGTTGGAAGGATCATGTGTACCCTTTAGCGTCGCCAACCACCAGGTGAGGTCTGGAGAGTTCCCGAAATCACAACTGATCTCTGTCGACAGAGATCAGTTCTCCTGGAGAAAATGGCTGCCTTGGATTCTATGGCATTTATACACAGACACGTGAAACTACCTTACTGATTCAGACCATCAGGGATTGAGTATTGTTTACTTGGACTGGCAGCAGCTCTCCAGGGGGTCTCAGGCGGAGGCCTCCCACAGTAAGTGCATGGACTCTGACCTGGGAGAACCGAGTTTGATTCCCCACTCCTCCACTCGAACCTGGCTGGATGACCTTGGGCAAGCCATAGTTCTGACAAGAGCTGTCCTTGAAAAAGAGCCGTTTCTGTCAGAGCTCTCTCAGCCCCACCGACCCTCACAGGGTGTCTGTTGTGGGGAGGGGAAGGGGAAAGGAGTTTGCAAGCCGCTCTGAGACTCCTTCGGGCAGTGAAGGGCGGGGCATAAATCCAATCTCCTCCTCTTCTTCTCTCATGAGCAGTTTCTGTCAGAGCTCTCTCAGCCCCACCTACCTCACAGGGTGTCTGTTGTGGGGAGGGGAAGGGAAAGGAGTTTGCAAGCTGCTCTGAGACTCCTTCGGGCAGTGAAGGGCGGGGCATAAATCCAATCTCTTCTTCTACCTACTGCCAGATCCTTTTTTTTAACTGGAGATGCCGGGGATTGAACCTGGGACCTTCTGCGTGCCAAGCGGATGCTGTACCACTGGGCCCCGCCCCCACCCCCGCTGAGGTCCCTCCCCTTCCCAAATCCCATCCTCCCCGGGCTCCACCCCTAAACCTTCAGGAATTTCCCAACCTGGAGATGGCGACACTAGCACCCTTTCTCTGCTGTGCTATTTTTCTCCTTGCAGAGCATTGTTCTTTTACAACGAGGAAGCGTCCAAATATGCCTACCCAAGCCATTCCACCATCCCTGGGTTCTAGCCAATGCTCCCTCTAAGCCGTGGAGTCTTGTGAGGAAAAATTCTAGTCTGTGAGCTACTGGCATTAAAGCTGAGAGTGAGCGATTTGGCTACTTCATCAGTTAATTTGCTTTGGAGCCATCCTTCCTGAGCTAAGGCAAAAATGTCTGAGCCGGAGGCTAAAAAACTGTGAGCTAGCTCACACTAACTCAGTTTAGAGGGAACCCCGGTTCTAGCCAATGCTCCCTCTAAGCTGTGAGCAAAAATTCCACTTTGTGAGAACATAACAACATAAGAGAAGCCAATGTTGAATCAGGCCAATGGCCCATCCAGTCCAACACTCTGTCACACAGCGGCCAAAATATACCAGGTGCCATCAGGAGGTCCAGCAGTGGGGCCAGGGCACCAGAAGCCCTCCCACTGCTGCCCCCTCCAGCACCAAGAATAGAGTGAGCTACTGGCATTAAAGTTGTGAGCCAGCGATTTGGCCATTACATAAATCAGTTTGCTTTGGAGCCCTCCTTCCTGAGCGAAGACAAAAACGTGTGAGCCGGAGGCTAAAAAACTGTCAGCTAGCTCACGCTCAGCTTAGAGGGAACACTGGGTTCTACCGTCTCATTCAGGGCCAAGGACACAGCTGCCCTCTTCTAATCTGTTGCGGGTTGTTTGTTCGGTCACCAGAGAACGCTCAGAATTCGTCGTCTGGCTACACCTGTAGATTTTTGCACCCGCAATGCCTGCAGACGCACCTTCGGTTTCGTCTGGTTTGCCTCTCTCTGCCTTGGACTACGGCAACAATGCTTTTCACGCTAGCCTCAAGGCAGTGTTTGACACCTCATGATTTTTCCTAGACGCTCTCAGAAAACCCCAGGTAGCTTGGCTCAGCCTCGCCTGTTCCAACCACTCCTCAGATATGGGCCAGCGTACTCCACAAAGCCACGTCTGACCGATTGGCTGCTTTCTGGACGTCCAACCAGGGAGTGAATTTTCCAAAAGCACCTGTCCGACGATGCTTACGTTGCAGAGTTCTAGACCTTCAGGAAAATACTAAAGCCCTTTAAAGCTGTCCTGCATTAGAAACCTGTTTTTTTTTTTTTAATTTAATCTACAAGTCCATTTAGAACAGTCTCCAAAATGGACCGCCCAGATGCTGTGGGAGTGAAGGTGTCAGAGATTATACAAGGGAAAGACTCCCACAATCCATCATGCCCACAGAGTCACATCTTTCCTACCCATGTGGGATGGGAAAACATCTCCTGCCCAGCTGTGTGTGAAGGGCACTGACAACTGTATCAAAGTCAAAGCAGTGCTTGGTAAATTCTTTCAACGCATACAATCAGGACGGCCAAAGAGAAGTGAAAGGCGATTTTAGAACAGAATCTAATGCAAAGTATACAGTAGCAAAAGACGGCCTTCTTCCATATGGTCCAGCCCACTATGTAAGAAGCACTCGGTGTATGCTCAGAAGCACATTTCCTTTAGTTATTTTATTTCATATAAGCTGTTCTCCGAGCGGCCTGACTGCGGAAGCGAGACAGATGGGAACTAGAGACAGGGCCTTATCAGCTGTGGCACCCTGCCTTGGAAATAATTCTCCCCCCTTGATACTCCCCTGGCACTTTCCTTAATACCCAGGCCAAAAACCTTTCCTTTTAACCCCAAGCTTTATCCAAAGGCTTTAATCTCTTAAAGCTGTTTTTACAGGACGCATCTCTCCTCTTTTATGAATATCATTTCTGGCTGCTGAGAATTGATTTTATGCTGTTTTTTGCCTCGCTCTCCTACCTCACTGCCCTGCATGTAGGAACACAGCCTGTCAGTACAATTACCTCACCCCCTACAAGAAATAGGGCAAATCCAGGCCCAGCAGACACCCTGCTCTCTATTTTGACGACACCAATGGGAGTCCTGCATTCGTTTTTCAAGCCAAGCTCCTGGGCTTTGAACAGCCACGCAGCAAACAAAAATTCAACCCCTACAGATGTTCTCAGCTTAGAGACTCAGAGGGACAGGTCCCCAGGCATGGGGGGGGGGGAGGCAAAAGCTTATTCTACTCCAAAGAGTGTAGCAGGGAGGGAAGAGCATGTTAACGAACCCATATTTAGCAATTCTAACCAACAGCCTGCTGTAAAAGTTATATGGATGCCAGCCTCCAGGTGGGGCCTGGGGATCGCTCGGAATTACAACTCATCTCCCGACTACAGAGATCAGTCCCTCTGGAGGAAATGGCTGCTTTGGAGGATGGTCTCTGTGGCACTGTAGTCTACTGATGTCCCGGTCCTTCCTCCTCAGGTTCCATCCCCAAATCCCCAGGACTTTCTCTACCTGGAGCAGGCAATCCTACCCACCCCACTCATCAGTGACCAGGATGACCTGGGAACCCTAAGCTGTTCGCATGCTGTACTAAGACCCGGGTTCAAATCCCTGCTTGCCACCAAACTCACCGGGTGGCTTTGGAACCAGTGTCCTCTCAGCCGAGCCTACCTCGCAGGGGTGCCGCAAGAATAAAACAGGGCAGGGGAGAATGACACAGGGCCTCCTCGCAGGTAAGCCAGCGCGCCGAGGAAAAACAAGAAGGGCCCCCTAGAAGAAGAGAACTACTGAGTGTAAACTGTTTTCCCCCACTGGTGGGACCGAGCAGTGCCAAATAGTGTTCCCTCTAAGCTGAGAGAGCATGTTTTTTAACCTCCGGCTCCCACTTAATGCCAGCAGCTCACAAAGTACAATTTTGGCTCACAAAACTTCACAGCTTAGAGGGAGCTCTTTGGCCAATGAGCCATTCAAAAAGGACCCGGATGTCTTAGGTACATGCAAAAAAAAAAAAATCCCCCATGCTGCTTCCCTGTTTTTCTTCCCTCCAGCCAATCACAAGCCCGAATGTCAAGGGGCGGGGCGGAGCGTGACGAGGGAAGAAAAGGAGGGGGGGGGAGAGAGAAAAGAACAGGGCGGCGCGAGGCACTGCCGCGTGACAAGCTGAGCCGGCGGCACGAGGCCGGACCATAACAAACACTGGAAGAGGAGGGCGGGGGAGTGGGAAGAGCGACCCGGAAGGCGCCAGCCAATCAGCCCGCGCGGGCGCTCGAGAGGCGTTCCCGAACCTCCGGCCGCTAGACGGCGATTGGCCGGCGTCGCGCGGGAGGGAGGGAGCGGAGCGGAGCGGGCCGAGCGTCTCCGGGCTGCGTGGGCGGGCTCGCTCGCTCGCTCGCCCGCCGCTGGCGCTGCTGCAGTGTGAGGTGGCGCCGGCCGGGTGAGGGAGGATGAGGCGGAAGCTGCTGTTTGGCAGCGGCCCCTGCGTGCGTGTTGGGCCAAGGGGCGGGGCTTAGCGCGCCGTCACGAGCGGGAGAGGGAGGGGGGGTGAGCGGATGAAAAAGCCCGGCTGTCAAAACAAACGCCTCGAGACGCCGGTCGACGCGTACGCACGTTCAAGCCACAGACACGGGTGTTCTTTTACCTCACAAAAAATTTTCCCCTCACAACGTCTCACGAAGCACAGCCACTTCCCCGCCAGATTTTTTTTTTTAACTTATATATATATATATATATGTTACCTGACCAAGAAGCAAACTCTGAGGGGACGTCGCCTGGGGAGCCAACCGCGTGGCGCAGTCTGGGGACGCGCACGCGCGCTGCGGTGACGACGCGCGCCTCTCCAAACACGTGTCGGTCGCATTCAGACGTTACAATCGCAGCCAGTGCCGTTAAACTCCGTTAAAGGGGCTTCCCTCAGGCAGTTCCTTTGTGGGCTGCCAAACAGACGCTCCCCCTGCTCTTATCTTCACTTTTATATATATTTTTAAAAGTTTAGTGGCACTGATGTGTCTTTACAGGTGGATGGTGTCATAAGCTTTTTTTTGCCCCTGAGCATTTATGCAATCATCCCTCCAATAATCTTTCAAGACCCCGCAAAAGTTGATGCTACCAGCCATCCGGTAATCTTCCAGGTGCCACAAATCTCCTTTTTAAAAAGTTTTGCGGTGACAGACCACAAAAGAATCCATTGGATTCTTCATAAAACGCTAACAAATATTGAGTCCCGCATAAGTTTTTGTAGACCGAGCAGACTCTGGCCCCTGGAGAGTTTCTGTCAGAAATAAACATCTGCTGGTCTTTCAGGTCTCACAGGATTCCTGATCGGACGATGTTTGAGTCCACCAAAGTTTTATTCTGGGTATAAGCTTCCATGTGCGTGCACGCTTCTTTAGATACCTTGCTTTGATCCAATGCGCCAGAGTTAAGCTTTGTTGGTCTTAAAGGTGCCACTAGACTTTTAAAAAATCATTATATGGCATTGTGTGTGGTATACCTAGGATTGTCTGGCAGCGTCAAGCTCTAGCTCTTTTTTAGCATTAGGAAGCAAAGCTAGGCTTATTTTTTTGAGCCGGGCGGACTCAAACTTTTTTCTGTTGCTTCAGACCAACACGGCTTCCCACCTGAAGATTCCTGATCGGGTTTGTTTGTACTTCACCCGACTGACACAGATAGCCTGCTGGAATTTGTACCTGATATTCCAACAAGTCCGGTGCCTTGCCTTCAAAAGTACCACTCGTCTTTCACAAACCACCCCCTGACCTCTCTACGGACCTCCGTGACCCCCACACTGCCATCTCTAGGCCAATGATGCCGTTCATTATGCCCCCAAAACAGATCCTCCAACAGATCTTTCATATGTTGCAGGCCAGGGACCCCCAAACTTTTTGAGCCTGAGGGCACCTTTGGATATCTGACACAACATGACGGTGGGGGCAGGCACAAAATGGCTGCCACGGGAGGCGGAGTCAGCTACAAAATGGCTGCCACAACTTACATTCAGTCACGCAAAGAAGATCACTGAGCTGGGTTGGAGCTGCTGCCAAAGCAACATTTCTTAAAATCTGCACAACCCATCAAATCTCCAATGGCCCCACCCACTTGGTGGTTGCCAAAAAATGGGTCAGCAGTCACCATTGGCACCCACGGGCACCATGTTGGCGACCCATGTTCTAGCCAATGACACAGTGCCACAAAGATACCCTTCCACACTACTGCCACTAAGTGCCCCACAAAACACTCGCAAGCCAGCCCACACAACGGGAGCTCTTAATACTTGACCAGTCCTTTTCCTCCCACAAACCAGAGTCCACCGTTCTAACAACATGCCACAAAAACAGAACCCGTCCAATGCTGTCGTCTCACGAAAACAGACCGACCAACCCCACGCAGATGCCAGATTGTTTCCAGAAGTTATAGTGCCTCAGAGCGCATACACATCTCTGTTCCCTCCCCAAGTAGAGCGATTTTTCTTCCAAGCGCCATCTTAAGAGTACAGTCTTCATCCCCACCACCCCATGTGGAAAGTGCTTCTCTTCATAGGGGGAACGTTCCCATGTTCATCTGGAGACGACCTGGACATGATGTTGGATCTGGTGCCGCAGACGGCCTAAGTAAAATGGTTGCAAAACCTATACGGACCAAGTGGCGTCCCAGGCCAAGTCGATCAAATGAGTGGGAGAGGCCTGCGCCTCTGTGCTGTGCCGGCTCGCCCATCTGCAGGAGAGATGGAAGAAATATTTTCTGTCTCGACAAAATGGCGTCAACCGTCTGTGTGCCTCTCGTCCCGGGGAAGGCCCCCGTGTGGCAGCACAGTGTGCGTTTGCTGTGTATGCACAACAACACTCCACACGCAAAGCCACCACTAACACCTACGCACATCAAAGCCTGGTGTGGCTGTATGCGATACGAACATTTGAGCACATCTGTGCTATGAGATTTCAAAAACATGCACTCTTTTGCATCCTCGAAACCAGCTAAAACGATAATGCCTGGATCTTTAAAAATTTGGCTGATCGGTCATTCTGTCCCTCTACCTGGTCTTCACCCAAATGCAGCCCAGCACCGCTATAACAATTCCATTCCAGCACCTCTATAACAATTCCATTCTAAATACATTCCTGCATTCCCCACCCTAGTTTCTTCATTGTTACGCCTTGCCATTAAAACACGACCTTAAAATCCAGCTCTCCCAAACATATTGCAGTTCTCCTAACACAAACCTCATTGCACATACTTTTCATTCTGGATACGCAAGAGCTTACTCTCGTATACCACGTCGATTAATCCGCCATTGTCACCTTTCGGCTTCTGTCTTCGAAACCATAAACACAGACTGCAATTTCCCCTTTATTCACATAAACCTACATCGAAACAGCCTTCCTGACAGGGGATAACTGGCTAAAAGGTGGTTGACCGTGTTCCTATGATTTTGTAAGCCTCAAACTGGAATATATTTTTGTCAGTCTTTAAAATGCCACTGGACTCCTGTTTTAATTTGCTGCTTCCATGCGAATACGGTTTTGCGTCGGGAATTATGGCTAATAAGAGAGACCCAAACTACTCCTGACCCCAAAACTACAGCCCTCTGCCCCTCGTTGAATGCCATTTCACAAAGGCTATAGGCACAGATCAGCTGCCTGGGTGTATGTCGGCTGTGCGCATTGTCTCAATCCCCACAGTGACTCACGGTCGGTTTGCTTTTTAGCAGGCGCAAGATGTGAGGCCCTTTTTTGTACTTTGTAACAAACCTCCCTAAATATTGGCCAGTGCTGCGACATTCTGACACGGCTTTTCCCTCCTAATGCAGTCTATAACACGCCCGCCCCCCCGCGCCCCCAACAAAACATCTCAACAATACCTAACCCCGGCTGTTGTTATTACCAGGGCACAGACCTTCATGCCGATTCTTTAACTCTTAACCTTTCTGCAAGTTTCAGAAATCAATCTAAAAACAGGGAGAAGGGGAATTGGTAGTGTGTGAAAGCGACTGTCCCGTGGAGACTAATCCAGGATCTATACGCAAACGATGCCCCCACATCCCGTGGGTGCCCCATTTGGGGGGAAAGTCATATATCGGCTCAATTCTGCCTTAACACTGTGATTACGTGAACATACCAGCATGTAAATTCATCCCTCCCAAAGCAACTCTGAGAACAGTCCCTCCATGGAAATCACAAATCAAATTCCTAATTTTTTCCCCTCCTGACCTTAATAATATTTTGCCGCCTTCTTAGATACTTCACGTACCCATACAACAACTGGGAGACCACCATCAAATCCTCAGGGCCTACCCCGTCCTCTTTCCCAGGTTTCAGCCTGTCACGTCCGACCTGCACATCAGTTTCTTTTAAGACAGGGACTGAAGTGCGGGCAGAGCTTGCTCCCACCCTACAGACATCGGGACACATCTCAGGGGGTGGCGACGGGTAAGTAAACAAGCAAGATGCCTTCTCCTGAACGGCAAATAATTTCCAGCAAAGACTCTTCCTGACTTCCTCATCATTCAGAACCAAGGCCTGGACATCTCCAATTTGATGTGACGTAGGTTGTAACTAAATTCCAAAGGTGCAGCTAAATGCCACAAACCTGGGTTTCAAAGAAAAAGCAAACACGAGATGTGGCGTACCTTAAAGACATTCTTAAGATCAGATTTCCCCCCTTATTCGAGAACGAAAATATGTTTATTTTAAACAGCCTGTCTGAACTTCCATACATGTTGTGACTGCCTTAGCCTACTTACTCAGTATATAATATTTCCTCCCCCCTCCGCATTCGGCATCTTTCGATAAATCTTGCATTGGCATCTATTCCAATTTCTTCTCTCCCTCACACACCCCTCTGTTGTTCTTTCTGCCCCCTCTCAAAACTTCCCCAGCCTGGCTGCTGCCACCAGAGGGAAGATGTTCCCTGCCACCAGAGAACACTCACAGGGGAAAACTTGCCTCAATTAATTAGTGGAATGTTTGCACAGGCTGAGGCTTTGAGCATTAATGCGCACCCTTGCGATTGCGGAGTGTTGTCGTGGCATACCGAAGCAGCCCGGGGAAACCGCTTCTTGGCCGTAACTTCTACGATGGTGGTATCCTGCGACGATGTGATTTTCTGCAAGCCGCTTTCCAAAACAACCTCCCTCCAGCCACTTCCTTCAGGCGACATGC
This sequence comes from Gekko gecko, assembly GCA_029375565.1. Lineage (NCBI taxonomy): Eukaryota > Metazoa > Chordata > Lepidosauria > Squamata > Gekkonidae > Gekko > Gekko gecko. The sequence continues at coordinate 11,583,044 of JAPDNY010000005.1, read as the reverse complement.
CAAAGCGCCGTCCTCTTAACTCCAGAAAGTAGCTCCCTAATCCGTATCAGGGCCTCGGGTGGATTACCAGGTAAAGCAACATCCGACCCGGGGCTCCCGGCTGAGAGGCACCACCACAACCGGCACCAAAACCCCCCCAGATGATCATGCACAAACATATGTTTTCTGCCACATCACGGCTCCCGTTGAACTCTCTTCTTTGCCCAAATGTCAACACCACCCTGCCACATACGCAGGCAGCTGTCAACACCGGCTAACCGCATACGCACCCAGCTGTCACTCACCCAAACCCCCATCAACCTCCACCCTGTTATTACGGCGTCTTCCCGTCAATAACCATTTGCTCGGAAATATGAAAATATTTGGACCAGCAAAGGCAAAGAGAGGGCACAGTTCCTGGCTCTTTTAAGCTCAGGGTAGACGAAAACATTTTGGCAAGTGTGGCTTGTCATGCGCAGCGGGGGGGGGGGCACAATACATTCTCTCTCCCCCCAGCCAAATATGGGTGCATGTAAAGTGCTGTCCAAACCATACTGTTCTCAAGGCAGGAGACTAACAGAACTGGTTGGCCAGTACCTGCCTCTTGAAAAATACATACCTGACAGTAAAAAAGCTGCGCACCTTTGCCCGAGAATACTACAGACTTAAGCCGGAGGATAATACCAGTTTACTAATCCAGGACCCCCAAAACTGGCAGCAGATGGAGAATAACAGAGACAAACTGCCCCAACCTCATTTTCCTTAGCCAAAGGGGAAATTAAATGGCTAAACTGGCCCAAGCCCTGGGACTGTAAAGATTTAAAACCGGGGGTCCTTCGCTGATCCCCTTCATTTCTGGCCCCAGCCTCACCCTGGTGGTCCCTAAACAAACCCCGCTCTCCGCTCCAGCCTCCCCTCTCTCCGCTTCCGACCACACTGGCCTACCTTGTCAGGCGGTTGTTGCCGGCTCTGCCGGAAAACCAACGCCGTTTCTCCCGGCTCTCTCTCCGGCACCAAAAGGCAGTCCATCCAAAGACTTCCCAAAGTAGGTGATCCAAAGACGATCACTTGGGAGGGGGGGGTCAGAGAAGCGATCGCCCGATGTTCTTGGAGCAGAAAAGAGGGGTCTCTCCCTTGGCCGGCCCAGCTGCGCTCCGCAGGGCACCCTCTGCGCCCTTGTCTTGAATTTGGGGCAGGGTCGGCGGGGCTGGTTCTCTTCCTGACCTGTCGCCCCCTCGAGGGTGGAGGTGGGCTCCCAAGGGCACCGCCTCCCCCCCACCCACCCCCGGCCGCTGCCGTTTCGCCTCCTCCTCCTCCTCCTCTCCTCCTCCTCCTCCTCCGCCTCCCAGAGCCGCCTCCTCGGTCTGTTTACCTCCCGTTTGAATTTTATCTGCGCAACATTAGCTGGAATGCGGACATCGCGCTGGGGGGGGGGAGCCGCGCACGCCGCGCCGCCAGCCCGCCGCCGCAGCTCCGGCTCCCCGGCAGCCCCGCACACGCACCGCCCGGCGCCCGCTCCTCCGCGAGGGCGCAGAGACCCGCACCCAAAAAGAGAGAGAAACTGAAAGTGCGTCTCCTCCGAACAAGCCTCCGTCCGCTCCGCTCCCCACCACCACCCCGCACTTTTGCAAACAGCCGGCGTTTGCAACGCGAGGCGCCGTTGCAATGCGAGGCGAGCGAAGCGTGCGAAGCGGGGAAACTGCGTTTTCCATGGGGGGGGGGTCCATGCACAGTTTGGGGCTCCCTCCCTGCTTGCGCACCAGCCCCTGTTCCTTCCAAACCCCCTTTCCTCCAAGTCTTCTAGGGGAGGGGGAAAACCCGAGAAAAAGAACTCACCGTGGCATTGGGAGACGCGCGCCCCTCGGGTTTTCCTCCTCCTCGCAAAAGCAAAGCGAAGAAACCGACCCCCAGGTGTTTTTTTTTCGGGGGCGGTAAAGAAAAATGCTCCCCGGCTGATAACATCCCTGCGACGCGGCATCCGGGAAAAAGGTAGTCTGCTGGACTGGGGAAACAGGCGCAGGACTGGCAGCTCCCGCGGTCGCACTTAGAAGTTTCTCGGATCCCCAAAAGGTGGGACACCAGGAGGGGGGGCGGAGAGGGGGGATTTCCCCCCTCCCTCCATCTCTTTCCCACGCCGCCCCCTGCCCGGGCTCGCTGCAAGAAGGCGGCGGTGGCGACGACACCCCCGAGCTGTTTCCCTCTCCCCAGTGCACCGCCTCCGCCGCCGTCCGGCTCCCCCTTTTAATGCTCCCACCGCTTACAATGTGCTTTCGTTATATCGTGGCCATCATGTGACGCCCGGAGGCCTCTCTATGGAAACTTCGGGGACTCCCACGTGACTCTGCAGCAGAGCCGCCGGCGGCGGCCAAAAAAATAGAAACGCGCCTCGCACCGGCTCGCCGGACGCCTCGCCTCGCCGGGTGCGCCGCCGGAGCCTGCGGAGCGGCCTTCCGCTCTGCAAAAAAGCCAGCCTTCCCCCGGGAGCAGCCGCCCGAGGGAGGAAGGAGACTATTGCAGCGGGATCCGGAGCTGTCGGGGGTATCCCAGGCCGTGTGGCTTCGTGGGAAGTGGCGGATGGGGTTGAAATCGGAGTGACTCCGCATGGCCCGGGTTTTTGGGAAGCCAAGCGGGGGGTCGGCCCAGGTTAGCGCTCGGGTGGGAGACCTCCCGGAGAAGCAGGAACTATTAGGGCTCTCCTAGGCCGAGTTATCGCTGTTGGAATCAGTGGGGGGGTTAGACCGGAGTGACTCCGGATCGTCGCCCAGGCTGGCCCGGCCTCGGAGGCGAAGCGTGGTCGGCCCTGGTTAGCGCTTGGATGGGAGACCCCCCGAGGAAGCAGGAACGACCAGGGCTCTCCTAGGCCGAGTTTTCTCTGTTGAAATCAGTGGGGGTTTAGACCGGAGTGACTCCGGATCGTCGCCCAGGCTGGCCCGGTCTCGGAGGCGAAGCGTGGTCGGCCCCGGTTAGCGCTCGGATGGGAGACCCCCGAGGAAGCAGGGACCACCAGGGCTCTCCTGAGGCAGAGTTTTCTCTGTTGAAATCAGTGGGGGTTTTTTAGACCGTTCCGTGCGCCTTGGTGTTCAGTCATGCCGGCCCCATGACCACGGAAACGTCTTCGGACAGCGCTGGCTCTTCGGCTTGGAAACGGAGATGAGCACCGCAACCCTAGAGTCGGATTCGACTGGCTCTGGAGCAAGGGAACCTTTACCTTAACTCCGGATCGTCGCCCAGGTGGGTCTTTCCCCAGCAACGTCGAGGAGCCCGTTGAAATCCGCCGGCCATCGGACGCCTGCAGCAGCCGGCGTAGCGACCTGCGTGACTCACGGAAACTGACGCGCGGGGCTCGGGGGGCCGTGCGGGAAGAGGTGCCGCCGCCGGCTTCCCGCTTCGTTGCAAGGTGCAAGAGTTTTGCAAAAGCAGGGACGGACTCTTCCCTTTCCCCTCTGTCTGTTTCGAAGCCCCTCAAGCCCGGCGCGATTTCCTACACCCGTGTGCAGAATGAACGTGAGAACGGAGGGAATAAGTAAGGTAGAGCCGCAGCAGCCGCGGTCGCGTGCTTTTTTTTTTTTTTTTGCTGCTGCTGCTGCTGCTGCTGCTGTTGACATGGTGTCCCTAAAAGAGCTGGGATTTCTGCACGGCGTCCCCGTGCAGGGAGGCACTTCTGCTCCTGTGGTGCTCTGCCTGGGCCTTTGCGGTGCTGAGAACAGCAAAAAAGGGGGGGGGAAAACAAACTTGTTTGTGTCGGTAAAAGGGGAGAGAGAGGGGAATAAAATCAGCCAGAGCAACTTGGAAGGTGCAGGCATTCCAAAAAACAAAACCGGGCTTGTCACTGGTATAGAATGAGCCTCTTAAGAATTTTAAAAAGACATTTGGGTGCCCTCCAGCTAGATTAATTTCAGGGTTGTTGCAAAGTACCAGACTGGGCTGACAGGTTAGGGGGTGCCCTTAAGGAGCCCCAAATAGGAGATATTTACTCTCTGGGTCTTTTGTTTTTTATGTATAGGAGAAGGAAACAACATATCATCATCGTTGTCATCATTATTATTTTAAGCACCAAAATTATCCTGGAAATTAAAACTTATCCTATTTCATACAGGGCTAGGTAAAGGTAAAGGTTCCCTTGCTCGAAAGTCTGTCGAATCCGACTCTAGGGTTGCGGTGCTCATCTCCGTTTCCAAGCCGAAGAGCCAGCGCTGTCCGAAGACGTTTCCGCGGTCATGTGGCCGGCATGACTAAACACGGTTAGGGGGGATTAATACCCTATAATGAAATATTGGGTGTGATCCCACTGCAATTAAAAACTCCTAAATTACATTTATTTTCCGGGGGGTGGGGAGCATACTTAAATTCTCCCCCTGAAATCAAGGGGATTTAGGACTGCCTTGTTGTGGCTGGATCGCGTCCATAACATATAACCATCCTACAGTGCACCGCTATATTATTATTATTATTATTATTATTATTATTATTATTATTATTATTATTATTATTATTATTATTATTATTATTAATGAATTCCGGCCGTGAAAGCCTTCGACAATATATTATTATTATTAGTAGTAGTAGTATTACTGCTTTAAGCACCAAAGTTATCCTGGAAATTAAAACTTACCCTGTTTCATATAGGGTTTTGGGGAGGATTAAAATGCCCTCTACTGAAATACTGGGAGTTAAAAACTCCTAAATTACATTTATTTTCCCCCAGGGGTGGGGAAGCATACTTAAATTCTCCCCCTGAAATCAAGGGGATTTAGAAGTGCTTTGTTTTGGCTGGATCGTATCCGTAACGTATAACTATCCAACAGTTCCATACTTTGTGCGCCACTAAATATTTTTTTAAAAGCAACTTCTGTTGGCTTCAATGGGATTTGTGTTCCATTAAGCACGATGAGGTTTTCAGCCTACCTATATTACCAGTATTGGTGGAAAGGACCACCACGTCATAGCCAACTTATGGCAACCCTGTAAAGGTGATGACCAGAGGCTATTCCTTGCCTCTTCATAGAAACCTTCAAGTTCAATGGTGGTCTCCTGTCCACGTGCTAACCAGGGACGACTCTACTTAGCTTTCAAGCAGGGCCAGAACTCCAGAAGCCCTCCTACTGTAGCCCCCCAAGCACCAAGAAGACAGCACCGCTACTCCAGACAATGTCCTATAAGAACATAAGGGAAGCCATGTTGGATCAGGCCAATGGCCCATCTCATCCAGCACTCTGTGTCATACAGTGGCCAAAACCCAGGTGCCATCAGGAGGTTCACCAGCAGGACCAGGACTCCAGAAGCCCTCCCACTGTTGCCCCCCAGGCACCAAGAAGACAAAGCATCACTGCCCCAGACAGAGTGTTCCATAAGAACTTAAGGGAAGCCATGTTGGATCAGGCCAATGGCCCATCTGTCCAACCCTCTGTGTCATACAGTGGCAAAAACCCAGGTGCCATCAGAAGGTCTACCAGCAGGGCCAGGACACTAGAAGCCCTCCCACTGAGGACCCCCCAAGCACCAAGAAGACAGAGCATCACTGCCCCAGACAGAGTGTTCCATAAGAACATAAGGGAAGCCCTGTTGGATCAGGCCAATGGCCCATCCTGTCCAGCACTCTGTGTCATACAGTGGCCAAAACTCAGGGGCCATCAGAAGGTCTACCAGCAGGGCCAGGATTTCAGACGCTCTCCCACTGTTGGACCCCCAAGCACCAAGAAGACAGAGCTTCACTACCTTAGACAGAGTGTTCCATCTCTACCTTGTGGCTAATCGCCACTGATGGACCTCTGCTCCAGATGCTTATCCAGTGTTAATCCAGGTTTGCCATTACCTGCTTCTGCATAATGACTCTCGACTTGTCTGGTGGCTTCCCATCCAAGTACTAAGGAAGGCTGACCCTGCTAAACATCAGCTCGCGCTCTCCCGTATACATGTTTCGTCTGTTGTCAGTTCTGATCGTTGAATTATATGAAGATTCCTTTCTAGCCCTATCCCAAAGGCTAAGGATGGGGTACCATATATCCTTAGTTTTTTAAAAGCAATAATATGAATAAGAGGCATTTGGGGGAACAATTAATTCCTCAAGGATTGCACCCTTAGAAGCTTCGGACTTTCTCGCTCGTTCGTTTGCCCGCAACTGCACGGCAATTTCTTCGAGCTTATCAAGCTACATCTAACGCCACAGACACAACTATCATATGCGCTGCAGGTCATGACAGCCTGAAACATAATACTTTTTCCATAGAGTCAGATCACACATTCAGGTGCCGGTCGTCAAGGGAGAGAGAAACATGCATGTGCAGACCAGCGTTCTGCGGTCACATGCTTTGGTTCAGCAGTTCTCAACTTTTAATCTGCTACCACCCACCAAGAAGTCAACCGTAGCCTTGAATACGCTCCCAAGCCACAAACTTATTTGTGTGCGTGTTTTTTTTACGGCTATTCCAGACAAGGCAACTTGACTTACAGAGATATATTTGTGGTATAGACATACGACTTACAGATCCTGAGCGTGCATTCAGCAAAACTCTTACATAAGAATGTAAGAGAAGCCATGTTGGATCAGGCCAATGACCCGTCCAGGCCAACACTCTGTGTCACACAGTGGCCAAAAATACCACGTGCCATCTGGAGGTCCACCAGCGGGGTCAGAACTCCAGAAGCCCTCCCACTGTTTCCCCACCAAGCACTAAGAATACAGAGCATCACTGCCCCAGACATAGGAACATAAGAGAAGCCATGTTGGATCAGGCCAATGGCCCATCCAGTCCAACACTCTGTGTCACACAGTGGCCAAAACCCAGGTGCCATCTGGAGGTCCACCAGCAGGGAGAGAACTCCAGAAGCCCTCCCACTGTTTGCCCCCTCAAGCACTAAGAATACAGATCATCACTGACCCAGACACAGGAACATAAGAGAAGCCATGCTGAGTCAGGCCAGTGGCCCATCCAGTCCAACACTCCATCTCACACAGTGGCCAAAACCCAGGTGCCATCAGGAGGTCCACCAGCAGGGCCAGAACTCCAGAAGCCCTCCCCCTGTGGCCCCCACCAAGTACCAAGAATACAGAGCATCACTGCCCCAGACGTAGTGCTCACTCTATAACTTGTGGCTAATAGCCATAGATGGATCTCAGTGGCTAGCACCAATGCTCCCTCTAAGCTGTGGAGTCTTGTGAGCAAAAATCCTACTTCTGTGAGCTACTGGCATTAAAGTCGTGAGCAAACGATTTGGCTGCTGCATAAATTAGTTTGCTCTGCAGCCATCCTTCCTGAGCTAACACAAAAATGTGTGAGCTGGAGGCTAAAAAACTGTGTGCTAGCTCACACTAACTCAGCTTAGAGGGAACACTGGCCAGCACCTTAAGGTTAGGAAGGTGTCTTCAGGGCAAGGTGAACAGATTCAGTACCAGCCCCATTTGCATTATTTTGTTTTATTAGGGATTTGTTGTCAGAATGAATAATTCTGTATGGATCATTGGTGCGACCTCATTTGGAATACTGTGTACAGTTCAGGTTGCCACACCTCAAAAAGGATATTATAGCATTGGAAAAAGTGCAGAGAAGGGCAACTAGAATGATAAAAGGGTTAACACTTTCCCTATGAAGAAAGGTTAAAACGCTTGGGGCTCTTTAGCTTGGAGAAACGACAGCTGAGGGGTGACATGATCGAGGTTTATAAGATTATGCATGGGATAGAGCAGGTTGAGAAAGAAGTACTTTTCTCCCTTTCTCACAATACAAGAACTTGTGGGCACTCCATGAAATTGCTGAGCAGTCGGGTTAGAACAGATAAAAGGAAGTTCCTTCTTCACCCAAAGAGTGATTAACACATGGAATTCACTGCCACAGGAGGTGGTGGCAGCTACAAGCATGGACAGTTTCCAGAGGGAATTAGATAAACATATGGAGCAGAAGTCCATCAGTGGCTATTAGCCACAGGGTATAGATGGGAACTCTCAGTCTGAGGCAAGGGATGCTCTATATTCTTGGTGCTTGGAGAGGGGCAGCAGTGGGAGGGCTTCTGGTGTCCTGGCCCCACTGCTGGACCTCATGATGGCACATGGAATATTTTGGCCGCTGTGTGACAGAATGTTGGACTAGATGGGCCATTGGCCTGATTCAACATTGGCTTTTCTTATGTTCTTATGCCACTGTGTGACAAAGTGTTGGACTAGATGGGCCATTGGCCTGATTCAACATTGGCTTCTCTTATGTTCTTAGAGGGTTTTTTTGCCCTCTTCTGGAAATAGAGCGGGGGACACTGGGGAAGGGAGGTATTTGTGAATTTCCTGCATTGTGCAGGGGGTTGGACTAGATGACCCTGGAGGTCCCTTCCAACTCTCTGATTCTACTGTTTGGCTGGACAGAGAAAAATACATCTGAAAGAGTGAGACGCAACTCCAGTTTCCAGCCCAGCAGTTAAAAACAAGCTGTGCCCAATTAGAACCTTCCATATGGTTTCTCCTTCTCCCTCTGTACCCAGTTAAGGGGAAACACCTTTAAAATGATTCACCTTTGGCATATGACCCCCAATGGAACTTGCTGCAATTTATGGCTTGTCAGATAACTGTTGGTTCTGTAAACAGTCCAAAGCAGAATTCTTACTTATGTGGTGGCTTCGTCTGAGCGCTATGAAATATTGGAGAACTATTGTTTATAGGTTTGCAGATAGGTTTAGGTATGTGTCTACCTTTGGTTCCTGAGGCAATACTAAATAATGTCATGCATTTCCTTGGAAGAGACTGGGCCATTATACTACATATGACTGTAGTATAGTGGAGGAGGAGGAGATTGGATTTATACCCCGCCCTTCACTTGGAGTCTCAGAGCGGCTGACAAACTCCCTTCCCTTCCGCCCCCGCAACAGACGCCCTGTGAGGTAGGTGGGGCCGAGAGAGCTCTTTCAAGAACTGCTCTTTTCAAGGACAGCTCTTGTCAGAACTACGGCTTGCCCAAGGTCATCCAGTGGCTGCGAGTGGAGGAGTGGGGAATCAAACCTGGTTCTCCCAGATTAGAGTCCGCCCGCTTACCCACTGCACCAAACTGCCATCAAATCAGCAGCCAGGGTAATATTTGCAATGAAATGGAAGACAGGAGACTGTCCTACAGTAGAGATCTGGAGAAGAAAAACTAGCAGAGGTTACACCATTGGCAAAACCAAACCAATTATATAATTTCAGCAGAAATGGCAAGCTTATTACTCTTACTATGGGAATAATTTTTTTAAAAAAGTTCTGAAATAACCTGAATATCATATTAAAGGTGATGAAGGGATTGATTATAGTTCCAACCAATGCTTCCTCTAAGCTGTGGAGTACTGTGAGCAAAAATTCTGCTTTGTAGGCTGCTGGCATTAAAGTTGTGAGCGAGCGATTTGGCTGCCGCATAAATTAGTTGGCTCTGGAGGCCTCCTTCCTGAGCTAAGGCAAAAATGTGTGAGCCGGAGGCTAAAAAACTGTGAGCTACCTCATACTAGGTCAGCTTAGAGGGAACACTGGTTCCCGTACTTAATTCTGTATTCCACTAGTAATTAAATAATTAGTAAGGATAACATTTAGACTTAGATAAACAACTAAGATAATACTAAGGGTTTTACAGTGATTCGTTTTTAGCATAGAAGTTTGTTCAGTTGTTAAAGATGTAATTTCTTTTATCGTTAACCGACTATCACTAACCTTGGGGAAGTTCTTGTTTATCCTTTAAGGAGAGAATCTATCCCAAAATTCTGTAATACTGATATTTTAATGTCTGCTTCTATATTTGGAATATGTAATATATTTGTTGTCGACGGCTTTCACGGCCGGAGTTCATTAGCTGCTGTAGATTTTCCAGATTGTGTGGCCGTGGTCTTAGCACTGTAGGACCTGACGTTTCGCCAATAGCTGTGACTGGCATCCTCAGAGGTATAACACGGAAAGATGTAGTACTCTCTTTGTCAAGGTGAGCAGAAAAATGGTAGGCAGGTAATTTTTATCTATTCAGGAAGGTGGGGTAGGGCTGAGTCATTATCTTGTAGGAGTTCTCCAGGCTATGAACATGCTAATGGAGGAGCTTTCCTGAGGAGGTTCTTTTGTCTATGGATTGTTTCCTGAGGAGGTTCTTTTGTGTGTGGAATGGCGGTTGAAACTCTAATCATCTGTAGCGCTATTATCAGCTTTAGAGCATTTTGTGTTTTTCAGGACAGGAAACCATGCCCTGTTTATTTTGAAACTCTCTTCTTTCCTGTTGAAATTGTGTTTATGAATTTCAACGACTTCCCTGTGCAATCTGACAATATTGAGGGTTTTACAGTGATTCGATTTCAGCATAGAAGTTCGTTCCGTAGCTAAAAGATGTAATTTCTTTTACCGTTAACCGATTATCACTAACCTTGGGGAAGTTCTCGTTTATCCTTTAAGGAGAGAATCCGTCCCAGAATTCTGTAATATTGATATTTTAATGTCTGCTTCTATGTTTGGAATATGGAATATATTTGGTAATAGATCTGAACTTACTTGCTGTACGTAACAACTCATATGCTTTGATAAACCCGGTGAACTTGTATTTTCCCCTACCCCTTTTCCCCATCTGCGTCCGACCTTTTTTCTGAGCAAACAATTAATTTTTTCTTTTTTTTAAAGAAAGGGCTGTCAAATTGCAGCTGATTTATGGCAACCCCAGAAGGTTTACAGGGCAAGAGACAAACAAGAGGTGCTTTGGCGTTTTCTTCCTTCGCATCGCCACCCTGGGATTCCTGGTGGTCTCCCATCTCAACACTAACCAGGACCAACCCTGCTTAACTTCTGAGAGCCTGGGCCATCTAGGTCAGAAGACATTTGATTAGTATAGCTGGAACTCTCTGTGCTAGATGCTGGGGAAAGGAAGCGTCTCCAGATATCTGGGAACGGACTGAAAAAAATTAAGGAAACATTTTAAAAAAAAATTAAATTAACCTATTTAGAGAAAGGGAAACATACAAAGGAATGAAGACTTCACATAACCGCCTCGTATTCAGAAAATAAAATTAGGTGATTAGTTTGGAACGTTTCAGGTATTATTGTATTATCCTTTTTGAATTATTCCATAGTCGTAGTTAAAGGTTTCCCTCGCTCGAAAGCCAGTCGAATCCGACTCTAGAGATGCGGTGCTCATCTCCGTTTCCAAGCCAAAGAGCCAGCGCTGTCCGAAGACATTTCCGTAGTCACGTGGCCGGCATGACTAAACGCCAAGGTAAAGGTTTCCCTTGCTCGAAAGCCAGTCGAATCCAACTCTAGGGATGCAGTGCTCATCTCAGTTTCCAAGCCGAAGAGCCAGCGCTGTCCAAAGACATTTCCATGATGATATGGCCGGCATGACTAAACGCCGAGGTAAAGGTTCCCTTGCTCGAAAGCCAGTCGAATCCGACTCTAGGGATGCAGTGCTCATCTCAGTTTCCAAGTTGAAGAGCCAGTACTGTCCGAAGATGTTTCCGTGGTCACGTGGCTGGCATGACTAGACGCCAAGGCGCACGGAACACTGTTACCTTCCCACCGAAGTGGTACCTATTTATCTACTTGCAATTTCTTGCTTTTGAACTGCTAGGTTGGCAGGAGCTGGGGCCAGAAACGGGCACTCACTCCACCATGTGGCACCCTGGGTCTCGAACTGCTGAACTACCGACCTTCCGGTCTGCAGTTCAGCATCTTAACCACTTGAGCTGTCAAGTTGCAGCTGACTTACAGCAACCCTGCATGTGTTTTCAGGGCAAGAGGAGTTCAGAGTCGGTTTACTATCGCCTGCCTCTGCATAGCGACCCGGGGTTTCTTTGGTGGTCGCCCATCCGAATACCGACCTGGGCCAACCCTGAGATCTGACCAGATTGGGCTAACCTGAGCCATCCATGTCAGGGAATTATTCATACAGGTAGCTTTTTCTTTCGGTCAAAGATGTTTTGCGTTTCTTTAAAATGAAATGATCTTTTAAAAAGCGGTGTCCCCGATCTCAGAACTCGGGACTTTGGCGAGGCAGTCTCTTTGCAGATGAACGGGAAAGGGGGAGAGGGTCGGCCCCGTTTGAATGCCGAAAGAGCAGTGGGCTTGTAGCTGTTCCCAGCTGTGGTGCTGAAGTTGACTCCGCTCCGCGGAACGAGCGACTTGCAGGGAGAGAGGTGGTCGGCGTTCGTGCACAGCGGATGAACTCCGGTGATCGATCGGAGGCACTGTCTCTTGCGCACGTTCTCCACGGCTGGCTAATGTGCAGAGGGAGCTCACCTGAGAAGCGATTGGCTTACTGGGAAACTGCCTAATACAAAATCAAACCCTTGGTCCATCAAAGTCAGAATTGTCTTTTCTGACCAGTAGTGGCTCTCCAGGGTCTCGGGCTGAGGTCTTTCACATTCCCTACTGCCTGGTCCTTTTTAACTGGAGATGTTGGGGGTTGAACCTGGGACTTTCTGCCTACCAAGTAGAGGCTCTGCCACTGAACTATGGCCCCACTTCATGGCTCTCCAGGGTCTCAGGCTGAGGTCTTTCACATCACCTACTGCCTGGTCCTTTTTAACTGGAGATTCCAGGGATTGAACCTGGGGCCTTCTGCCTGCCAAGTACAGGCTCTGCCACTGAGCTACAGTCCCACTTCATGGCTCTCCAGGGTCCCAAGCTGAGGTCTTTCCCATCCCCTACTGCCTGGTCCTTTTTAACTGGAGATGCTGGGGACTGAACCTGGGACCTTCTGCCTGCCAAGCAGAGGCTCTGCCACTGAGCTACAGCCCCACTTCATGGCTCTCCAGGGTCTCAGGCTGAGGTCTTTCACATCACCTACTGCCTGGTCCTTTTTAACTGGAGATTCCAGGGATTGAACCTGGGGCCTTCTGCCTGCCAAGTACAGGCTCTGCCACTGAGCTACAGCCCCACTTCATGGCTCTCAGGGTCCAAGCTGAGGTCTTTCCCATCCCCTACTGCCTGGTCCTTTTTAACTGGAGATGCCGGGGATTGAACCTGGGGCCTTCTGCCTGCCAAGCAGAGGCTCTGCCACTGAACTACAGCCCCACTTCATGGCTCTCCAGGGTCTCAGGCTGAGGTCTTTCACATCCCCTACTGCCTGGTCCTTTTACCTGGAGATGCCGGGGATTGAACCTGGGACCTTCTGCTTGCCAAGCAGAGGCTCTGCCACTGAGCTACAGTCCCACTTCATGGCTCTCCAGGGTCTCAGGCTGAGGTCTTTCACATCCCCTACTGCCTGGTCCTTTTACCTGGAGATGCCGGGGATTGAACCTGGGACCTTCTGCAAGCCAAGCAGAGGCTCTGCCACTGAGCTACAATCCCACTTCATGGCTCTCCAGGGTCTCAGGCTGAGGTCTTTCCCATCCCCTACTGCCTGGTCCTTATTAATTGGAGATGCTGGGGATTGAACCTGGGACTTTCTGCATGCCAAGCAGATGCTCTACCACTGAACTACAGCCCCACTTCATGACTCTCCAGTACCTCAGGCAGGGGTCTTTCACATCACCTGCTGTGTGGTCCTTTAAAATGGAGCGATTGGGGATTGAACCTGGGACATTCTACATGCCAAGCAGATGTTCTACCACTGAGCCACAGCCCTGTGTACGTTTCTCCAGGGTCTCAAGTCAGAGGTCTTTCACGCCACCTACTGCCTGGTCCTTTTAACCGGAGATGCCGGGGATTGAACCTGGGACCTTCCGCATGCCAAACAGAGGCTCTTCCACTGAGCCACGGTGCCTCTCCAGAAGTGACCTCACAGGTCCCCAGAAAAACTGTCGTGGACCTTGCTGTCAACTCTACAGCAACCCTGTTTTGTTTCAGCGGCCGCATCTACTGACGCTTCAACAGCCCTTGTACTTTAAAACCCACGGAGGCAGCCTTTGAATGTCAGTTTCCTGGTCAGATAACAGGGATCACTTCAGGTTAAGTTGTTGTTCATCATCACCACAACCTTTATTGGCATATATCGGAGTCCAGGTAGAAGCAATAAACAGATAAGGCGGTATCAAGGAAAAATAAGTTAATCATATACATCTAGATGTTACACAATCGATCCTTGATTACCAGACTTAGGAATAAGGCTACTTTTTCAGTTATTTGGGAGTAACAAATCATTCAGAAGACGGCACACCTTCAGAGTATCCGGCCAGCCTATCATATTAGATAAAATTGGATCTAAAAAAGTAGAACATATATCACCATACGGGGACCAAGACAGTAAAATATGGAGGAGCGAGTCATATTGATTTAGATTACAAGCACAAAGTCTAGTTGAATATGGAATCCTGTCATCGCTGCCATAAGTAACAGCAGATGGAACGCATCTCGCAAGTTGCGGGGCAGGGAGAGCTGATAAATAAGAAGGTGAACGGCCCACAATTGGGGAAATCCCAAAATTTAAAGGGGAGCACGGTTTATTTGCACCGCTGACTAATTTTTGCATTTCAATGTCTAGGATTCTACCATTTTTCTGCCTGCCATTTTCCTGCTCACCTCAACAACAGAGAGTACTCCATCTGTCTGTGTTATACCTCTGAGGATGCCAGTCACAGCTCCTGGCGAAACGTCAGGTCCTACGATGCCAAGACCACGGCCACACAACCCGGAAGATCTACAGCAACTAATCTAGGGTTCTACATTTGATTAACTGATCTGCATTTGCGAGAGGGAGCGTATATAGGGAATCCACGGATAAAGTTTTCGTGGGTTTAGCCATCAGTCCTCCCAATCATAAGAACATAAGAGAAGCCGATGTTGAATCAGGCCAACGGCCCATCTAGTCCAACACTTTGTGACACAGTGGCCAAAAATACCAGGTGCCCTCAGGAGGTCCAGCAGTGGGGCCAGGACACTAGAAGCCCCCCCACACTGTTGCCCCCCATCCCAAGCACCAAGAATACAGAGCATCCCTTGCCCCAGACCAAGAGTTCCTATCTATACCTTGTGGCTCATAGCCACTGATGGACTTCTGCTCCATATGTTTATCTAATTCCCTCTTGAAACTGTCCGTGCTTGCAGCTGCCACCACCTCCTGTGGCCGTGAATTCCACGTGCTAATCACTCTTTGGGTGAAGAAGGACTTCCTTTTATCTGTTCTAACCCGACTGCTCAGCAATTTCATGGAGTGCCCACGAGTTCTTGTCTTGTGAGAAAGGGAGGAAAGGACTTCTTTCTCATCCTGCTCAATCCCATGCATAATCTTATAAACCTCGATCATGTCACCCCTCAGCCGTCGTTTCTCCAAGCTAAAGAGCCCCATAACTTCTCTGGTATGAGGGGACAGGTGAGGAAGAAGCCCTTTCCAAAGAAGCCCTTTCCATTGGCAGCCCTACGATTATGGAACAACCTCCCCGGGGCAGGTGCCCTCGGCCCCCTCACTTCTTGATCATTAGGCAGTAGTTGTAGAAAAGAGCAAGAGCCCGGTAGCACCTCAAATACTAACCAAATGAGCTTCGGTGAGTCCCTGCGCCCTTCCTCGGAGCTACATTGGAAGAAGCGAGCCACGACTCACGAAAGCTCCTCCCCGGCCACGGATTTCGTGAGTCCCAAAGGTGCTCCTGGGACCCTGGGGCTCTTTTCTGCTGCTACGGACCGACCAACACGGCGACCCACCTTGATCCATTTCGGTGACAGAGCCATCGTCCCCTCCCCATTTAAAGGCTGTTAATGTTAATGTGTTAATGTGGCTCAAGTGGTTAAGACGCTGAACTGCAGGCTGTGGAAGGTCAGTAGTTCGGCAGTTCGAGACCCGAGAGTGCCGCATGACGGAGTGAGCTCCCGTCTCTAGTTCCAGCTCCTGCCAACCTAGCAGTTCAAAAGCAAGAAATTGCAAGTAGATAAACAGGTACCACTTCGGTGGGAAGGTAACAGCGTTCCGTGCGCCTTGGTGTTTAGTCATGCCGGCCACGTGACCACGGAAACGTCTTCGGACAGCGCTGGCTCTTCGGCTTTGAAACGGAGATGAGCACTGCAACCCTAGAGTCGGATTCGACTGGCTTTTGAGCAAGGAAACCTTTACCTTTACCTTAATGTGTTCCTCAAAACTTACCTGCACCACCACCCCTGGCCAGGCACTGTTCCCTCTAAGCTGAGTGGGTGTGAGCTAGCTCACAGTTTTTTTAGCCTCCGGCTCACACGTTTTCGTCTTAGCTCAGGAAGGCTGGCTGCAGAGCAAACTAACTGACGCGGTAGCCAGTGTTCCCCCTAAGCTGAGTTAGTGTGAGTTAGCTCAGAGTTTTTTAGCCTCCGGCTCACACGTTTTTGTCGTAGCACAGGAAGGATGGGCTCCAGAGCAAACTAATTTTATGCAGCAGCCAAATCGCTCGCTCACAACTTTAATGCCAGTAAGCTCCCCAAGTAGAATTTTTGATCACAGGACTCCATAGCTCAGAGGGAGCATTGGCGGTAGCCAAATTGTTCGCTCGTGACTTTAATAGCCAGTCGCTCACAAAGTAGGATTTTTGCTCACAAGACTCCACAGCTTAGAAGGAGCATTGCGGCCAGGCATCCTTTTTGTCATAGGGGCTCATGAAAAACACCTTGAATGCAAGAGTGGAAGTTAATGGCCCA
Organism: Gekko gecko; assembly: GCA_029375565.1. Taxonomy (NCBI): domain Eukaryota; kingdom Metazoa; phylum Chordata; class Lepidosauria; order Squamata; family Gekkonidae; genus Gekko; species Gekko gecko. The sequence goes on along the minus strand of JAPDNY010000005.1, from coordinate 11,566,555 downwards.
TCTCCTAATGGGTGGAAATGACAAGGGAGTCGTTACCGGCTAAATATCAGGAGAAACTTCCTAACTGTAAGAGTGGTGGAGCAGTGGAACAGACTGCCTCAGGAGGGAGTGGATGCTCCTTCCCTGGACGTTTTCAAGCGGAGGCTGGACGACCAACTTCCAGGTATATTTTAGGGCTATCTTTCAGCTGTGCTCCTGCAGAGTGCAGGGGGTTGGGCTAGATGACCTGCAAGGTCCCTTCCAACTCTAACATTCTAGGATTCTAAGAGAAATCTCTTGTTGGACTGCTTAAATCCGACGACATTAGGATCCAGCGTTGCCCCCCACAACGTTAGGATCAGACAAGATCAGACCGGTCTTGCCGAATTCAATCTCTCGGGATCAGACCTCTGAATCCTGCTTCGTCTTCTTTACCGGGAAAGCAGTTCATACCCCTCCCAAAAAAGCATCTTCAAACACTGATATTCCTAGTTCTGTTCACAACTTCAGCGCCTACCTGGGTCTCTACCAGTCTCCCACGACTCAAGACCAAACCCTGAACACTGCTGTACCCGACTGTCTCTCCTTGCTGCCTAGCTACATCTCTGACCTCACTCTGACATCACAAACGACAGTCCCCCTCTCTCTCTTTCTCTCTCTCTCTCTCTCTCTCTCGCTGATCCGAAGCTTAGGAGGTGAAGAAGCAGAAGACCCTTGGCCCATCTCTTTCTGTAGAGGAACTGAGCGAGAACCACCTTCAGGTTCTTCGTGCTTATCCTTTGGCAACCCTTGTTCTATAGTTACTTAAAACTCTGTCCCGATTTGGGTGTAGATAAAACATAAGAAGAGCCCTGCTAGATCAGACCTCACACAGTGGCCTACCAGCTGAGCGCACAGAGGCCGAGGCCTTCCCCTGAGGTTGCCTCCCGGCTCTGGGATTCAGAGGTTTAGTGCCTCTGAATGTGGAGGTTCCCTTTAGTTACCGCAGCGAGTAACCACTGACAGCCCTACCCTCCACGAATCAATCTAACCCCCTTTTAAATCTGTCTTTTCTACTGCTAAGAACATAAGAGAAGCCGATGTTGGATCGGGCCAATGGCCCATCCAGTCCAACACTCTGTCACACAGTGGCCAAAAATACCAGGTGCCGTCAGGAGGTCCAGCAGTGGGGCCAGGACACCGGAAGCCCTCCCACTGCTGCCCCCCAAGCACCAAGAATACAGAGCATCCCTTGCCCCAGACCGAGAGTTCCTATCTACACCGCTAATAGCCACTGATGGACCTCTGCTCCATATGTTGATCCAATTCCCTCTTGAAGCCGTCCATGCCTGTAGCTGCCACCACCCCCTCCTGTGGCAGTGAATTCCATGTGTTAATCACTCTTTGGGTGAAGAAGGACTTCTTTTTATCTGTTCTAACCCGACCGCTCAGCAATTTCACGAGTGCCCACGAGCCAGTCTGGTGTAGTGGTTAAGTGCGCGGACGCAAATCTGGGAGAACCAGGTTTGATTCCCTCTCCTGCACTTGCACCTGCTGATGTGACCTTGGGTCAGTCACAAGCTCTGGCACAGCTGTTCTCTCAAGGACAGTTTGTGTCAGAGTTCTCTCAGCCCCACCTGCCTCACAGGGTGTCTGTTGTGGGGAGGGGAAGGGAAAGGAGGTTGTAAGCCGCTCTGAGATGCCTTTGGGCAGTGAAGGCGGGGTATAAATCCAAACCTCTTCTTCTTCTTCTTCTTCTTCTTCTTCTTCTTCTTCTTCTTCTTCTTCTTCTTCTTCTTCTTCTTCTTCTTCTTCTTCTTCTTCTTCTTCTTCTTCTTCTTCTTCTTCTTCTTCTTCTTCTTCTTGTCTTGTGGGAAAGGGAGAAAAGTACTTCTTTCTTGACCTGCTCTATCCCATGCATAATCTGATAAACCTAGATCATGTCACCCCCCTCACCCGATGTTTCTCCAAGCTAAACAGCTCCAGGCGCTTTAACCTTTCTTCACAGGGGAAGTGTTCCAACCCTTTTATCATTCGGAGTTGCTACAGGCAGATTAACACAGCTTCCCAACTTGATCTATCTCCACAGGAGGCATCCGAAGATGGTTTTATCTAGGTCCTCATTTGATTAACGTACTAGCGGTCCTTAATTATGATGTTAAATTTTGATTTTCAGTTGTATTTTATGTATTCTGTTTCATGTATTTTATCTATACCACAAGCTGCTTTGATCTCTGTAAGGAAGAAAGGGGGTTAATAAATGTTTTGAATGAATAAAATAGGTAGATAAACTCTGACAAACTAATGCTGCCAACATAAGTGTATACTTCGTTGAACCGCAGCAGCAGCAAGAAGAAAAGCTGGTTTTTATACCTCACCCTTCACGACCTGAACGAGTCTCAAAGCAGCTTATAATCTCCTCTCCCTCCATATAACAGACACCCTGTGAGATAGGCGGGGCTGAGAGACCTCTGAGAGAACTGCTCTTGAGAAAACAGCTCTTTTTTTAAAAAAAAACAATTATTAGAATACATACACAAAACTTATCGTCCAAGAATATAAAACATTTTGTATAGAAAAGACTTATTACAAATAACACACTTTGCAATCATAAGGATTAGAGGGGAACAGCTCTGAGAGAACTTGTGACTGACCCGAGGTCACCCAGCTGGCTGCGTGTGGAGGCGTGGGGAATCAAACCTGGTTCTCCCAGATGAGAGAGTCTGCCGCTCTTAACCGGTACACCACGCTGGCAGGATCCCCCAAATTCTGCCGATTGGAAAGGAATTTTTTTTTTAATTAAAAAAAAAAATCCCCTGCGATCTAATTACAGCAGCAGCATTGGCAGTCTGCTCTGAAAAAAGACTGACCATCTTATAGATCGGAAAAAATATGTCTGTCCCATAGTATGGTGATGTACGGCGACCCCACAGCGTTATATAATCCAAACAAAAAACCAAATATATATTTCAACAATATTAAAGAGTGCAGTCTCAACAGACCATAAGTATAAATCTATATTCACATAGTAAAGGCAAAACTCACATATTGTGCAATCCAGTCACACTGTAATGGAAACCACAGGCAATCTCATATACACTAAATAATCCAAGACTCTCCTCTTCAAAGAAAGGAAGAAATAAAGTGCTTTGCCAACAGCAAAGTACTACTTTAAAGATAGTAGACTGTTGTCATTCTCAGTTGTAATGTACAAGCTTCAAGATGCTTCTGTAGACAAGATAGAGAAGAAGAAGAGATTGGATTTATACCCAGCCCTTCACTACCTGAAGGAGTCTCAGGGCGGCTTACAATCTCCTTTCCCTTCCGCCTCCCCACCACAGACACCCTGTGAGGTAGGCAGGGCTGAGAGAGCTCTTTTGACAACGGCTCTTGAGAGAACAGCTCGGAAAGAACTTGTGACTGACCCAAGGTCACACCAGCAGCTGCATGTGGAGGAGTGGGGAAATCAAACCCGGTTCTCCCAGATTAGAGTCCGTGCTCCTAACCACCACACCATACTGGCTCTCCAAATACAAATTGCTTTATGCTTCTTGCTCTCCAATCGTCCCTTGCTTCCAAGTAGTTCTATCCAAATAATTCTATTCAGATATTTTCAGCAGATAGAAAGCAACATTCCATCAACGGGACTACTGGCCTAAATGCCACTGTTTCACCGAGGCTTCTTCATAGATAAGAACATAAGAGAAGCTAATGTTGGATCAGGCCAATGGCCCATCTAGTCCAACACTCTGTCACCCAGTGGCCAAAAAACAAGGACAATCACCACCCAATCGCACAAAGAACATTAATATCTCCATATTTCCATCCATTCAGCCCAGTCGGGGATACATAATTAAGCACTCTCAAGTCGCAGCCAACCTATGTTGACCCCATAGGGTTTTCAAGGCAAGAAATGATCAGAGCTGGTTTTGTCATCGCCTGCGCATAGAACACTGGGGTTCCTCAGAGGTCTCCCATCCAAACACTAACTGGGACCAACCCTGCTTAGCTTCCAAGTTCTGACAAGATCAAGCTATGCTGGGCCAACTAGAGACATTCAGAGGTGGTTCTGTGTAGCAGAACCTGCCTCTGCGTAGCAACCCGGGACTTCCTTGGTGGTCTCCCATCCAAATACTGACCAGCGGGGCCAGCCCTTCTTAGCTGCCAAGACCTAGCCCAATCACATCGGATCTTGAAAGCTAAGCAGGGTCGGCCTTGGCTAGTATTTGGAAGGGCGACCTCCAAGGAATACCAGGGATGTGACCCAGAGGCAGGCAATGGCAAACCACCTCTGAGACATCTCTTACCTTTAAAAAAAAGTCTAGCTCGCCACCTAGTGGTGCGTAACACTAAAAGAGCTAGAACGTCTGGTTGCCGGACAATCTTAGGATCTCCTGGCTATTCTACACACAGTGCCATATGAGGAGGAGGAGATCTGATGAGATCAGGCTAGCCCGGGGGCATCCATGCTATGCTTCCATAACATACCTTTCCCCAAACCTCTGATAACAATAAATGTAAAACCACAGACGTTATGTGGTAACGCAGTTTCTCCAGTCAATAGGTCTCTTCAGTCAGCTTTGATACAGACCCATGCTGAGAATTACTCATAAGAGGAAAATGTCATTTTGTTTGTCCTGCCTCCCAATTTAATGAGCAGGGTCGCAAAACAGTAGTCAAAATTGCTTCCCTTCTCATAACGGACCTCTGTAAAATGCCTCACACTGCGGTGGTTTGTCAGTTTATCAATTTGCTAGATTAAAAGATTCCTCCAATTCATCAGACAGCGTTTTTGTTTAAGTGCTAATCGTTTCGACACGGCTCCTTAAAAACAGTGGGTAGCAAACACCTCCTTTTCACATTGCACGCTAAAACCGGCGTAAATCCAAAACAAAGAAAAGCCAAAAAGAGAAAAAAGATATAATTTCATTCAGATACAATCAGTTAATCCCCTAGAACTCTTGCAATTACAGCGCAGTCTTAAAACAGAATGACACCCTTTGACATCCATTGAAGAGAAGGAATGTAAAAGGGTGTGACTCGGTTTAGGATTAGAGCAGGAGTCCAGTAGCACCTTAAAAGGCGTAACAAAATACGTGGCAGGGTGTGAGCATCCACCTGGACTGAATCGAGACCTAGGCTTCCTGTCTCATTACCCATGCTGATTTCTCCCCACCTGTTACCCCGCTGCCTATCTCACCTAATCCAATCACGCCTGCGATTGTTATTCACTTGCTATTGTCATTGGCCTGCTAATGTCATTTGACATCCGAAATCGCTCCACTTTCCAGTAAATAGGACTGACGGACTCCCATTCTAGCTGCATCTGAAGAAGCACATAGTGACTCATGAAAGCTCCTCCCCTGCCACAAGTTTTATTAGTCCTGAAGGTGCTACTGGACCCTTGCCCTTTTCTACTGCTGCAGACAGACTAACATGGCGACCCGTCTTGATCTATCTCCGTTTAAGGTGGCACCGAAGCGTTCTTTAATCAGGCTTATTAACACTTTCACCCTGACCTGGATGGCCCAGGCTAGCCCCCGTCTCACCGGATCCTGGAAGCTAAGCAGGGTCAGCCCTGGTTAGTGCTTGGATGGGAGACCACCAAGGAATACCAACCAGGGTCGTGACGCTGAGGCAGGCAATGGCAACCCACCTCCAACCGTCTCTTGCCCTGAGCCGGATGGCCCAGTCTGGCCCGATGTCATCAGAACTCAGAAGCTAAGCAGGGTTAGTCCTGGGTTAGTACTTGGATGGAGAAACGACGGCTGAGGGGTGACATGATCGAGGTTTATAAGATTATGAATAGGATTGAGCAGGTTGAGAAAGAAGTACTTTTCTCCCTTTCTCACAATACAAGAACTCGTGGGCGCTCCATGAAATTGCTGAGCAGTCGGGTTAGAACAGATAAAAGGAAATACTTCTTCACCTAAAGAGTGATTAACATATGGAATTCACTGCCACAGGAGGTGGTGGCAGCTACAAGCATGGACAGTTTCAAGAGGCAATTAGATAAACATCTGGAGCAGAAGTCCATCAGTGGCTATTAGCCACAGGGTATAGATGGGAACTCTCAGTCTGGGGCAGGTGATGCACTCTATTCTTGGTGCTGGGGGGGGCAGCAGTGGGAGGGCTTCTAGTGTCCTGGCCCCACTGCTGGACCTCCTGATGGCACCTGGTATATTTTGGCCGCTGTGTGACAGAGTGTTGGACTAGATGGGCCACTGGCCTGATTCAACATTGGCTTCTCTTATGTTCTTATGACCACCAAGGAAGTCCGGGGCTGCTACTCAGAGGCAGGCAGTGGCAAACCAACCTCTCTTATCTCTTGCCTTGAAAACACTACAGGGTTGCCGTAAGTCGGCTGGGACCATGACAGTGATGCGCCCCAAAATTATAAGTGCTGGTCTAACTCGGGAGGCATCCACGCTGTGACTTCGGATCTTAAGAGTTTTCTTCCACTGAGAAATATACATTAAAAATGCGACGAGAGAATGCCACGGTTGCATAGATAGAAGAAGAAACTGATAGGGATCTGACCACCTGTTCCATAGACAATTCCCTGCAGAATCGACACTTTCCGTCCCAGTTTACCTCTTAACACCTCCACAGATATGTCAGAACCAGCCCGCTCTTTCCCAGCTGGTACTCTGGAGCCTTCAACTCCAGTGCCAGAAGAAACTGTAGAGCCGGAAATGGAAAGGCGAAGGAAGAAACCTCTGGGCTATGTGATGGTCAGCTATTTTGGCGATTGACTATAAGGCCTGGGAGTCATTACGATGCATGTCACCTGATGAAAGCTCTTTTAGCTGATTGGTTGCATGAGCTTCCGTTGATTCATTCAGGACTATTTTTGGGCAGGGACGCACGGGAATGGAGTTCCGGCTGGCTCCCAAGTTGGCCACGCCCAGCAGGAACTCATTAGTATAATGGGCCCCACCCAACAGCAGAAACTCATTAGGATTGGCTACGTTAGGGCTGTGTGGCCTAACATGCAAAGGAGTTCCTGCTACAAAAAAAGCCCTGGGTTTTGACAGCAAACAAGGTAAACAGAATAAGATGCAAAAGGTGGATGGCCACGCTTCTGGGTGTGGCCTAATATGTTAATGAGCTGCTGCTGGGCGTGGCCTGTTATGCTAATGAGTTCCTGCTGGGCTTTCTCTACCAAAAAAGCCCTGGATTCATTGATTGATCGAATTTGCATATGAGTGAAAACAAGAATTTCACTGAGGAGGTGCAGGATTAGGCGAGTAGGCTGAGGCTGAATAACTGTCCCAAGGCCACCCAGTGAGTAGAGATTTAAACCTGTTAGAATTTAATTTTGTCCTTCCTCTGGGGGTACGCCAGATGGCACATGCAGTAACTCTTTCTGCATTTTATCCTCACAACACCCCTGTGAGGTAGGGTAGGCTGAGAGACCCAAAGGCTCTCAGCAGGATTCACAACTCAGTGGGGAGTTGAAGCCATCTCTCCCCAGTCCTACTCCAAGACTCTAACCACTGGAACACATTTATATTACCTGCATACAACCAACACAGAGTCGGGCTACACATTCTGCTAACTCACATGACGGAGACCTTCCCAACTTCCGACTAGAGGGATAACATAGGAAGAGCCCTGCTGGGTCAGACCAGCGAGGGTCCATCTATTCCAGCACACAGAGGGCAACCAGTTCCTCTGGAGGGCCAAGAACAGGGCAGAGAGGCCGAGGCTTTCCCCTCATGATAAGAACATCAGAAGAGCTCTGCTGGATCAGACCAGTGGTCCATCTAGTCCAGCATCCTAAGAACATCAGAAGAGCCCTGCTGGATCAGACCAGTGGTCCATCTAGTCCACCATCCTGTCTCACACAGAGGGCAACCAGTTCCTCTGGAGGGCCAGCAACAGGGCAGAGAGGCCGAGGCCTTCCCCTGATAAGAACATCAGAAGAGCCCTGCTGGGTCAGACTGGTGGTCCATCTAGTCCAGCATTCTAAGAACATCAGAAGAGCCCTCCTGGATCAAACCAGTGGTCCACCTAATCCAGCATCCTCAAAACATCAGAAGAGCCCTGCTGGGTCAGACCAGTGGTCCTTCTAGTCCAGCATCCTCCAAACATAAGAAGAGCCCTGCTGGATCAGACCAGTGGTCCATCTAATCCAGCATCCTAAGAACAACAGAAGAGTCCCGCTGGATCAGTCCAGGGGTCCATCTAGTCCAGCATCCTAAGAACATCAGAAGAGCCCTGCTGGATCAGACCAGTGAGGGTCCATCTAGTCCAGCATCCTGTCTCACACAGAGGGCAAACAGCTCCTCTGGAGGGCCAGCAACAGGGCAGAGAGGCTGAGGCCTTCTCCTGATAAGAACATGAGAAGAACTCTGCTGGATCAGACCAGTGGTCCATCTAGTCCAGCATCCTCAGAACATCAGAAGAGTCCCGCTGGATCAGATCAGTGGTCCATCTAGTCCAGCATCCTAAGAACATCAGAGGAGCCCTGCTGGATCAGGCCAGTGGTCCATCTAGTCCAACATCCTGTCTCACACGATGGCCAACCAGTTCTTCTAAAGGGCCAACGACAGAGCACACAGACCAAGGCCTTCCCCTAACGTTGCCTCCTGGCACTGGGATTCAATGGCTGACTGTCTCAAAACATGGGGGTTACCTTTAGTAACCATGGCTAGTAGACAGCCTCATAGCTGAGGGAAGATCTGAACCCAGGACTCTTTCCTCTCTGAGCCTGGGAACAGCAGAAACAGCAGATGAGCCCTTACCAATCTGGCAATGAGTCGAGCTGCAGGCCCAATGGCTCCCGGTTCCTTGCCTCTTCTCACTGGGAAACAAACGGACACGTCTGCTTGTGGCCTTAGTTCATGAACCACCATCCGAGGTCACAATCCCGTTGGACATCCAGGGACCCAGAAACCATGGTTCTGGCTGTTCCTTGCATCCGATCAGAGCCGTGTTCCCTCTAAGCTGAGTTAGTGCGAGCTAGCTCAGCTTTTTAGCCACCAGCTCACACATTTTTGTCCTAGCTCAGGAAGGACGGCTCCAGAGCACACCGATTTATGCAGTGGCCAAATTGCTCGCTCACAGCTTGAATGCCGCTAGCTCACAAAGTAGAATTTTTGCTCACAAGACTCCGCAGCTTAGAGGAAGCGTTGGTGACGGTGTTTTGGGATTCCACCTTGCCTCCGGAAGGCGGAGGGACCATCCATTAAAACGGTTCAGATCAAACACTGGGAGGTTTGGCTGGCGAGAAGCCAGGGCAGTGCCGCCACCCGTACGGACCAATTTCCTGTAGCTGACTCCTCCTTGACGGACGCCTGCTCACCTTTTCCTTTCAAGCCGCACGCAGGGAGGGCAAGGTCACAAACTTGCTTGTTCATCTCCTGCCCTGATCATTCCCCCCTCCGGAGAGGAAGCAGCTTGCAATCCTTCGATAAAGATTGCAGAAGCAGAACTACCTTTTACGAGTGCCAGGATCTCACTCCCCGCATGGACACCCACGCTCCTGTTCTGCTGTGTCATGGAAAGAGGAAATTCAGAGTATTACCTGGTCACAAGATCCTGGGCGGGGCGGGGGGGGTTGAATCAGAAAGCAGGGAAAGCAGGGAGCAGAGGAAGGCCTATCGGCCGGAGAAGCCCAGCTGCCGGTCTCATCTTTGGGGCCCTGAGAAGTGGAGGGTTGTCAGTTCGAGCCGGGCTTCTTCTAATAGAGGAGAGAGAGAGAGAGAGAGAGAGGAGCACCTTGCTGTTTGCAAGCAGGGCCAGAGTTCTGCTGTGGGTGAGAGGAGATTGGCACGAAGCAGGAGAGTGGGCAGCAAATGATTCATAGCCCAGACAAAGACGACGGAGCGAGGCGGTTTTTTCTTCTCCTCTCAAGCCACAGAGCCTCAGGTTTCCGCCAAGGAGCAAGAGCGGGGGGAGGGAGAGAAAGAGAGAGAGATAGAAAGCGAGCAAGAGAGAAAGGAAGGAAGGAAGGAAAGGAAGAAAGAAAGAAAAAGGAAGGAAGAGAGAGAGAGAGAGAGAGAGAGAGAGAGAGAAAGAAAGAAAGAAAGAAAGAAAGAAAGAAAGAAAGAAAGAAAGAAAGAAAGAAAGAAAGAAAGAAAGAAAGAAAGAAAGAAAGAAAGAAAGAAAGAAAGAAAGAGAAAACAATGCATTCTACAACAGTCCATAACCTTAGCTCGTCGTTTAGTTTTCGCTTCCTGTATCTCAAAACGTCTCGATTATTTCACACGTTAATTGGCCTCGGCCCGTAAGTTTGAACTTTCACCCTCCATAGCAACGTGTTTGGGGAAAGTGCGCATGCCTGCGAAGGCACATGCCTGGAATAAATCTTTGTGGGTCTTTCTTCTCATTTAATTCTTTTATTATTTTAACAATCATACCAGACTGACAAAATAAACATGAAACTATACCACAAAAAGAATAAGGATACGCTAACAAGCTCGTCCTTATAACATATGTACCTCATATATATTGTTGTTGTTGTTTTACTAGACTGCACCGATCTTTTCCCATAATATTTTCACTAGCCGGAACCAAAGTAAAATTTTATTAGTGCTGCCTCGTGTAAGACCAGCTTTGTTGGTCTTAAAGGTGTCACATAATGTTGGATCAGGCCAATCTTGGATCAGGCCAACGGCCCATCCAGTCCAACACTCTGTCACACAGTGGCCAAAAATACCAGGTGCCACCAGGAGGTCCACCAGTGGGACCATAAGAACATAACAGAAGCCAATGTTGGATCAAACCAATGGCCCGTCCAGTCCAACACTCTCTGTCACACAGTGGCCAAAAATACCAGGTGCCATCAGGAGGTCCACCAGTGGGACCATAAGAACATAAGAGAAGCCAATGTTGGATAAGGCCAATGGCCCATCCAGTCCAACACTCTCTGTCACACAGTAGCCAAAAATACCGGGTGCCATCAGGAGGTCCACCAGCGGGGCCAGGACACCAGAAGCCCGCCCACTGTTGCCCCCCTCCCCAAGCATCAAGAATACAGAGCATCACCCAGAACAGTGTATTCCATCTATAAGAGCATAAGTAAAGCCAAAGTTGGATCAGGCCAACGGCCCATCTAGTCCAACACTCTATGTCACACAGTGGCCAGAAACACCAGGTGCCATCAGGAGGTCCACCAGTGGGGCCAGGGACACTAGAAGCCCTCCCACTGTTGCCCCCCCCAGGCACCAAGAATACAGAGCATCCCTTGCCCCAGCCTGAGAGTCCCTATCTATACTTTGTGGCTAATAGCCACTGATGGACCTCTGCTCCAGATGTTTATCCAATTCCCTCTTGAAGCCGTCCATGCTTGTAGCCGCCGCCACCTCCTGTGGCAGTGAATTCCACGTGTTAATCACTGGACTCTATATTTATACATTTATCCTCCTTCTTCCCAGTCTTGGCTCTTAGGCCTTTCTAAGTTGTGTTTTTCTTCCCTTGGCTACAGAGGAGTACCTGGAAAGGTGCTGAGCAGGGTGGCCAGCTTCGAACTGGGAAATATACGGAGATTTTCGGGGTGGAGCCTGGGGAGGGCGGGGTTTGAGGAGGGGAGGGGCTTCAGTGGGGCCTGATGCCACAGAGCCCACTGTTATGTATTGAATGTGAATCGCTGCTGTCTTTTCACATGTTAAGCTTCAGGCTAAATGTGGCCCCTCAGATGTCGCATTGCTATTGGTCGGTTTCTGCGGAACTTCCGTAAATATCCAATCACTGTGTGAAAGTGTATCTAAGAGGGAACGGTCCTGATTGGCCTTTATCCCTGTGTTTTGATTGGTCTTTAACATGTTCTGGGAGTGGCTTTGGAAGCCCGGGATGGTTTAAAAAGGGAGCTGTGCTCCACTTGTTGTCGTGTGTTCCCAAGTTGGTGTTGCCGTTCAATAAAGCTGAAATCACTTCTTGTGCTTATTCCGTTGTTGAGTCTCATACTTAACACCCACCTTCCAAAGCGGCCATCTTCTCCAGGGGAACCAAACCCTGTCACTGGAGGTCAGCTGGAATCAGTGTTCCCTCTTAAGCTGAGTTAGTGTGAGCTTGCTCACAGTTTTTAAGCCTCCGGCTCATGCATTTTTGTCTTCGCTCAGGAAGGGAGGGCTCCAGGGCAAACTGACTGATGCAGGAGCCCAATCGCTCCCTCACAACTTGAATGCCAGGAGCTCACAAAGTTGAACTTGTGCTCACAAGACTCCGCAGCTTAGAGTGAGCATTGGTTGGGATAGTAGGAGATGGCCAGACACTGCCTGGAGGTGGTATCAAAACGCAAACACTCCGTGAATAACTGACAAACAGAAGTAGAAAGAATATACTATCCAAGACTATTTTAACCCTAGTGATCTGAGGCCTGCTCACAGGCTGTGGGGAGGAGGAGGAGGAGGAAGAGAAGAAGAAGAGGAGGACGAGAAGAGGACGAGGAGGAGGAGGAGGAGAGGAGGACGAGAAGAAGAGGAGGAGGAGCAGTAGGAGAAGAAGAAGAGGAGGAGAAGAAGACAAGGAGGAGGAGGGGACGAGGAGGAGGAGAGGAGGAAGAGAAGAGGAGGATGAGAAGAAGAGAAGGAGGAGCAGGAGGAGAAGAAGAGGAGGAGAAGAAGAGGAGGAGGAGCAGGAGAAGAGGAGGAGTTGGAGGAGAAGAGGAGGAGGAGGAAGAGGAGAAGAAGATGAGGAGGAGGAGGAGATGAGGAGGAGGAGCAGGAGATGAAGAGGAGGAAAAGAGGAGTAGGAGGAGGAGAAGAGGAGGAGTAGGAAGAGGAGGAGGAGAAGAGGAGCAGGAGGAGGAGATGAGGAGCAGGAGAAGAGGAGGAGGAGGAAGAGGAGTAGAAGATGAGGAGGAGGAGGAGGAGGAGGAGGAGGAGGAGGAGATTGGATTTATACCCCGCCCTTCACTACCTAAAGGAGTCTCAGAGCGGCTTACAAACTCCTTTCCCTTCCCCTCCCCACGACACAGGGTATAGGTGGGAACTCTCAGTCTGGGGCAGGTGATGCACTCTATTCTTGGTGCTGGAGGGGGCAGCAGTGGGAGGGCTTCTGGTGCCCTGGCCCCACTGCTGGACCTCCTGATGGCACCTGGTATATTTTGGCCGCTGTGTGACAGAGTGTTGGACTGGATGGGCCATTGGCCTGATTCAACATTGGCTTCTCTTATGTTCTTATGTTCTTATGACAGACACCCTGTGAGGTAGGTGGGGCTGAGAGAGCTCTTGACAGGAACTGCTTCCAAGAGAACAGCTCTGACAGAGAGGAATACAAACTGGGCACCACGGGTAGGCACCATCTCCACTTCACCATCTAAGGTTGCCAGTCTCCAGGGGTTGACTGGAGAGCTCCCGGGATTACAACTCATCTCCAGGCAACAGAGATCGGTTCCCCTGGAGGAAATGGCTGCTTTGGAGGGTGGACTCTGTGGCCATTATACCCCACGGAGGTCCTTCCCCAAACCCTGCCCCACTCCTTTGAGGAGAGGCAGCAGGGCGTAGTGGTTACAGTGACAGGTTAACTATTACTCAACGTTGGGTCTCCCTGTACTGTAGTTCCTCACTGCTAGAGATGAACAAGCATTAAGGGCAGGGCATTCTCTCTCGTGGTGCCGAGATGCTGGAATTTGCCCCCCCCTTGAGTTTTAACATCTGCAAAATTGGTCACCATTAGGTGCCAGCCCCCCCCCCCCAGTTATTTCCCTGAGCTTTTACATTATTGTCGTGCCATTTCCAGTTTGGTGTAGTGGTTAAGTGCGCGGGTTCTAATCTGGGAGAAGCGGGTTTGATTCCCCACTCCTCCTCTCACAGCTGCTGGATGACCTTGGGCAAGCCATAGTTCTGTCAGAGCTGTCTTTGAAAGGGCAGTCCACGAAGGAGCTCTCTCAGCCCCACCTACTTCACAGGGTGTCTGTTGTAGGGAGGGGAAGGGAAAGGAGTTTGTAAGCCGCTCTGAGACTCCTTTGGGGAGTGAAGGGCAAGGTATAAATCCAATCTCCTCTTCTTCTTTACTTGGGTCCCTTTACCTCTTTTTTAACAAGGGACAGACCCATTTTATGTGAGATGGCTTAGCTTTGGAGCTGAAATCCTTTCCTCTTGAGTGTGGATTATCACGGGTTTTAGCTGGCCGTTTGTGCTTTGATCATCCCGTTTTTAGATCTCTGTTGCTTTTATATCTGCTTTTATATGTCTTTCTATCTGAAGAAGCGCGGACATGAAAGCGTATACCCAGAATGAAACTTTTTTCGCCTTAAACGTGCCGCTGGACTCAAAATATTGTTGTGTTGCTTTTCTATGACGGTGTTGTTTAAAACTGAAGATGATTTCCTGTAGGACTGGTTGTTGTTTTTTTAATGTGGCTTTTGTTTATTGTTCTTTTCTTTCTTTAAAGCCAGGTGTTGCAAGACACCTTGGTTGTGATGTTATGTGACGCGTGAGCTAGAAAAGTTTTAAAATAAGTTAACTTCCCAGCGGACTGTGTCCATAAAACTTATTTCTCCGCCTTCTACTCTTCATGCTTATTAGCATCCAAAATCTCATAGCGCTACCTTTGAGAATCAGTATTCCAGACGGTGTTCCCTCTAAACTGAGTTAGTGTGAGCCTGCTCACAGTTTTTTAGCCTCCGGCTCACACATTTTTGCCTTAGCTCAGGAAGGGATGGCTCCAGAGCAGACTAATTTATGCAGTAGCCAAATTGCTCTTTGGGTAGAAATCTTGCTCACAAGACTCCACAGCTTAGAGGGGGCATTGATTCCAGACACAGATAAAGATGCCTCGCCTGATAATGAATACTGGGTACAGCATAGTGTTGCCATCCTCCAGCGGTGGCCTGGAGGTCTCCCGCTATTACAACGGAGATCAGTTCCCCTGGAGAAAATGGCTGCTTTGGAGGGTGGACGCTCTGGCTCTGTACCCCAATGAAGTCCCTCCCTCCCCTCCCCAAACCCCACCCCTCCCTAAACTCCGCCTCCAAAATCACCAGGAATTTTCCAACCCAGAGCTGGCAACCCTAGGACAGTATAATGCTGGCTGGAATTTCTTAGAAACAGGGAGGCAGGATGCTATGGTGTGTGTTGTGGGGAGGGGAAGGGAAAGGAGTTTGTAAACCGCTCTGAGACTCCCTTGGATAGTGAAGGGCGGGGTATAAATCCAAACTCCTCTTCTTCTTCTACCTCACAGGGTGTCTGTTGTGGGGAGGGGAAGGGAAAGGAGCTTGTAAGCCGCTCTGAGACTCCCTTCGATAGTGAAGGGCAGGGTATAAATCCAATCTCCTCTTCTTCTACCTCACAGGGTGTCTGTTGTGGGGAGGGGAAGGAAATGGAGTTTGTAAGCCGCTCTGAGACTCCCTTGGATAGTGAAGGGCAGGGTATAAATCCAATCTCCTCTTCTTCTTCTACCTCACAGGGTGTCTGTTGTGGGGAGGGGAAGGGAAAGGAGATTGTAAGCCGCTCTGAGACTCCCTTCGATAGTGAAGGGCAGGGTATAAATCCAATCTCCTCTTCTTCTTCTACCTCACAGGGTGTCTGTTGTGGGGAGGGGAAGAGAAAGGAGTTTATGAGTCGCTCTGAGACTCCCTTGGGTAGTGAAGGGCAGGGTATAAATCTAATCTCCTCTTCTTTTTCTACCTCACAGGGGGTGTCTGTTGTGGGGAGGGGAAGGGAAAGGAGTCTGTAAGCCGCTCTGAGACTCCCTTGGATAGTGAAGGGCGGGGTATCAATCCAATCTCCTCCTCCTCCTCCTCCTCCTCCTCCCCCTCCTCTTCTTCTTTTTCAATGATCTGAAGGTAATTCTCCCCTCCTTCTTTTCGTCCTCACCACATCCCTCTGAGGTAAGGTAGGCTGAGAGAAAATAACCGCTCCCAAGTCATCTGTCGAGCTTCATGGCAAAAGTGGGCATTTGAACTTGGGTCTGCCTGGTCCCACACCAACTCTGTATCCACCAAACTGGCTCCAGACAAACTGATTCATACAGTAGCCAAACTGCTCGCTCACAACTTTAACGCCAGCAGCTCACAAAGTAGAATTTTTGCTCACAAGCTTAGAGGGAGCATTAGCTAAGACTCTCTTTTACAAACATATCCCCTGAAGAAGAAACCTCTGGCTGATTCTGCATTGTTTTACGTTGGATCAGAAATTCCCCTCTGCATTGCATGCTGGTTTTGTTTCCTTGGATTATTTATCGGGTTTTATGGTAGCCTCCACACTCCATGCCACTTTCGAGTTCTTTGATCGGCCAGATTTTATTGTACCTTCTGCATAGATTTATGGCCGTTTGGGGGGGGTGACTTTGCAGTCAGTACGGCGTTTCCCCTTAGGTATCTGAATGTGGTTTTGAGCTGCATCTTTCCCCTCCCAGTTGAGAAAATGTGGAGCACATGCTAGATGCAGAATCGCCCTGTCAAGTGTAGAAAGGAGCCGGACCAATTTACAATGCAAATAACTGTTTTCGGTGTCCCTTTCCATCACTCCCGCCCCGCAGGGAGAGATTTCATCTCCCTCCCTCCCTCCCTCCCTCTCCCTCCCTCCCTCTGGCTGCAAGATCCATGCGTATGTTTTGGCGAGAGCTTCCGATAATGAAAGGGGACACCGGAGGATCACACGCTCTGCCTGGCAGAGGCAGGTCAGGGGCTTTAGGCCCGAGCCGGGCTTGTTTACGCGCTCTCGCTTCTGCCGAGACAACCGCCCGCCCGAGTTAGACCCACTTGGGATTTCATTCGCAAGGCCAGAGGTTAATCGGAGGCTGAGGGAGGGGAGGGGAGAGGAGAGGAGGGAGGGAGGAATGAGTCAGCAATGCAGCCTCACTGCAAGTCTGACAAACAGCATCCCGGGTGACGGTAAGAGCCAGAGGAACTCTCCGAGGAAATCAGCAGAAGGTGCCCATTTTGAAGTGATGGAAACGGTCCAGATAGGTCCTCGGCATATTCAGGGGCGTAGACAGAAAATTTGGGGCAGGGGGGTATTGAGAAATCTGGTGGGGGGCATAAGAACATAAGAGAAGCCAATGTTGGATCAGGCCCATCCAGCCCAACACTCTGTGTCACACAGTGCCCAAAAATACCAGGGGCCATCAGGAGGCCCAGCAGTGGGCCCAGGACACCAGAAGCCCTCCCACTTTTGACCCCCCTCAAGCACCAAGAAGACAGAGCATCCCTTGCACCAGACCGAGAGTTCCTAGCTGTACCTTGTGGCTAATAGCCACTGATGGACCTCTGCTCCAGATGTTGGTCCAATTCCCTCTTGAAGCCGTCCATTCTTGTAGCTGCCACCACCTCCTATGGCAGTGAATTCCACCAGTGAATTCCTGTGGCAGGGGGGAGAGAGAGAGAGAGAGAGAGAGAGAGATCCCATTGGTAGGCAGACGAAGAAGAGAAGGGCCTTTCCTTACTTGCCGGTACAACTCCCGCAGTGGGAGTTCTGGGGCATGGGACCATGAGTGAGGGTGCACCGCCCCTAAGTGCCCCACTGTGGGTACGGGCCTGAGCCTGTTCCGGCCACATAGAACTTGGGCAGGGGAGATAACAAACCCTCGTTCTTCAGCTCTTTGTGGCATTGGGAGAGAGACCAGCTGTGGACAGGACTGATTGGCTAGGTGTAGTGACCCAGCCCTCCCAGGAAGCAAGTGTCACGGCAAGGGTGGCCGAGATAGAGTAATCCGAGTCCAGTCCAAAGAGGTTCCAGAAAGCGGGTGTCGTGGGTCAACTTGACCCGCCGGAACTCAGCTTGGAGGAAGACTCCTCGAGTGTCACAGAACCTTGGGCCCAGCTCACAAGAAGCAACTGAGGAAAAACCGGAGCTCTAGGATTCAACAGTGACAAGTGACCCTGACTCCTCCAGGCAGGCTACGAGAGGGAATGATCAAGACCAGCTGGGGCAGGACGACTCCCCCTCAGTGGCAGACCAACGCCGGGAGCGATCTCATCGGCAACATACAGAGAGAAGGCACAGCACGCATCTCTTGGCCCAATGCAGGCATTCAGCTCATGGCAGTCCTGAGTGATTGCAGGACCCTTGCCTTGCATAACTCAGCTTGTTGTGAGAGGCTTACTTAAACCAAGCTGGCCTGCCTTTCCAGCTGTGGAAGCAATGAGGCACATATCTGTGGATCTAGCAACCACAACTCCTAACTTGTCTTGCACCCTGTGATTTTAGAAGTGACCTCAGACTTTGCGATCTGGACTGCCTTTGAATTCTGCTTCTCAGACCTGTCTGCACCTAACAAATTACCAACCTTTGGACTGGCTTTGACTTTGCTTTCCAGACTGCTCTGGCCCTTGTCTCTCTGCTTGGGTGCCTGTTGGGCCTGCTAGCCGGGACAGCAGGTTTAACAAAGTCCAGTTTAGGGTCAAGAAGAAGAAGAGATTGGATTTATACCAATATCTCAGAGCGGCTTACAAACTCCTTTCTCTTCCCCTCCCCACAACAGACACCCTGTGAGGGAGGTGGGGCTGAGAGAACTCTGACAGAAACTGCTCTTTTCCAAGAACAGCTGTGCCAGAACTATGGCTTGCCCAAGGTCATCCAGGAGGTGCAAGTGGAGGAGTGGGGAATCAAACCTGGTTCTCCCAGATTAGAGTCCACGCACTTAAGCACTACATCAAACTGGCTCTCCAGGTAGCAAGTCCAGTCCAGGGTTTCCAGAAAAGCCAGTTATCAGGTCCAGTCCATAGTTGCAGAAGTCTGGTAACAACAAGGTGGTTGGTTCAGTAACAAAGTGTGCTTGTTGCATCCACAAAACTTCTGTTTCTCCTGGCTTTTCTAGCCAAGTCTTAACAAGCTACACTCCCAGCCAGTTTCTTGTCAGTCATCCTGAAACCACTCATCCATCTCCTCAGTTGACAGCTGACAAGGGGCCACGAGTCTCGCACTCCTCCTCCCTTCCTGCAACTCAGCTCACCTATGACAGTGTTGGCGCTGCAGGGGTGTGGATGAGCTAGGTGGTCTGGAAGTAGCTTATAAAGCCTTGTTTACTGCTTCAGAACTACAAGGTGTTGGCTCGGATTCAGCCATAGGCTGTGACTTCTGCTCAGCTGGGAACCTGATATCTTGTTGCTCTCCTTGTGGCTCAGAGCCAGATTGTTCAATTACTGGCTGAGAGCCAGCTGCGGGCAACTCTGTGTCTCCAGAATCTGTGCTGTCACTGAGTACAGACTGACGTATGACACTAGGATCCGGGATATCATCATCACATCCCCATTTCTGCTGCCACTGTCTTCAAAATGAAGATTGTTTCAGAGTGTAGCCATGTTGGTCTTCAATAGAACAGCTGGGTTTGAGTCCAGTAGCACCTTAGAGACCAACGAGATTTACAGAGCGTGAGCTATCACAAGTCAAAGCTAAAGTATGTCATGATAGGGGCCTTGATGCTCAAAAGTTCATCCCCCCCAAAATCTTGTTGGCCTCTCCGGTGCTACTCGGCTATCTTCTGTTTTCCAACTGTTTCCTGTTTTTCTAAAGGCAGAAAGGCTGAACATATAAAGAAATAAATGTAGAGAGGACATTTAATACATACATATGTATGCATACACACACACATATTCCGTATATAAACATTTTCATATGGAGCTCACAGACTCATCAGAATTCTCACCGCTTCCCATAATCGAGGAGCTAACTTACCCAGCCCTTCTGAGTGCTTATTCTTGACTCTGAGGAAGATTGGAAATGTGATTTAACCCAAGCCTATAGCTACAGTGCTATACAGTGCTATAGCTGCCATGGCTCAAGTGGTTAAGACGCTGAACTGCAGGCTGTGGAAGGTCAGTAGTTCGGCAGTTCGAGACCCGAGAGTGCCGCATGACGGAGTGAGCTCCCGTCTCTGGTTCCAGCTCCTGCCAACCTAGCAGTTCGAAAACAAGAAATGGCAAGGAGATAAATAGGTACCACTTCGGTAGGAAGGTAACAGCGTTCCGTGCGCCTTGGTGTTTAGTCATGCCAGCCACATGACCACGGAAATGTCTTTGGACAGCGCTGGCTCTTCAGCTTTGAAACGGAGATGAACACCACAACCCTAGAGTCAGATTCAACTGGCTTTCGAGCGAGGGAACCTTTACCTTTACCTATAGCTACAGTGGGGCATCTTGGGGCCAGGCCTCCTAACTTACCGCCCATGTCCCCCACTTTTTGCTGAGCCAGGTGGGGAGCGCTGTTTCAGGCTGTGTGGTGAGGAGTGCTCAACCCTTCACTATGGCTCTCCCTTGGTGGCTTGCATGAGAGATGGGGGCTTCTATGGGGCTCTCCCAGACTTGGATGTGTGTGTGCAGGGGTATCCCCGCCACTTATTTAAAGGCTCCCTGAATTAAAAAAAAATCCTGGGTATGGGCATGATTTAACCTGGGAAATACGTTAGTCTGCTGGAAAGCTACGCAGACTACTGGAAGATTCGTATGTGCTTGCTGGTGAATTGATATTTGTGGGACACAAGTTTTAGGTGGCCTCGTTGCCACTATTTTTTCAAAATATACTGCCACAAGATATATTATTTTATTCTGGTAGCTGTGACATTATTTATTTATTTATAGTTTCAGCTTATATACCGCTCAGACCCCGAGGGGTCTCAGAGCAGTTTACATGGTCTGGTTCTTCCCTAACTAGGGCCACAGTCAAGAGGGGGAGGGACATCCTACTGGCACCCTGAGCAGGGCAGGGCTTCCTGTTCTCTCTTTCTGGCGGGGCTCCAGGCGTAGAACTTCGAGCCCCCGGCGAGGATCTTCCTATTTCTGGGCCAGGAGACTTCCGCGGCCGGCTTTCTTTCCCGACGCGCAGGCCCGCGTCGGCCTCGGCTCTCGGTCCACGTCCAGCTGGCTTCATCGTGCTGCGCCGTCACGCCGCCCGCACATCTCGGCTCCGCCCACGGCTCCGCCTACTGCCAGGTTCAGCTGTCTGCTTTCGCCCGCCGTTGCCGCCGCCATTACCACCGCCGCCGATGTCCGCCGCCGATACTGCCACCGCTACTCACCCCCGGAAGGGAGGGTGCCCCCCGCCTCTCTACAGGCAGGTACCCATTTATCTACTTGCATGCTTTCAAACTGCTGGGTGGGCGGGAGCTGGGACTAGGACCGGGAGCAGGTGATTTACTACCTGCGCCACCGCTCCCTATTCACTGTATTATGGTCTTTGACCGCAATAAACATACCATTGATTGATTGATTGATTGATTGAACAGAAGACTTACCTGTTGAATTGAGCAAGCCACTATTTCCACCCCCAGAAGACTTACCTGTTGAATTGAGCTACCTTTGTGATTTGGATTTAGCTTTGTAATTGATGCGTTCAGTTCTCTGACACGGTGTTGTCCGTGCTTAAAGCGCACTTTAGAAGTTTGCCTTCTAGTATAAGAGTCTTGAAGTTTATATAGATCTAATGACATACGAATTTGTGATAGTCTTTTATTTGGTTCACACATTGTTTGTAAGTGAATTTTCGCGGTGGAGTTTTCTTTGTGTGTGTGTGTGTTTTTGCCATTGAGCAAACTTCAGCGGACAGTGGAAGACAGGAGGGCCTGGCGTAATCTGGTCCATGGGGTCGCAAAGAGTCGGACTCGACTGTGCGACTGAACAACAACAAAAGCACTGTGTTCCCTTACATATTTTTTTTCTGCGTATGCATACATACATAAATGAATATATATTCGGGTTGCCAGACGTCCTCTTTTTAGTGGGCATGTCCTCTCTTTTTTAGGTTTCTGTCCTCTTTTGGGCTCTTCTTTAAAAAAATGACGAAAGTGTCCTCTTTTTGGGTGGGAAGGTTAGGAATATTCCTGGCAGGTAGCAATTATCACAGCTTAAATAGGAGGGGTATTTCAAATGACACTTGGCACAGTGGTCACTTGTTTGAAGTCGTCACGAAATGTGTCCTGTTTTTTTGCCTTTCAAAAGATGGTAACCCATATATGTATATACTAGCCATAAAGCCCATTGCAAAGTCAATGCAACGGGCTATAGCAAGACCCTGGGGGGGTGAGGGCTGACGCCATGAAGCCTGTGGAAGTCGGCATCGGTGTCGTCGTTGGTCGGGCTCCCCCTCCTGCTGGCGGTGGCTACCCGGATGCTGGGCGCCCGGCCTCTCCCAGGCAGCTGGCCGCTTGCTGGGCGCAGCATGAGGAGGCCCCAAGCGCCGGAGTGTTCCCCGCGGGCGGTGCCTCCAGCTGCCTCCGGGCCGCTTGGCGGTGTGCAGGTAGCTGAAGGTGTCGGCGGGTGACAAAGTCAACCGCGGCGTCTGCATGAGTGGGTCTGTGGGCGGGTGGGCGGGACTAATGCAAGGCACCCGCCAGTAGATGGAGACAGCCTGTGATTGACAGATCTCGCAACGTATTGATTGATTTCTTTGATCATCAGGTTTTATGGTACCCTCCACACTGCGTGCCGCTTTCGCTTTCTTTGATCATCAGGTTTTATGGTACCCTCCACGCTGCGTGCCGCTCTCGCTTTCTTTGATCATCGGATTGTATGCTACCCTCCACATTGTGTGCCGCTTTCACTTTCTTTGATCATCAGATTTTATGGTACCCTCCGCACTGCGTGCCGCTTTCACTTTCTTTGATCAACAGATTTTATGGTACCCTACATACTGCATGCCGCTTTTGCTTTCTTTGATCAACGGATTTTATGGTACCCTCCACACTGCATGCCGCTTTCACTTTCTTTGATCATCAGATTTTATGGTACCCTCCACACTGCATGCCGCTTTCGCTTTCTTTGATCAACAGATTTTATGGTACCCTCCACACTGCATGCCGCTTTCACTTTCTTTGATCAACAGATTTTATGGTACCCTCCACACTGCATGCCGCTTTCGCTTTCTTTAATCAACGGATTTTATGGTACCCTCCACACTGCATGCCGCTTTCACTTTCTTTAATCAATGGATTTTATGGTACCCTCCACACTGCATGCCGCTTTCACTTTCTTTGATCATCAGATTTTATGGTACCCTCCACACTGCATGCCGCTCTTGCTGTCTTTGATCAACGGATTTCATGATACCCTCCACACTGCATGCCGCTCTCGCTTTCTTTGATCATCGGATTTTATGGTACCCTCCACACTGCATGCCGCTCTCGCTTTCTTTGATCATCGGATTTTATGGTACCCTCCACACTGCATGCCGCTTTCGCTTTCTTTGATCAACGGGTTTTATGGTACCCTCCACACTGCATGCCGCTTTCGCTTTCTTTGATCAACGGGTTTTATGGTACCCTCCACACTGCATGCCGCTTTCGCTTTCTTTGATCAATGGGTTTTATGGTACCCTCCACACTGCATGCCGCTTTCGCTTCCTTTGATCATCAGATTTTATGGTACCCTCCACACTGCATACCGCTTTCGCTTTCTTTGATCAATGGGTTTTATGGTACCCTCCACACTGCATGCCGCTTTCGCTTTCTTTGATCAACGGGTTTTATGGTACCCTCCACACTGCATGCCGCTTTCGCTTTCTTTGATCAATGGGTTTTATGGTACCCTCCACACTGCATGCCGCTTTCGCTTCCTTTGATCATCAGATTTTATGGTACCCTCCACACTGCATGCCGCTCTCGCTTTCTTTGATCAACGGATTTTATGGTACCCTCCACACTGCATGCCGCTTTCGCTTTCTTTGATCATCGGATTTTATGGTACCCTCCTCACTGCATGCCGCTCTCGCTTTCTTTGATCATCGGATTTTATGGTACCCTCCACACTGCATGCCGCTTTCGCTTTCTTTGATCAAGGGGTTTTATGGTACCCTCCACACTGCATGCCGCTTTCGCTTTCTTTGATCAACGGGTTTTATGGTACTCTCCACACTGCATGCCGCTTTCGCTTTCTTTGATCATCAGGTTTTATGCCGCTTTCGCTTTCTTTGATCATCAGATTTTATGGTACCCTCTACACTGTGTGCCGCTTTCACTTTCTTTGATCACTGGGTTTTATGGTACCTTCTGTATAGAATCATGGCTGTTCAGGGGTGACTTTGCAGTCAGTACGGCATTGCCCCAGGGGAGCTGAATGTGGTTTTAAGGCACACCTTTTCTTCAGTGGAAAAAATGTGGAGCGAATGGCGGATGCAGAATCGCCCATATATCGGCAACTGTTTTTCATTTTTAACACAATGGGAGTTTTGATCTCAGCTGTGTTTTGTATTTCCTCACTGGCGGGGGGTGGGGGGAGAAGCCAGCTGCCGATTCAGTGATGGTGATGATTTCACGACAGCGGGGTGTTTCAAGGCAGCATGGAACCTTTTAAAAATATATCGTCGCCGCTCTCTGCTTTGGGAATTCTCGGGGACTGTGGAGAAGCAGTTTATACATTTGTTTTGTGCAGATTGTCAAGTGTGTTTCAGAAAGCCAATGGTGGTGGGGAGAAGGAGTTTTTATTTCCAGAACCCTGTCACCAATGAAGTCCCGTCAAACTTGATTTAGGCGTTTTATTATTCCCGGTCAGAAGATGACGCAGCAGCGGAGAGAAAAGTTGTCGGAAATAAAGGCCACTGGCATGACACAGAAAAACACGTGGATTTTGGCTGTCATCCATCAAGGACTGAGAAGAAGACAAAACAATTATCAGGCTCCGGTGAGGAGGTGTCAATGCTCCGGCACCTTTTGAAACCCTAAAATAGTATAAATGTCATAATTAGCTTATCTGCCTAAGACGGGGGTCCCCAGCAATGCTCCCTCTCAGCTTCTGAGTCTTGTGAGCAAAAATTCCACTTTGTGAGCTACCGGCGTTAAAGTTGTGAGCGAGAAATCGGGCTGCTGCATAAATTAGTTTGCTCTGGAGCCATCCTTCCTGTGCTAAGACAAAAAATGTGTGAGCCGGAGGCTAAGAAACTATGAGCTAGCTCACACTAACTCAGCTTAGAGGGAACACTGGTCTCCAACCTTTCTGAGCCTGCTGGTCCCTCCGGGATTCTGATAACGGGCAGTGGGCAGAAATTGCAAAAATGGGTGCGGCAGGAGGCGGAGTCAACCACAAAATGTTGGGGATCGAGGCTGTGGACAAGTCTAAAAGTACATCTTCACCATTTCAGGCAGCAAACTCTGTTTAACAGGATGTCTTTTAATCTGTGCAGCCAATCACAGGCCCTGCTGGGAAAAGCCACGCCTAGCCCTGCCCACTTTCTCAAAGCACCTGGCACACCCCTCCTGGCATGTCGTGCAGGGGACGTTCTAGCATTTGGGTAAAAACTCTATGGTGACCATAGAGTTATTTTTTTACCCAAATGCTAGAGTGTCCCCCACGCACACGATGTGCCCAGCGCGACGACATCACCCGGAGTCCTCTTCCTCTTCCTACATGGTCTTCCATATAGACGCATGTCTTGCAGGTATCTTCTGTAGATACAGTACCCGCATACTCCCATACAAGCTGGCCATCTGTGATAGGGAAATGACTCGTTAGATTAGGCTTCTTCCTCTTCTTTCCACTGCAACCTGAATGTGAACTGGGCCTACTTGAGTAAAAGTTTACTTCTTTTTTTGCAATATACTTCTGGGGAGATTTATTCCTTGCGCCCAGCATCACACATCTATGACTGGGCGAAACCCTGCAATATTAACCACGTATCTCAATAATGAGAAGTCGATGTCAGCGGGACAACCGGAGTTGCCAACTCATAAGCGGCAGGAACGACTCCCGTGCAAACCCTCCCAGCCGGGTTTCTTTTCCATCCCGGAAAATGCTCCCTCCCTCTCTCTCCCCCCTCCCCCTTTTCAAAAACTCCACCAGCCGGATTCATGTGAGCATGAGATCATGCTGTGAATCCAACGATGTTCCCAGAAGGCGCTTCAAGACTTAGCACCTAGGTCACTCTTCGGCTGGGATGGGCTGCAGCAAAAGATGACAACAATTACGCTCCGAGGCAGGACTTTGGCCTTTTCAGAATTGGGACCAGCCATGCGATGGAACCCACGCGAGGACCCCACGGGAGGCCAGAGTGGCCTGTATCAGAGTCACATGACTGCAAGAGGGGGAGGCAGAGGCCCAGCCTTGCTGGTCTCAAAGCTAAGGCCATGGGGCAGCAGGCCAGGAGAGCTGGGGACAGAAAGCACAAAATGGGCCCCAGGGAGGGCTGGGTTGGGAAATTCCTGGAGATTTAGGGGGTGAAGCCTGGAGAGGGGAGGGTTTGTTTTTTTTAAGTCTGACCAACAGTAGTGGAATAAAGTTTCAGTCCAGCGGCACCTTCAAGACCAACAAAGTTTAATTCTGAGTGTAAGCTTCCATGTATCTGCAGAAGAAGAAGAAGGAGAGATTGGATTTATACCCCGTCCTTCACTCAAGAGTCTTAGAGCGGCTTACAAACTCCTTTCTCTTCCCCTCCCCACAACAGACACCCTCTGAGGTAGGTGGGGCTGAGAGAGCTCTTTTGAGAACTGCTCTTTCAAGGACAGAACTGTGGCTTGCCCAAGGTCATCCAGCAGCTGCACATGGAGGAGTGGGGAACCAAACCCGGTTCTCCCAGATTAGAGTCCACACACTTAACCACACCAAACTGGCAGACAAAAGCTTATTTCAATGAAACTGCTGAGCGGTCGGGTTAGAACAGATAAAAGGAAGTCCTTCTTCGCCCAAAGAGTGGTTAACACATGGAATTCACTGCCACAGGAAGGGGTGGCGGCTACAAGCATGGACGGCTTCAAGAGGGAATTAGATAAACGTAGGGAGCAGAGGTCCATTGGTGGCTATTAGCCACAAGCTATAGATAGGGACTCTCAGTCTGGGGCAAGGGATGCTCTGTATTCTTGGTGCTTGGGGGGGGGGCAACAGTGGGAGAGCTTCTAGTGTCCTGGCCCTGCTGCTGGACCTCCGGACGGCACCTGGTATTTTTGGCCATTGTGTGACACAGAGTGTTGGACAGGATGGGCTGTTGGCCTGATCCAACATCGGCTTCTCTTATGTACTTCCGTCTAGGGCAAGTGATGCACTGTATTCTTGGTGCTTTGGGGGGGTCATCAATGGGAGGGCTTCGGGTGTCCTGGCCCCACTGCTGGACGTCCTGATGGCACCTGATATTTTTGGCCACTGTGTGACACAGAGTGTTGGACTGGATGGGCCATTGGCCTGACCCAACATTGGCTTCTCTTATGTTCTTAAGAAGTGCGCATGCACACAAAGCTTGCCCAGTACTCGGTCTGATGCTTTTTAACTTGTTTATTAACGATTTGGAATTCGGAGTAAGCAGTGATGTGGCTAAATTTGCAGATGACACGAAGTTGTTCAGGGTGGTGAAAACCAGGGAGGAGTGTGAGGCACTCCAAAGGGATCTGTTGAGGATGGGTGAGTGGGCGTCAACGTGGCAAATGGGGTTCAATGTGGCCAAGTGCAAAGTGATGCACATTGGAGCCAAAAATCCTAAATATAAATACACGTTGATGGGGTCTGATCTGGCAGAGACAGACCAAGAGAGAGATCTTGGAGTCGTAGTGGATAACTCGCTGAAAATGTCTACACAATGTGTAGCTGCAATAAAGAAGGCCAACGCTATGCTGGGGATTATTAGGAAGGGAATTGATAACAAATCAGCCAGTATCATCATGCCCCTGTATAAATCATTGGTGCGACCTCATTTGGAATACTGTGTACAGTTCTGGTCACCACATCTCAAAAAGGATATTATAGCATTGGAAAAAGTGCAGAGAAGGGCAACTAGAATGATAAAAGGGGTGGAACACCTTCCCTATGAAGAAAGGTTAAAATGCTTGGGGCTCTTTAGCTTGGAGAAACGACGGCTGAGAGGTGACATGATCGAGGTTTATAAGATTATGAATGGGATTGAGCAGGTTGAGAAAGAAGTACTTTTCTCCCTTTCTCACAATACAAGAACTCGTGGGCACTCTATGAAATTGCTGAGCAGTCGGGTTAGAACAGATAAAAGGAAATACTTCTTCACCCAAAGAGTGATTAACATATGGAATTCACTGCCACAGGAGGTCGTGGCAGCTGCAAGCATGGACAGTTTCAAGAGGGAATTAGATAAACATATGGAGCAGAAGTCCACCAGTGGCTATTAGCCACAGGGTATAGATGGGAACTCTCAGTCTGGGGCAGGTGATGCACTCTATTCTTGGTGCTGGAGGGGGCAGCAGTGGGAGGGCTTCTCGTGTCCTGGCCCCACTGCTGGACCTCCTGACGTCACCTGGTATATTTTGGCCGCTGTGTGACAGAGTGTTGGACTAGATGGGCCATTGGCCTGATTCAACATTGGCTTCTCTTATGTTCTTATGTTCTTATGTTCTTAAAGCTTATACCCAGAATTAAACTTTGTTGGTCTTGAAGGTGCCACTGGACTCAAACTTTGTTCTGTTGCTTCAGACCGATACTGCTACCCACCTAAATAGTAGCGGATAATAGAAGTATTTATATCTGGTGTGGTGTGGTGTGGTGTGGTGTGGTGTGGTGTGGTGTGGTGGAGGCTGGGGGCAGTGGAGTTTGGGCAAGGGAGTACAATGCCATAGAGTCTACCCTCCAAAACAGCAATTTTTTCAAGGGGAAATGATTTCTGTAACCTGGGACAGAAAGAGAAGAAGAAGAGAAAAGAAGAAATTGGATATATACCCCACCGTTCACTACCCGAAGGAGTCTCAGAGCAGCTTACAGTCTCCTTTCCCTCCCTTCCCCACAACGGATACCCTGTGAGGTGGGTGGGGCTGAGAGAGCCCTCTCTCAAGAACCGCTCATGAGAGAACAACTCTGAGAGAACTTGTGACTGACCCATGGTCACACCAGCAGCTGCAGAGGCGAGCATGAATAGGGCTGCCAGCTCCAGGCTGGGAAGGACCCAGAGATTTTGGGGGTGGAGCCTGAGGAGGGTAGAGTTTGGTGGGCGGTGGCTCAACAGAGTACGATCTCCCACTATTCCTGCTGATTTCGACAGCCAAGATTGGTTCCTGTGGAGAAAATGGCTGCTCTGGAGGGAATTGGCTGCTCTGGAGGGAATTCTGTGGAATTGTCCCCTGCTGAGGCCCCTCCTCTCCTCAAACCCCGCCCACTCCAGGTTCCACCCCCCATATCTCCAGGTATTCCCCAACCCAGAGCTGGCAACCCTACGGGGGGCAAGGGACACCTCGCTGGGATACAATGCCACAGAGTCCCCCCTCCAAAGCAGCCATTTTTTCCACAGAAATTGATCTCTCTAGTCTGGAGATGAGCTGGAATTCCGAGGGGTCCCCAGGCCCCGACTGGAGTTTGGCAACTTAAGAGCAGACAAAATGGAAGCCGTGCCTCAGGTTACCTCATGAGTTCCCAACAGAGGCGAGATCTGAACTGTGGATGTCCTGGTCCTAGGGGGCTGTATTTCCGCACCGCTACCAACTGTTTCCTCAAATTAAATTTGGCATGGTGGGGGGGGGAGTGCCTTTCTAGAAAGTTCATTGCAGTAATACAGGCAACCGTGGACACTGTGAAGGATGGCCCACCAGCCCACGAGGTATTTGGTTCCCTCACTGGATCGGACTTACAGTTTCTTTCCACGTTCCACCAAGATAAAGCTCTAATTTAAGAAGAGGAAGGAGAAGGAAAAGAGATTGGATTTCTACCCTGCCCTTCACTCGGAGTCTTTCAGCGCCTTACAATCTCCTTTCCCTCCCCCTCCCCACGACAGACACCCTGTGAGGTAGGTGGGGCTGAGAGAGCTCTGACAGAAACTGCTCGTGAGAGAACGGCTCTGAGAGACCTTGTGACAGACCCAAGGTCACACTAGCAGCTGCACGTGGAGAAGGAGAGGGGACTCAAACTCGGTTCTCCCAGATTAGAGTCCGTGTTCCTAACCACCACACCAAACTGGCCCGTTTAATCTAGTCTTGGCCAATGTTCCCTCTAAGCTGTGGAGTCGTGTGAGCAAAACCTCTACTTTGCGAGCTACTGGCATTAGAGTTGTGAGTGAGCGATTTGGCTACTGCATAAATTTTTTTGCTCTGGAGCCATCCTTCCTGAGCGAAGACAAAAATGTGCGAGCCAGAGGCTCAAAAGCTGTGAGCTAGCTCACACTAACTCAGTTTAGAGGGAACACTGGTCTTGCCTCCAGTACAGCATCAGACTCTTCCGTGTGAATGCCTTGCAGCTATGTGGAGAAAAAGTCTGCCGACAGAGAAGTCAAGAGCCTTCGTGGCTTGACAAGAATCTGGGAGTTCCAAGTTCGAATCCCCACTCTGCTGTGGAAGCCTGCTGGGTGACCTTGAGCCAGTCACACACTCTTGTCCTCAACTACCTCACGGGGTTGTTATGAAGATAAAATGGAGGAGAGGAGAATTATGTAAGCCGCTTTGGGTGCCCGTTTGAGTGGGAAAAGGCAATTTGTCAATAAAGCAAATAAAAAACGGTCCCCATCTGATCCCCTCTCTCTGCTTTTCCCTCACAGAGGCATCCTCCAGCCACATTTCTACGGTTTCGTCCTTCATTTACATTCTGCACGGAAGACATCTGCAGAAGCCGGCGTGCGAGAGGCAAAGAGAGCCAATTAATGGCATTTCTCGGGCCGGCCTTGTATAGCCCAGCTGGATGCTATCTGCCTGGCTGCGGGGAGAAGAGAGGCAACCGATTGGCGACGCCGCCGCGGCATTTTGGATCCCTCCACGCAGCACGGACTGTCTTTATGTGCAGCCGTTTGTCGTGTCCGATCAGGTCGTTTCTAGACCGGGCTTGCAGATAAGTCCCGAAAGCACTTCTGTGTTGTTAAAGAGGACTGGAAGCGGGAACATTTTGTAACGGCGCGCGGTGAACGGTGCTTGTTTGAAAGGGCCCTTTATCTAGAAACCCCATTATCTGTGGACGAGGGGTACACGTGCCACACGTCGCAGCGCATTGTTGCATTCAGTATGGAGGTACAGCCACAGAAACAGGTGGTTGTCTGTGCTTCGTACACCCTTCTCGTTTTGTCTTTCGAACGACATCCGCAACACGGCAAATTTGTGCAAATTTAGCAGCCTTTTGCTCTCTTTGGGTGGTACTTGGGCATCACCAGGCCTATGGAAGGCAAGCGATCGAACTCTCAGGCCTGCCATGTTAGATTCACAGAGGAGAGGTCTATCAGTGGCCCCTAGGGAACCTCCACATTCAGAGGCAGTCAACCTCAGAAGCCCAGTTCCAGGAGTCAACATCAGGGAAGGGCCTTGGCCTCTATGCCCTGTTGATGGACCTCCAGAGGAACTGGTTGGCCATTGTGTGACACAGGATGCTGGACTAGATGGACCCCTGGTCTGACCCATCATGACTCTTCTTGTGTTCTTATCAGGGGAAGGGCCTCGGCCTCTCTGCCCTGCTGATGGACGTCCAGAAGAACTGTGTGGCCACCGTGTGACACAGGATGCTGGACTAGATGGACCACTGGTCTGATCGAGCAGGGCTCCTCTTATGTTCTTAGGATGATGGACTGGATGGACCACTGGTCTGATCCAACAGGGCTCTTCTTACATTCTTAGGATGCTGGACTAGATGGACCACTAGGTTGATCCAGCAGGGTTCCTCTTATGTTCTGAGGATGATGGGCTGGATGGACCACTGGTCAAATCCAGCACAGCTCTTCTTATGTTCTTAGGATGCTGGACTAGGGGGACCACTGAGTTAAACCAGCAGGGCTCTTCTGGTTTTCTTAGGATGCTGGACTAGATGGACCATTGGTCTGATCCAGCACAGCTCTTCTTATGTTCTTAGTATGCTGGACTAGATGGACCACTGGTCTGATCCAGCAGGGCTCTTCTTATGTTCTTCGGATGCTGGACTGGATGGACCACTGGACTGATCCAGCAGGGCTCTTCTTATGTTCTTCGGATGCTGGACTGGATGGACCACTGGACTGATCCAGCAGGGCTCTTCTTATATTCTTCGGATGCTGGACTGGATGGACCACTGGACTGATCCAGCAGGGCTCTTCTTATGTTCTTCGGATGCTGGACTGGATGGACCACTGGACTGATCCAGCAGGGCTCTTCTTATGTTCTTCGGATGCTGGACTGGATGGACCACTGGACTGATCCAGCAGGGCTCTTCTTATGTTCTTCGGATGCTGGACTGGATGGACCACTGGACTGATCCAGCAGGGCTCTTCTTATGTTCTTCGGATGCTGGACTGGATGGACCACTGGACTGATCCAGCAGGGCTCTTCTTATGTTCTTCGGATGCTGGACTGGATGGACCACTGGTCTGATCCAGCAGGGCTCTTCTTATGTTCTTCGGATGCTGGACTGGATGGACCACTGGTCTGATCCAGCAGGGCTCTTCTTATGTTCTTCGGATGCTGGACTGGATGGACCACTGGTCTGATCCAGCAGGGCTCTTCTTATGTTCTTCGGATGCTGGACTAGATGGACCACTGGTCTGATCCAGCAGGGCTCTTCTTATGTTCTTCGGATGCTGGACTGGATGGACCACTGGTCTGATCCAGCAGGGCTCTTCTTATGTTCTTCGGATGCTGGACTGGATGGACCACTGGTCTGATCCAGCAGGGCTCTTCTTATGTTCTTCGGATGCTGGACTGGATGGACCACTGGACTGATCCAGCAGGGCTCTTCTTATGTTCTTCGGATGCTGGACTGGATGGACCACTGGTCTGATCCAGCAGGGCTCTTCTTATGTTCTTCGGATGCTGGACTGGATGGACCACTGGTCTGATCCAGCACAGCTCTTCTCATGTTCTTAGGATGCTGGACTAGATGGACCACTGGGTTAAACCAGCAGGGCTCTTCTTATGTTCTTCGGATGCTGGACTGGATGGACCACTGGACTGATCCAGCAGGGCTCTTCTTATGTTCTTCGGATGCTGGACTGGATGGACCACTGGACTGATCCAGCAGGGCTCTTCTTATGTTCTTCGGATGCTGGACTGGATGGACCACTGGACTGATCCAGCAGGGCTCTTCTTATGTTCTTAGGATGCTGGACTGGATGGACCACTGGACTGATCCAGCACAGCTCTTCTCATGTTCTTAGGATGCTGGACTAGATGGACCACTGGGTTAAACCAGCAGGACTCTTCTGATGTTCTTAGGATGCTGGACTGGATGGACCACTGGGCTGATCCAGCAGGGCTCTTCTTATGTTCTTCGGATGCTGGACTAAATGGACCACTGGTCTGATCCAGCAGGGCTCTTCTGATGTTCTTAGTATGCTGGACTGGATGGACCACTGGTCTGATCCAGCAGGGCTCTTCTTATGTTCTTCGGATGCTGGACTGGATGGACCACTGGTCTGATCCAGCAGGGCTCTTCTTATGTTCTTCGGATGCTGGACTGGATGGACCACTGGTCTGATCCAGCAGGGCTCTTCTTATGTTCTTCGGATGCTGGACTAGATGGACCACTGGTCTGATCCAGCAGGGCTCTTCTTATGTTCTTCGGATGCTGGACTATATGGACCACTGGTCTGATCCAGCAGGGCTCTTCTTATGTTCTTCGGATGCTGGACTGGATGGACCACTGGACTGATCCAGCAGGGCTCTTCTTATGTTCTTCGGATGCTGGACTGGATGGACCACTGGACTGATCCAGCAGGGCTCTTCTTATGTTCTTCGGATGCTGGACTGGATGGACCACTGGACTGATCCAGCAGGGCTCTTCTTATGTTCTTCGGATGCTGGACTGGATGGACCACTGGTCTGATCCAGCAGGGCTCTTCTTATGTTCTTCGGATGCTGGACTGGATGGACCACTGGTCTGATCCAGCAGGGCTCTTCTTATGTTCTTCGGATGCTGGACTGGATGGACCACTGGTCAGATCCAGCACGGCTCTTCTTATGTTCTTCGGATGCTGGACTGGATGGACCACTGGTCTGATCCAGCAGGGCTCTTCTTATGTTCTTCGGATGCTGGACTGGATGGACCACTGGACTGATCCAGCAGGGCTCTTCTTATGTTCTTCGGATGCTGGACTGGATGGACCACTGGTCTGATCCAGCAGGGCTCTTCTTATGTTCTTCGGATGCTGGACTGGATGGACCACTGGACTGATCCAGCAGGGCTCTTCTTATGTTCTTCGGATGCTGGACTGGATGGACCACTGGACTGATCCAGCAGGGCTCTTCTTATGTTCTTCGGATGCTGGACTGGATGGACCACTGGACTGATCCAGCACAGCTCTTCTTATGTTCTTAATATGCTGGACTAGATGGACCACTGGGTTAAACCAGCAGGACTCTTCTGATGTTCTTAGGATGCTGGACTGGATGGGCCACTGGGCTGATCCAGCAGGGCTCTTCTTATGTTCTTAAGATGCTGGACTAGGTGGACCACTGGGCTGATCCAGCAGGGCTCTTCTGATGTTCTTAGGATGCTGGACTGGATGGACCACTGGGCTGATCCAGCAGGGCTCTTCTTTTGTTCTTCTGACTTCCACTGCTAATTAGTCTGCCCATCGGTTTGTTCCCTATGAATCCAGTTATTCTGATGAGCCGTAGATTCAGAACGGGCAAAGGGAAATATTTATGCAATGAGTGATTAAAATGTGGAATTCACTGCCAAAGAATGTAGTGGTGGCCACAGGAGTAAACAGCCTTCAAAGCAGATTAGATAGATTTATGGAGGATAGGTCTATTAGTGGCTACCAGCCATGGTCACTAAAGGGAACTTCCATGTTAAGAGGTAGTTAGCCTCTGAATCCCGGTGCTAGGAAGGGGAAGGGGAAGGCCTCAGCTTTTGTGCTCTGTTGAAGAAGAAGAAGAAGAAGAAGAAGAAGAAGAAGAAGAAGAAGAAGAAGAAGAAGAAGAAGAAGAAGAAGAAGAGGAGGAGGAGGAGGAGGAGGAGGAGGAGGAGGAAGAAGTGGTTTTTATACTCTGCTTTTCACTACTTTTCAGTGGCTTGCAATCGCCTTCCTCTCCCCACAAAAGACACCCTGTGTCTCTGAAGTAGGTGGGGCTGAGAGAGTTCTGAGAGAACTGTGACCGGCCCAAAATCACCCAGCTGGCTTCATGTGGAG
Organism: Gekko gecko; assembly: GCA_029375565.1. Lineage (NCBI taxonomy): Eukaryota > Metazoa > Chordata > Lepidosauria > Squamata > Gekkonidae > Gekko > Gekko gecko. Next base: position 11,531,765 of record JAPDNY010000005.1, on the reverse strand, counting down.
GAGGAGGTGGAGAATCAAACCCGGCTCTCCTAGATTAGAGTCCGTGCTCCTAACTACTACACCCAAGTAGATCTCTCTTGTTGGCCCTCCAGAGGTGCACATCTCACACCTTCACCTTGTTGAGAGGTCACTTTTTACTAGATCTAGGATCTGGTACCTTTGTGTCACATTGTTCCCCCAAAGAGCTTGGTGCAACATATAGTTCTCTTTTATCCTCATAGCAACGCTGTGATGCTGAGAGAGTGACTGGCCCAAAGCTGCCCGGATAGCTTCATGTCCAAGACAGCACTCGAACTCGGCTCTCCCAGTTCCCAGTCTAGCTCTCTAACCACACCACCACTTTGGCACCAAAGGGTACAATTGATGGAAGTAAACTGTAGTTAAGTTGCTAGAGTGGTTAGAGCGTGGGATGAGAACGGTGTTAAAATCCTCACTCTGCCACTGGTCACGTTGGTTGACCTTGGGTCAGTCACCCCCTCTCGGGTGAAGCAACCTCACAGGGTTGTTGTAAAAATAAAATAGATAAGGGGCCCCCCATATCCAGGGCTCTTTTTGTACCAGGAACTCCTTTGCATATTAGGCGACACACCCCTAATGTAGCCAATCCTCCAAGAGCTTACAGAGCTCTTCTTACAGGGGCTACTGTCAGCTCTTGGAGGATTGGCTACATTAGGGGTGTGTCGCCTAATATGCAAAGGAGCTCCTGCTACAAAAAGAGCCCTGCCCATATCCATTAAATAAGGGCTGAATGATTAAAGTGGAGAATGATTAGGAGGTAGAATTAAGTAATATATGTTTGTTTGTTTATTTATTATTTTCAATTTGTGTCCTGCCTTGCCATGGAACCGGCTCAAGGTGGCGAACAAGCCTTAAAAGCAATAAAACAGTGAATACAATAAAATATAAATAACAACTACCTAGCGTCATAAAAATTCTAACAAGAACAGTACAAATGATGATGGCGGCATTCAATATACAGAAAAAGGCAATGTCCAACTGGTGTTTCATGCGGGCCGCGGTGTGTTCCGGTGGTGCATTTGCCTGTGGCGGCCCCTAATCAAAAGCCTGGTGGAAGAGCTCCATTTCGCAGGCCCTGCGGAACTGTAAAAAATCCCGCAGGGCCCTGATGTTATCCGTGAGCTCATTCCACCAGTGTAGAGCCACCACTGAAAAGACCCTGGCTCTAGTAGCGGCCAACCTGACGTCTCTCAGGCCGGGGAATTGATGAATGGTAGAAAATGATAAGAAATGGTAGAAAAGAAGGAATTAAGAAATGATAGAAAATAGGTGTTTTTTTTTTTAAGTGAAAAATCAGAGATGATAGAAGTAATTTTTTTGGGAACGGAGTAAGATCTGTTTGACCACTTTGACAGATTGAAAAATGCAATTTGTGAGTTATAATATAACAAGCTCTGAAAGAACTTGTAACTGACCCAGGGTCATACCGGCAGCTGCATGTGGAAGAGTGGGGAATCAAACCTGGTTCTCCCAGATTAGAGTTTGTGCTCCTAACCGCTACACCAGACTGGTGCCAGCGGGCATTGTCGCACCCACAGGCAACATGCTGGGACCCCTGAACTAAATATACGGGAATGGTTTGATTGCTGGATGTCTCTGGGCAGCTACCCAGGGGGATACACCAGGAAAGTGTTTAAGCCCAGGATAAAACTCTTGCGATTCAAAATGTAGGATCCAGGCTGTAGACAGAGTGAGGCCTTTAGATTCCTCATTCCTACTTAAGATTTAAAAAACAAACACAAAATATGTGTTTTTCCATTAAAAGAACAAGAGATTTTAAAAAAATAATAGGACATTTTCTGCTTACAGAAATCAATGGCGGTTGGTGCCCGTCCCAAACGTTAGTGCTCCAAACTCCACTCACCTAGCCTGTCCAGTTCCACCTACTCACTCTCACCCCTTTCAGGGGTCTTAAGAAATCCCCCCTTAGGCTACTATGAGTGACCTCTGCTGTGAGCACTTGGCAGAAAGGGCAGGGATAAAACTGGACTGAAGACTTTGTGCTGCCACCAGGATGACTGATTGGATGAGACGGCAGTCCTAGGAGAGGACCCAAATGGAGCTCTTCTGCTGACTGTAGCAGCGCCTGTCGGAAGCAATAACAACTGCCACAGTCAGATGGAGGCTTCTGACCCCAGGGCAGGCTGCACATGGAATTCACTGCCACAGGAGGTGGTGGCAGCTATAAGCATGGATGGCTTCAAGAGGGAATTAGATAAACATATGGAGCAGAGGTCCATCAGTGGCTATTAGCTACAAGGTATAGATAAGGACTCTGGGGCAAGGGATGCTCTGTATCCTTGGTGCTTGGGGGGTCAACAGTGGGTGGGCTTCTAGTGTTCTGGCCCCACTGATGCCCCTTGGTATTTTTGGCCACTGTGTGACAGAGTGTTGAACTGGATGGGCCATTGGCCTGACCCAACATTGGCTTCTCTTATGTTCTTATGCTGAGGCCTGCTGTGAGAACCAGAACTGAGGTTGAGGCGTCAAAACGATGTGGTAGAATTTCCCCCTCCCGTGTATATTAAAAAGAAAACCCTAGCACGGTAGGGAACAAGATGTGCTCGCTAGGGATGAGCACGAACTGAGAAACAAACCGCGGTTCGGGCACAAACCAGGCCAGTTTGTGGTTCGTTTTGAACAGGTTCGTCTGGTGGCGGTGTTTCTGAATCCAAAAATGAACTGCCTTTTTCCCGTGGAGGTTCATTTGGTTCATTAGAGCGTTCATTCTCCAGACAGCCTGGCAATCAATTCCTAGTAGGCAATGTTAGGGGTCGACTTGTGGAGAGCCCTAGAAACACCCATAGTAGTTGTCCATAGTTTGATTGGAAGCTCTGGGAGCCAAGCACAGAGTTCTCATTCTGCAGTGGGAAGAGTTAGTCGTCATGTGAGAACGAGTTAGGAAGAATTGCATGCTGCGTGGCTGATTTAAGGGGAGGCTAGAGCTGAGCTTTCCTGGGGGCACCTGCTTTGGGGGGCTATAACTCATACATCCCAAATCCAATCTTGGCCAAACTTGGAGGGTGGGTGGAGGAGAGCCTGCTGAAGACTCCCTGTTCTACCACCTCCCAAATTCACAAAGTGAACGAACCATGAACCAGTTCGGGAAATGGAAAAAGTTCAGGAAAGGTCATGGTTCATGCAATTAAATGAACCACGAACCACCATTGTCATGGTTTGTGCCCATCCCTAGTGCTCGCCTAACATATTCTTTGCTGTGTTACTTTTCTTCTTGCAGGGAGTTTGGTTTTAATTAAGGGGTCGTTCAGGTATGTGCTTACTTGGGTTTCCAACCTGAGATCTACCACTATTACAATTGACCTCCAGATGACAAGAGATCAGTTCCCCTGGAGGAAATGGCTGCTTTGGAGGGTAGACTCTATGGCATTGTATCCTGCTAAAGGTCCTCTCCTCCCCAAACCCTGCCCTCCCTAGGCACCAACCCAAAAAACTGGCAATACACCCCCTACTGTATCAAGTGGTATAATCCCTTCTGTCACCTCCAAGACTCTACCACTTCCTTCTCACCCTGCTGCCTATGTAGACCAGGACTGAGTTTTAAAATTATTTCTCAGTTTCCAGGGCCGACCCTTAAGGTAGAAAATAGGGTCTGAGCAATTAAGGCTCAGTTGCAAATGAGCCCTACTTTAGTATGAGTCTGTGAACACATACAACAGAAGTGGTAAACGTGTATCTGGATTCTGGACTAACAAAGTTTAATTCTGGGTATAAGCTTCTGTGTACATACATGCTTCTTCAGATATCTGAAGGAGTATGCATGCACATGAAAGTGTATACCTAGAATTAAACTTTGCTGGTATTAAAGATGCCACTGGACTCAAACTCAGTGCTGTTGCTTTGGACCAACATGGATACCCACCTGAATGTATCTGGACTGTATTTGATTGATTGACATTTACACCTTGTTTTTATCTCCAGTGAGGATCTAAAGTGGCTGTCGTAAGTCAGTCTGTGTTCAGTGATGGCACAGATTCCTCAGACAAAGAGTTGCCTGCAGCTGGCCCTCAGCCAGTAATTGAACAATCAGCTGCAGCTGGCTCTGAGCCAGGAGGAGAGCAACAAGAGAACATGTTACCAGCTGATCAGAAGTCACAGCATACTGCTGAAACTGAGCCATTGCCTTGTAGCTCTGAAGCAGTAAACAAGTCTTCAGAAGCCACTCCCAGCCCATCTAGCTCACCCACACCCCCAACAGCACTGACGCTATCAGAGGCGAGCGGAGTTGCTGGAAAGGAGGAGGAGTGCAAGACTCATGGCCCGTCATCAGCTGTCAACTGACGAGACAGATGAGTATTTTCAGGATGACTGCCAAGGAATTGGCTGGGAGTGTAGCTTGTTAAGGCGTGGCTATAAAATCAGCTGGGAGAAGCAGCAGTTTTGTGGATGTAATAGGTATTCATTGTTACTAAACCACTCAAACAGTGATCCTTGGACTGGGCCTATTGGCTTTTCTGGAATCCCTGAGCCTGGACTAGACTTGTTGCCTGGATCTCTTGACCCTAGACTGGACTTTGGTAAACCTGCTCTCTGGAACCCCTGACTTTTGGACTGGACCCTGGTTACTCTTTGCAACCTTGCCTGTAACCTGCCCTGCAGACCCTCAGCCCTTGTCTCCTGGGAGGGCTGCACCAGTTCAGTGGCTCACAAAGTTCTCCTTTCTCTTTCCTTATCTTCACAACAACCTTGTGAGGTAGGTTAGCCTGAGAGTGGCTGGCCACAGTTCACCCAGTAAGCTTCCATGGCAGAGTGGGGATTCGAACCTGGATTTTCCAGATCCTAGCCTGATGCTCTAACCACTACATCGTACTGCCTTGCTGTCCCTTTCCAAGCTTTTATGCTTAAATGCTCTTCAGAAGAGGAAGAAGAGGAGGAGCAGGAGACTGGATTTATTCCCTGCCCTTCACTTGGAGTCTGAGAGCACCTTACAATCTCCTTTCCCTTCCCTTCCCCACAACAGACACCCTGTGAGGTAGGCGGGGCTGAGAGAGCTCTGACAGAAACTGCTTGTGAGAGAACAGCTCTGAGAGAACTTGTGACTGGCCCAAGGTCACACCAGCAGTCGCATGTGGAGGAGTATGGCATCAAACCCGGTTCTTCCAGATTAGAGTCCGCGTTCTTAACCACTACACCAAACTGGCCCCACACATGTAGGAAAAGCAGGGGTTCCAGGAGGGGGAAGAAATGTAGCCTCGCCTGCTTCCTGACATGCTGGCTTTCTGGGTACGAGGACTCTCACCACCACCTCCTCTGCAGTCTGTGAAATCTATGCCCGTCAACAAGAGAAAGCAATTGGGCGAAATCACAAGGGCCACAACAGAATGCATCTCTGTTATATTGTTTTCTGACACAAACAAGGTTGCCGCTCCACCCCCCCACCCCACCCCCGGTGTCACTCGCTAGCAGCTGCTGTCCTTGACGTTCTCCACAACAAACACAAACATTGCCAAGTTCTTGCTAAAGACCGGCTCTTGGGAAGAGGTCTGCGGAGGATCAGCCAGCAGAAGGGATTGCAGGGGACACGCGGCCGGGCCGAGCAGCCTCACAGATTCCCTACAAGGAAACTGCTTCCGTTTTGGAACCTGCGTGGGCATGCACCATCGTGCAGGGTACGGTTGCGTGGCCGCGTGGCCACACGGGAGGGAGCCTAGAGTGGCAGTCAGTGCCGACGGCATGGCCCTGCAGGTAAACAGAGATGGACATGTGTTGTCATGCTGTGGCATACGACCATGATGGCCCCTTACGTGTGGTAGAGGTGCACAGATCCCGCCTGAGCCCTCCCATGAACATTATAACCCTCGTGGAAACCCAGGGGCTCCAACTGCTTTCTCTCTCCTCTGCTAAGCTGACTACTTCATCTGTCCCTGCTCCGTGGCCTTTGCCAGCAACTGAAGCTGCTGCCACTGTTTATTTCGACTGAGAGCCAGTTTGGCGTAGTAATTAGGGACTCTAATCTGGGAGAACCGGGTTTGATTCCCCACTCCTCCACATGCAGAGATCAGTTCCCATGGAGAAAATGGCTGCTTTGGAGGGTGGAGAACCAGTTTGGTGTAGTGTTTAGGACCGCAGACTCCTCCACTCGCAGCTGCTGGGTGACCTTGGGTCCGTCACAGTTCTCTCAGAGCTGTTCTCTCAAGGGCAGTCCTCGAAAGAGCTCTCTGAGCCCCACCTACCTCACTGGGTGTCTGTTGTGGGGAGCAGAAGGGAAAGGAGGTTGGAAGCCGCTCTGAGACTCCAAGTGAAGAGTGGGGGTATAAATAAAATTCTTCCTCTTCTTCCCCCCAACCTACATCTCCAGGAATTTGCCTTCCCGGAGTTGGCAGCCCCACGACCAATGATGGCCCTCTCGCCCACACATTTGTCCTTTTAAGCCGACTAACTTCTCTCCATTAGGATTTCTGGCAGCAGCGGCTTCCACGGGTTGACTTTGTATCACATGACCCAGACATTTGTCCTCAATCCGCATCCTAACTTCCCCATTCCAGCCAGTTTGGTGTAGTGGTTAAGTGCGCGGACTCTTATTTGGGAGAACTGGGTTTGATTCCCCACTCCTCCATTTGCACCTGCTGGTGTGATCTTGGGTCAGTCACAAGCTCTGGCACAGCTGTTCTCTCAAAGACAGTTTCTGTCAGAAGTTCTCTCAGCCCCCACCTACCTCACAGGGTGTCTGTTGTGGGGAGGAGAAGGGAAAGGAGTTTGTAAGCCGCTCTAAGACGCCTTTGGGTAGTGACGGGCGGGATATAAATCCAGTCTCTTCTTCTTCTTCTACCTCACAGGGTGTCTGTTGTGGGGAGGGGAAGGGAAAGGAGATTGTAAGCCGCTCTGAGACTCCCTTGGGTAGTGAAGGGCGGGGTATGAATCCTATCTCTTCTGCTTCTTCTGTTTCATTTTGTAAACCTCCATTATAGAATCATAGAGGGTCATCTAGTCCGACCCGCTGCACAATGCGGGAAATTCACAACTACCTCTCCCCCAACCCCCCAGTGACCCCCACTCCGTGGCCAAAAGATGGCAAAGAGAACCCTCCAGGACCCCGGGCCAAACTGGCCTGGAGGAAGATGGTTCCCTGATCCCAAAGTGGCGATCGGCATTTCCCTGGGTGTGTTTTCCAGACGCTTCTCTCAGAAAAGCCTCAGAGCCCCCTAGTCTCACACGCGGGGAAGGTGCCTCCAGCCCTCACTCTTTTGATGGCTCTTTCCCAAACTTTATGTCGCAGCATGGCAATATTCTTTAGAGCCGGTTTGGTGTAGTGGTTTAGTGCGCGGACTCTAATCTGGGAGAACCGGGTTTGATTCCCCCACTCCTCCACTTGCACCTGGCTGGATGACCTTGGGCAAGCCGTAGTTCTAATAAGAGCTGTCCTTGAAAAAGAGCAGTTTCTGTCCGAGTTCTCTCAGCCCCGCCTACCTCACAGGGTGTCTGTTGTGGGGAGAGGAGGGGAAAAGGAGTTTGTAAGCCATTCTGAGACTCCTTTGGGTAGTGAAGGGCGGGGTATAAATCCAGTCTCCTCCTCCTCCTCTTCTTCTTCACTGTCATCATTATCACAGGGGTCCTTGACCTTTTTGAGCCCACCGGCTCCTTTGGAATCTGGATGCAGAGTGGTGGGAGTGGCCACAAAATGGCTGCCGCAGGAGGCGGAGCCAGCCGCAAGCAGGCCATTGCAGGAGGCGGAGCTACCCATAGAGGAAGCCCAAGTGCATAGAATAAGAGTCGTAATAATAATAATAATAATAATAATAATAATAATAATAATAATAATAATAATAAATAATAATAATAATAATAATAATAATAATAAAAAACACTGGAAAAGAGAAATGCGAGGGAACAAAACCAACATCGTGGTTTTCATCTCCACGGCCAAGCCGACCTCCAGTGGCCCATCAGAAGCCCTGCTCAGCAAGACCTCCACTTGGCCCCACCTAATTTCTCAAAATGCTCCGCGGGCCCGACGCTCCCTCTAAGCTGTGGGGTCTTGTGAACAACAATTCCACCTTGTGAGCTGCTGGCATTAAAGTTGTGAGCGAGCGATTTGGCCGCTGCATAAATCAGTCTGCTCTGGAGCCCTCCTTCCTGAGCCGGGACAAAAATGTGTGAGCCGGAGGCTGAAAAACGGTGAGCTAGCTCACACCAACTCAGCTTAGAGGGAACCCTGGCGGGCACCAGGAAAGGCCTCGGTAGGCACAGCGGTGCCCCTGGGCACCACGCTGGGGACCCCTGCTTTATCAGCCGGAGCCACCAGAACTGTGCACAGTATCCCAAAGTACGTAAGGAACCCCTAGTTCCCTAGAAGGACGTTAAGATCCTGACTGTTTTCTTTTCAGTCTCTTTCCTACTAATCCTGAGCCTTTTGGTTTCACCACTGCCCTGGGAAGATCTTGAAATCCCGCGGCCGGGGCTGGGACCCCTCGACTGGAGCAGGAGAGACGGATCTGGCCCGGCGGAGGATCCTCTGCCCAGGAACGAGAGAGCTGCAGATGGAGTTTATTCACATGCGTCACTGGAGACCAGTGAGTCAGCTCGGCTGTGGAGTAAGCCAGCGCCGAGACTATGAAATCAATCGGAATAATCAGGGCAGGCTGGAAGAGGGACCGAATTGGGTTGGAGTGGCCGGCTGGGTCCACAGCGTGCGGCCCAGTTTCCGTTCGGAGAGGTGAGAAAAGGGGGGCCCGAGAAAGAGAGCCCTGGCCCGGCACGGTGGGTCTGTGGGTGGCACCGTTCGGTTCAGGTCCTTTGCTGGGACTGAAATATGCGTCGGCCTCCGGCACACGGCTGTCTCGGTGATACGCAGGCCGGTCGACACAAAATGGGCGTGACTCATACTCTCTTGGCAATCTGGTTGCCAACTCTGGGTTGGGAAATTTCTGAGGATTTAGTGTGTGTGGGGGGGGTGTCCCAGGGAGGACAGGGTTTTAGCAAGGGTGGACAGCTCAGCAGGGGGTAATGAAGAAGAAGCAGAGATTGGGTCAGTACCCCACCCTTCACTACCCAAAGGAGTCTCAGAGCGGCCTGCAATCTCCTTTCCCTTCCTCTCCCCACAACAGACACCCTGTGAGGTCGGTGGGGCTGAGAGAGTTCTCTCAAGAACCACCCTTGAGAGAACAGCTCTGAAGACTATGACTTGCCCAAGGTCATCCAGCAGCTGCAAGTGGAGGAGTGGGGGAATCAAACCCGATTCTCCCTGATTAGAGTCCGCACACTTAACTACTACACCACACTGGCTCACAAAGGAGGAGGAGAAGGAGGAGGAGATTGGATTCATACCCCACTCTTCACTACCTGAAGGAGTCTCAGAGCAGCTTACAAACTCCTTTCCCTTCCCCTCCCCACAACAAACACCTTGTGAGGTAGGTGGGGCTGAGAGAGCTCTTTCGAGGACTGCCCTTGAGAGAACAGCTCCGAGAGAACTTGTGACTGACCCAAGGTCACTCCAGCAGCTGCAAGTGGAGGAGTGGGGAAATCAAACCTCGTTCTCCCAGATTAGAGTCCGCACTCCTAACCACTACACCAAACTGGTTCTCCACCCTCCAAAGCAGCCATTTCCTCCAGGGGAACTGATCTCTGCTGTCTGGAGATGAGTTGTAATACCGGGAGACCTGCAGGCCCCGCTTAGAGGCTGGCGACTCTACTTTGCAAGGGATTCTGGGAACTGCAGGCCTCCGAGGGGGAGACTGGCGGCCTGGAACAGAGACCCGCACAGAGTCGGGAAATTCCTGAAGTTTGGGGGGTTGGGTCTGGGGACATCAGAGCTTGGGAAGGGGAGGGACTTTGGCGGGGGATAATATCACAGAGTCCATCGTCCAGAGCAGACGTCTTCTCCTTGGGGACCTGATCTCTGTCATCTGGAGAGCGGTTGTAATTCTGGGAGGTCTCCCAGCCCCCTGGGGTTTGAAGAGGGGAAGCGCCTCAGCTGGGTATCGTAAGAATCCATTCTCCAAAGCGGCCATTTTCTCCGGGGGAACTGATCTTGGTCATCCGGATATCCATTGTAATAGCAGGAGGTTGTACCCGGAGGTTGGTGACCCTACTTTAGAGGGTGCCGTTACACCCTGTTGAGGTCCCGCCCCTTCCCAAACTCCACCCTTCCCATCTGCACACCTCCACCCCCAATCTTCAGGAATTTCCCAAACTAGAACTGTCAGCCCTAAACCTTGTGCTGGCAGCCCTGGCAAAGCCAACAGTCAGGCATACTTCAATACCAAAGAAGACTATTGGTCCATCAAGGTCCATATTGTCTACTCAGACCTGCAGCGACTCTCTGGGGTCTCAGGCTGAGGTCTTTCACATCACCTACCGCCTGGTACTTTTAATTGGAGATGCTGGGAATTCAACCTGGGGCCTATTGCATGCCAAGCAGAGGCTCTGCCACTGAGCTATAGCCCCACTTCATGGCTGGCTCTCCAGGGTCTCAAGCAGAGGTCTTTCACATCCCCTACGGCCTCATCCTTTTTAACTGGAGATGCCGGGGATTGAACCTGGGACCTTCTGCATGCCAAGCAGCTACCCCGTGCCCTTTGTCTTGTCATTGCAAGGGAACGGAACCGCCTGTCGGAGCTCTCTCTCGGCCCTTCTTCCTGGGCCTTGAATTATTTAGCGTCCTGGCAGAGCGCATGACCCCAGCCAAGCCGACCGTCAGAAGAGCAACAGTCTTTGATGCAGTAATTGGAAATTTCCATTCTTTTTTTGCTCAGAGCCTCGCAAGGAGGGAGGGGGCGGGAGGGGAAAATCAGAGAGGGAGAAGGAGGAGACGATCTGAACCAAAACAGAAGTGCTGAGAAAAACCTCCTTCCCCTCCCGGGAAATTTCCACGCTGGAAATTTCTGAACTGATTAGCCTGTTTTAACAAAGACGAGTTTTTAAAGGCGTGTCGGGCTCTCAGAAATAAATCTGGGTTGTTGTTATTATTTCTGAGCCGCGGGGCCCCTAAAAACCCAAATGAGTCGGCCGCGACGGCATGAAGGTAGGATGGGAAGATGATGCAGAGCTCAGCTGGCAGCCCCGAATGTAGCTGGGTTTGCTTTTTTGGCGTCTCTTGTCAGCCTGTGAGTGGAGAGAGGAACAACTGGGGTGTTTGCAAGAAGGCCGATGCTCAGGTTGCCAACTTCAGGGAGGGGGCTGGAGTCTTCCCGGAATGATGGCTGATCTCCAGACGACAAGAATCAGTCGTCCCCCTCACCCCCGGAGAATATAGTTGCTCTGGAGGGTGGATCTGATGGCATTATATCCCGCCGAGGTTCCACCCCTCCCCAAGCCCCTCCCCTCCCCATGTCCCACCCCCAAACCCCCAGGACTTTCCGATTGGAAGTTCCATATGCGACGTCCCCTGCCTAAGACCTCCAGACTGACTGGCAAGAGAGACTAGATATTAGCTGCTGTAGATTTTCCGGGTTGTCTGGCCGTGGTCTTGGCATTGTAGGACCGGACGTTTCGGCAGCAGCTGTGACTGGCATCCTTAGAAGTATAACGCAGAAAGACGGCGTACTCTCTGTGTCAAGGTGAGAAGAAACTTGGTAGGCAGGTAATTTATATCTACTCAGGAAGGTGGGGTAGGGCTGAGTCATTATCATGTAGGAGTTCCCCCAGGCTGTGAAACATGCTAATGGAGGAGCTTTCCTGAGGAGGTTCTTTTGTATATGGATTGGCTGTTTCCTGAGGGGGTTCTTTTGTATATGGACTGGCTGTTTCCTGAGGAGGTTCTTTTGCATGTGGAATGGCTGTTGAAATTATAATCTTATCTGTAGTGTTATTGTCAGATGCAGGGACTTTTGTGTTTTTCAGGACAGGAAACCATGCCTTATTTAATTTTGAACTTTCCTGTTGAAGACTAGATAGCGAGAGAGGCACACTGACCTGTATCTCCTCTTCTGCCACCGTCCTCTTTGAAATGCAGACTGCGTTCTCAGGGACCAATTTCCCTTTCCTGCTTCTCTCTCACTCTGTGGAAGACTTGCTCTCTCCCTGCACGCACCAAGAGAGGGACATGCAGTCCTCTCTCGGCACCGCGAGGCAGGTGGGCCTCTCACCATCCGCCTCCATCCTTTGGCTAGTAAGTTAGTACGCTATCCTGTCCCTACTCTTTCCAATCCAAAGGGTTCTTCTCAAATAAAGAGAGGAGTATTTCTCTTCTCGGTTTGCAGCATGGATCTGTGTAGAGTACAGTGACGCCGGTAGAGTGACGTTCCTGCGTTGGTCGCTTTATTTAAGCCCTTTGCTAACTAGTGGAGGAGGAGGAGGAGGAGGAGATGAGGAGATTGTATTTATACCCCGCCCTTCACTACCCAAAGGTGTCTCAGAGCGGCTTACAAACTCCTTTCCCTTCCCCTCCCCACAACAGACACCCTGGGAGGTAGGTGGGGCTGAGAGGGCTATTTCCAGAACTGCCCTTTCAAGGACAGCTCTTGTCAGAACCAGGCCTGTAGCTACAGTTGGGGCATCTCGGGGCTAGCCCCCCTGACTTACTGGCAAAGCCCCATGACTTCCCATCCAACCCAGGGCCCCCAAGCAGTGGCAGGTACAGAGAAGGAGCCAGGTATTCCTTTAATTCAATTAACCAGTGCCCCCTAAGGAATTTAAATGACCCATGACTTAAACAATCCTGGCTACGGGCCTGGTCAGAACTATGGCTTGCCCAAGGTCATCCAGCAGGTGCAAGTGGAGGAGTGGGGGAATCAAACCCGGTTCTCCCAGATTTAGAGTCCGCGCACTTAACCACTACACCAAACTGGCTCTGCCCTCCTGGCCTTCCGATGCCGCGTCTTTTTAAAATGTCTTCTAACAAAAAGCCGGATGTGGGGAAAGGAAGAGCTGGGGGGGGTGGAGGGAGGGCGGAGGAGGGCAGACCGGGACGATGTGCGGCACTGCGGCTTCTTCCCATCGGGGATTCTCGGGTCTGTTTGGCATGCAGCCCACCACGGTGTGGGAGCGGACACCTTTAAAAATGTTTTTAAAAGATTTTGAAAAGCATTTTCAGATGAAAACCTTGTGGGGCTGGGCCTTTAAGGGAGGGGGCGGTGCCCCGAAGAGCCCCACCGTAGCTCCGGGCCAGAATCGTCATACGTCAACTGTGACCTGACGGCACCAAAAGAAACGGGGGGGGGGGTGTTACCAGGTAATGTGATTTACCTCCATGCCCTGAAATACTTCAGCTGCCCCTTTCTGCACATTAAGACTGGTTTTGGGTGTAGTGGTTAAGTGCGCAGACTCTAATCTGGGAGAACCGGGTTTGGTCCCCCACTCCTCCACTTGGCCTGCTGATGTGACCTTGGGCAAGCCATAGTTCTGGTGCAGCTGTCCTTGAAAAAGAGCAGTTTCTGTCACAGCTCTCTCAGCCCCACTGACCTCCCAGGGTGTCTGTTGTGGGGGGGGGGAAGGGAAAGGAGTTTGTAAACTGCTCTGAGACTCCGTTGGGTAGAAGAAGAAGAAGAGGTTGGATTTATACCGCGCCCTTCACTACCCAAAGAAGTCTCAGATTGGCTTACAATCTCCTTTCCCTTCCCCTCCCCACAACAGACACCCTGGGAGGTAGGTGGGGCTGAGAGAGCTCTGACAGAAACTGCTCTTTTTCAAGGACAGCTCTTGTCAGAACTACGGCTTGCCCAAGGTCATCCAGCCAGGGGCAAGTGGAGGAGTAGGGGATCAAACTCTGTTCTCCCAGATTAGAGTTTGTACACTTAACCACTACACCAAACTGGCTCTCTGTAAAGTGAAGGGCAGGGTATAAATCCATCTCCTCCTCCTCCTCCTCCTCCTCCTCCTCCTCCTCCTCCTCTTTTTCTTCCAGGGGCAGGGCATTTTCCTCCAGGCCTGTTGGCAACCCTAGCTCATATGATGTCACCAGGGAGCCCACAAACAGGACCTGGAGACCACACCCCTCCCATGCTGACTGCTCCCCAGCACCTGCCAATCAAAGGCAGTCTGTCTGTCAACCCGGAGACCACATCCAGCTGTCACGGATAAGAGCCATGGACCTCTCTCCCCCAAAACTTGCTCTGATCCCCTTTCGGAAGGTACTCGGCCAGTGCAACGGCCTGTGGCAGTGAGTTCCGCAAGCCCGTTACCTGTTGCGTGAAGGAGCACTTGAACACATGAAGCCGCCTCTTACTGAATCAGACCCGGGGTCCATCGAGGTCAGTGTTGTCCACTCTGACTGGCAGCTGCTCTCCAGGCTCTCTCCGCCCTGACCTGGAGAGCCCAGGCCAGCTGGATCCCGTCAGAACGTGGACGCGAAGCAGGGCCAGCCTGGCCTGTTATTTGGAAAGGCGACCTCCAAGGAGTACCAGGATCGCGATACAATGGCGGGACACCTCTGAAATGTCTCTTGCCTTAGAAAACAAGTCTAGCTCGCCCCCTAGTGGTGCATAATACAAAAAGAGCTGGAACTTCTGGCTGCCAGACAATCTTAGGATCTCCTGGCTATTCAACACACAATGCCATACAATAATGATAATGATAATGATAATGATCCAGGCTCTCAGGCAAAGCTTTGTCTTTCCCATCACCTACTACACGACCCTTTTAACTGGAGATGCCGGGGGTCGAACCCGGGACCCTCAACACATCTTGAATCCAATCCCTTTCAGAGGGTGACCCTGACTTTGGGAAGTTGGCCCTGCAAATGGCAATCCGGGCATCTTTGGGTGCGGGGAGCAGGGGGGCGTGTCAGACTACCTTACACAATAAAATGTGGAATTCCCAGCCAGAGGATGTAGTGGGTAGATACTGAGGCCAGAGACAGGTCAGGACCAATGCTCCCTCTAAGCTGTGGAGTCTTGTGAGCAAAAATTCTACTCTGTGAGCTCCTGGCATTAGAAGAAGAAGAAGAGAAGAAGAGTTTGGATTTATACCCCACCCTTCACTTGGAGCCTCAGAGCGGCTTGCAAACTCCTTTCCCTTCCCTTCCCCACAACAGACACCCTGTGAGGCAGGCGGGGCTGAGAGAACTTCTGACAGAAACTGCTCTTTCAAGAACAGCTGTGCCAGAGCTTGTGACTGACCCAAGGTCACATCAGCAGGTGCAAGGGGAGGAGTGGGGAATCGAACCTGGTTCTCCCAGATTAGAAGAAGAAGAGGAAGAAGAGATTGGATTTATACCCTGCCCTTCACTACCCAAGGGAGTCTCAGAGCGGCTTACAAACTCCTTTCCCTTCCCCTCCCCACAACAGACACCCTGTGAGGTAGGTGGGGCTGAGAGAGCTCTGACGGAAACCGCTCTTTTTCCAGAACAGCTGTGCCAGAGCTTGTGACTGACCCAAGGTCACACCAGCAGCTGCGAGTGGAGGAGTGGGGACTCAAACCCGGTTCTCCCAGATTAGAGTCCGCGCGCTTAACCACTATGCCAAACTGGCTCTCTGTAAAGTTGTGTCCGAGCGATTTGGCTGCTGCATAAATTAGTTTGCTTCGGAGCCCTCCTTCCCGAGCTAGGGCAAAAATGTCTGAGCCGGAGTCTTAAAAAAACTGAGCTAGCTCACACTAACACAGCTTAGAGGGAACACTGGTCAGGGTGTGAATGAATAGGAAAGTTTGAGAAAGGGCTGCTTCCATCGTCCATTGATGAAGCCTGGCAAAGGCCTGCAATAGAACAAGAGCCCCCCGATGGCACTGCAGGCAGGAAGAAGGGTTGCCAACTTCAGGTTGGGGAATTCCTGGAGGTTTGGGGGCGGAGCCTTCGGAGGTCAGGATCTGGGGAGGGGCGGGACCTCAGCAGGGTATAATGCAATAGAGTCCAGCCTCCAAGTCACCCATTTACTCTGGGGGAACCAAACTCTGTTGTCCGGAGAACAGTTGAAATTCCAGGAGATCTCCAGGGAGAGCCGGAGAAGCGCTCTGCAGAATAGTTGACTTATGCACTGTAGCATTGTGAGCTTTGGTTCCAGGAAAAATAATTTTGCCTGAAGAAGACTCTCTCGAAACACGCTATTTTTGCCTGGGAGGCGTGTCGCTCTGATGCTTGCCGTCTCTCTTTTCGGAAAGCATAAACAGCCTGCTGCATCTTTCATCACTGACGAATGCTGCCTCTCTCATCAGTCTCTCATCGGAAGGAAGATAGTTCTACAGCACTGAAGCCTGTTTCTGTAGCTGTGGACTTTTATACTAGTGTAGTGGTTTGGTGTAGTGGTTAAGTGCGCAGACTCTAATCTGGGAGAACTGGGTTTGATTCCCCACGCCTCCACTTGCACCTACTGGATGACCTTGGGCAAGCCATAGCTCTGTCAGAGCTGTTCTTGAAAAATATAAGTTTCTGTCAGAGCTCTCTCAGCCCCACCTACCTCACGGGGTGCCTGTTGTGGGAAGGGGAAGGGAAAGGAGTTTGTAAACTGCTCTGAGACACCTTTGGGTAGTGAAGGGCGGGATATAAATCCAATCTCTTCTTCTTCTTCTACCTCACAGGGTGCCTGTTGTGGGGAGGGGAAGGGAAAGGAGTTTGTAAGCTGCTCTGAGACGCCTTTGGGTAGTGAAGGGCGGGATATAAATCCAGTCTTTTCTTCTTCTTCTACCTCACAGGGTTTCTGTTGTGGGGAGGGGAGGGGAAAGGAGTTTGTAAGCCGCTTTGAGACTCCCTTGGGTAGTGAAGGGCGGGATATAAATCCAATCTCTTCTTCTTCTACTTCACAGGGTGTCTGTTGTGGGGAGGGGAAGGGAAAGGAGTTTGTAAGCCGCTCTGAGACTCCCTTGGGTAGTAAAGGGTGGGGTATAAATCCAATCTCTTCTTCTTCTACCTCACAGGGTGTCTGTTGTGGGAGCGGAGGGGAAAGGAGTTTGTTAGCCGCTCTGAGACTCCCTTGGGCAGTGAAGGGCGGGGCATAAATCCAATCTCCTCCTCCTCCTCTTCTTCTTTTTCTTCTTCTTCTTCTTCTAGATGTATATTTTTCTGGAAGCTTTTGTACTATAATGAATAAGATCCACTAGAGTCTCTATCGTATTCCAGTATATTATTTGTATCAACATATGAACAGCCTTCCGTGCGCCTCGGCGTCTAGTCATGCCGGCCACATGACCATGGAACCATCTTCGGACAGCACCGGCTCTTCGGCTTGGAAACGGAGATGAGCACCGCGTTGCCTAGAGTCGGATTCGACTGGCTTCCGAGCAAGGGAAACCTTTACCTTTACCTTTACTATGAAGCTATGGTAGCATAATAGTATTGTGTTTTGTTCTAACACGGTGTTTTTCTACATTTGCCCGACCCTGCCGTGTCTCCCGTGAGTTTTGTCGATCTCCGGGGCCTGCCAGAAGGACTCCAACCCTACCAAAGAGCTGCCCTTTTGGATGCCGGGAGCAGCGTCTGGATCGGCTACAATATCAGGAATAGTGGCTGAATTGAAAAAAGCGACTTTGAGTATTTCCCCGGGAAGAGAGAAAGGAGTCGGGCTAAAGCACGGGGGAAACGTGCGGTGCAGCTGCCCTGCGTTTGTAAGCTGAATGTGCAGGCGCACAAAGCCCTATTTCTGAACCCTGCTGGAGCACGTGAAAAGCAACGCAATGTGCCCTCGCGTATCTTGGAAACATCTTGCATCCCTCACACACAACCTGGAAGGTCAAACAAGGACGAGCTCGTGACTACAGGCGACCCATCCCGTTCTCGTCCCTCCCTTCCGCCCGGGAGCTGGAGGCAGAATGCGTGGCTCTGTCTTCTCGTCTCCCTCTTGCCTTCAGAGTAGGCTAAGCCGAGAGACGGAATAGTCCTGGGTCAAGTCAACATTCCGGCTCAGAATATTGAGGTGGCCCAGGCTAGCTTGACCTCATCAGACCTCAGAAGCTCAGCAGGGTTTCTCTTGGCTGGTACTTGGATAGGAGACCACGAAGGAAGAGCAGAGTTGCTAAGCAGAGGCAGGTAATGGGCAAACCACCTCTCAACACCTTGACCCTGATGGTGCAGGCTAGCCTAGTCTTGTAAGATCCGGGAAGCTAAGCAGGGTTTATCTTGGCTGGTACTTGGATGGGAGACCACCAAGGAAGACCGGGGTTGCTATGCAGAGGCAGGTAATGGGCAAGCCACATCTCCTTCCTTGACCCTGATGGTGCAGGCTAGCCTAGTCTCGTAAGATCTGGGAAGCTAAGCAGGGTTTATCTTGGCTGGTACTCGGATGGGAGACCACCAAGGAAGACCAAGGTTGCTACGCAGAGGCAGGTAATGGGCAAACCACCTCTCAACATCTCTTACCTTGATGGCTAGCCCAGTCTCGTAAGATCTGGGGAGCTAAGCAGGCTTAGCCCAGGATAGAACATGCATGGGAGACCCCCAAGGAAGTCCGGGGTTGCTACGGCAGAAGCAAGGAAAAGCAAAACCACCTCTGAATCTCTCTTGCTCTGAAAACCCAACGTGGTCAACAGAAGTTGGCTGAGACTAGACAGCACTTAATTATTTATCCCTGATTGGGCTGGCTCAATCTTGTCCGATCCCGAGAGCTAAGGAGGTTCAGCCATGGTTAGTATTTGGATGGGAGACCGCCAAGGAAGTCCAGGGCTGGGACGCAGAGGCAGGCAATAACAAACCACCACTATTTGTCTCTTGCCTTAAGAACATACGAACATAAGAGAAGCCAAAGTTGACTCAGGCCAATGGCCCATCTAGTCCAACACCAAATGGCCAAAATATACCAGGTGCCATCAGGAGGTCCGGCAGTGGGGCCAGGACACCAGAAGCCCTCCCACTGCTGCCCCCTCCAGCACCAAGAATAGAGTGCATCACCTGCCCCAGACTGAGAATTCCCATCTACACCCTGTGGCTAATAGCCATGGATGGACTTCTGCTCCATATGTTTATCTAATTCCCTCTTGAAGCCGTCCATGCTTGTAGCTGCCACCACCTCCTGTGGCAGTGAATTCCATATGTTAATCACTCTTTGGGTGAAGAAGGACTTCCTTTTATCTGTTCTAACCCGACTGCTCAGCAATTTCAGGGAGTGCCCACGAGTTCTTGTCTTGTGAGAAAGGGAGAAAAGCCTTGAAAACCCTATGGAGTTGCTATAAGTCGGCTGGGATTTGACATCACTTTCCCACCACCAGAGTTAGGAACGCAGGTCTCCCTGATACAGGTATGATGCTTTAACCGCATCGCCTGAGGACAAATGAAAGGAACTCTGCCAGCGTGATGCGGTGGTTCGAGTGTCGGACTACGATCTGGGAGACCCAGGTTCAGCCTAACCTACCTCACAGGGCTGTTGTGAGGATAAAACGGAGAAGAGAAATAGGTCAGCGGCTCTGGGTTCCCGCTGGGGATAAAGACGGGGTACCTGCCGGAAACACTATTTCTGTGCGGCCCGGATTAAAGAAACTCAGAATCCAGCGGCTCCCATGTCGGAGACTGTGCAATATTGGGTGCAATCTGTTTTTAAATTCTTTGGTGTAGTGCTTAGGGGTGTGGACTTGAATTGGGGAGAACCTGGTTTGATTCCCCACTCCTTCACATGCAGCTGCTGGTGAGACCTTGGGTCAGTGACTTGTTCTGCCAGAGCTGTTCTCTCAAGAGCAGTCCTCGAAAGAGCTCTCTCAGCCCCACCTACCTCACAGGGTGTCTGTTGTGGGGCGGGGAAGGGAAAGGAGTTTGTAAGCTGCTCTGAGACTCCAAGTGAAGGGCAAGGTATAAATCCAATCTCTTCTTTTATAAATCCAATCTCCTCCTCCTCCTCCTCCTCTTCAATGAATCATTTATTATTGTGTTGTGTGGTGCCGAGTGGCCTAATTATTTGTCATAATCCGCCCCGAGCCCGTTCGCGGGGACGGTGGAATATGAATTTGAAAAACAAGTCAATAAATAAAATTAACAAATAGATAAACACACATAAATATTGGCTCCTTCGCTGGAAAAGGATGCATACGGAGCTGTCGTTCCCCGGATGTGTGATCTCCCCCCTTTCCCCCTCTGAAAATTGTTCATCCAAGCCTAGGCCTCTTCCAAAACTAGGAGAAGAACTTTTTTTTTTTTTGGTAGTGGAAGATGAATTTCAGTAGTTCTGGCTAAGCACGGCGTGGGGTCAAGTTTGTCTCGAGAGGCTGCGTGAAGCCTTGTGAGAGAATTCCATCTTGGGAATCTTTTGTCCCTGGGCTTAGAGCGATCGAGATTGTCTGTGCGTCATTTTAAGGTTTCAGCTGGTTCCGTTTCTGGTCCAGAGAACAGCAATTTATCATTGCAGTGACAGTTCCTGGTCATGTTTCCCTGCACATGATTTCCCGCCCAGACACTCGACATCATGAGTTATAGAGCGAAGCCTGCAAGAATAGGAAGTTGTATGTGTTCTTTTTTTTTTTTTGAAACAAAATTTTTATTGGGATGCATTCAACATTGTTAAACATCATTACCAATACAATTTAAAAATATTTTCACCCCATCCCCCCACCCCCCTAATAGGCTTCCAACACTGCTAATAACAAAAAAGAGAAAGTTAAAAGGTAATCAAGTTTAGACTTGTAACAATCGACAAACCAGGTAACCCAATTTCAAATACATAAAAGCCTGACTTTTACAAGCATGATTTCCAATAAAGGTACAGTACAATCAAGTATTCATTTCATTTGGAAGTTGTATGTGTTCTAAGTCCCGTCAAGTTGCTCCCGATTTGTAGCGGCGCTATGAATTAATGACCTCCCAAATGGCCAGTTGTTAACAGCCTTGCTCAGGTCGTAGAATCATAGAGTTGGGAGGGGCCTCCAGGGTCATCTAGTCCAAGCCCCTGCACAGAACAGGAAATTCACAAACACCCCCCCCTCCACACCCGCAGTGACCGCTGTTCCACGCCCAGAAGATGACAAAAAAACTCCAGGATCCCCGGCCAAACTAGCCTGGAGAAAAATTGCTTCCTGACCCCAAAGTGGAGGAGGAGGAGGAAATTGGATTTATACCCTGTCCTTCACTTGGAGTCTCTGAGCGGCTTACAAACTCCTTCCCCTTCCCTTCCCCACAACAGACACCCTGTGAGGGAAGCGGGGCTGAGAGAGCTCTTTCGAGAACTGCTCTTTCAAGAACAGCTCTGACAGAACTATGGCTTGCCCAAGGTCACCCAGCAGCTGCAAGCGGAAGAGTGGGGAATCAAACCCGGTTCTCCCAGATTAGAGTCCGCGCACTTAACCACTACACCAAACTGGCATTTCCCTGGGGGTGTAAGATCAGCATTTCCCAGGACGTGTAAGAAAGGGCCACGAGAATTAAACGCTGAAGGTCTTGCAAACCGAGGGCCTTTGTGGCTTCCTTGATTTGAGGCCGCCCACCCCCTTTTGGGTCTTCCTCTTTCCCTGCTGCCTTCGACTTTTCCTTGCATTATTGTCTTTCCCGGTGACTCTTGTCTTCTCGTAATGTGACCAAAGTACGATAGCCTCCATTTGGTCATTTTAACTTTTAGGGTCCGTTCGGGCTCGATTTGATCTAGAACCCACTTATTTCTCTCTTTGGCAGTCCACGGGATCTGTAAAAGGCTCCCCCAACACCACATGTCCAATGAATGAGCTTTCTTCCTGTCAGCGTTCGTCACTGTCCAGTTTTCACACCCCCAGACATAGTAATGGGGGAATACTATGGCATGAACTATCTTGATTTTGGTTGCCAGCGACAACCTCCTTAGACTTAACAATCCTTAGACTTAACAATCTTTTCCAGCTCCTTTCTAGCTGCCCTTCACAGCCTCAGGCTCCTTCTGATTTCTCAGCTGCAGTCTCCCTTTTGGCCGACGACAGAGCCAGGAAATAGAAGATCTTGAGCAGTTTCCATTTCTTCGTTGTCAGCCTTAAAGTTGCTTAATTCCCAGGGCTCTTTTTGTAGCAGGGACTCCTGTAAGCTCTTGGAGGATTGGCTACATTAGGGGTGTGACTCAGGGCTCTTTTTGTAGCAGGAAATCCTTTGCATATTAGGCAACACACCCCCTGATGTAGCCAATCCTCCAAGAGCTTACAGAGCTCTTCTTACAGGGGCCTACTGTAAGCTCTTGGAGGATTGGCTGCATTAGGGGTGTGTCTCCCAGGGCTCTTTTTGTAGCAGGAACTCCTTTGCATATTAGGCAACACACCCCTGATGTAGCCAATCCTCCAAGAGCTTACAGAGCTCTTCTTACAGGGGCTACTGCAAGCTCTTGGAGGATTGGCTACATTAGGGTGTGTCGCCCAGGGCTCTTTTGTAGCAGGAACTCCTTTGCATATTAGGCCACACACCCCTGATGTAGCCAATCCTCCAAGAGCTTACAGAGCTCTTCTTACAGGGGCCTACTGTAAGCTCTTGGAGGATTGGCTGCATTAGGGGTGTGTCGCCCAGGGCTCTTTTTGTAGCAGGAACTCCTTTGCATATTAGGCCACACACCCCCTGATGTAGCCAATCCTCCAAGAGCTTACAGAGCTCTTCTTACAGGGGCCTACTGCAAGCTCTTGGAGGATTGGCTGCATTAGGGGTGTGTCGCCCAGGGCTCTTTTTGTAGCAGGAACTCCTTTGCATATTAGGCGACACACCTCCTAATGTAGCCAATCCTCCAAGAGCTTACAGAGCTCTTTTTACAGGGGCTACTGTAAACTCTTGGAGGATTGGCTGCATCAGGGATGTGTCGCCCAGGGCTCTTTTTGTAGCAGGAACTCCTTTGCATATTAGGCCACACACCCCTGATGTAGCCAATCCTCCAAGAGCTTACAGAGCTCTTCTTACAGGGGCCTACTGCAAGCTCTTGGAGGATTGGCTGCATTAGGGGTGTGTCGCCCAGGGCTCTTTTTGTAGCAGGAACTCCTTTGCATATTAGGCAACACACCCCCTGATGTAGCCAATCCTCCAAGAGCTTACAGAGCTCTTCTTACAGGGGCCTACTGTAAGCTCTTGGAGGATTGGCTGCATTAGGGGTGTGTCTCCCAGGGCTCTTTTTGTAGCAGGAACTCCTTTGCATATTAGGCAACACACCCCCTGATGTAGCCAATCCTCCAAGAGCTTAAAGAGCTCTTCGTACAGGGGCCTACTGCAAGCTCTTGGAGGATTGGCTACATTAGGGGTGTGACGCCCAGGGCTCTTTTTGTAGCAGGAACTCCTTTGCATATTAGGCCACACACCCCCTGATGTAGCCAATCCTCCAAGAGCTTACAGAGCTCTTCTTACAGGGGCCTACTGTAAGCTCTTGGAGGATTGGCTGCATTAGGGGTGTGTCGCCCAGGGCTCTTTTTGTAGCAGGAACTCCTTTGCATATTAGGCAACACACCCCCTGATGTAGCCAATCCTCCAAGAGCTTACAGAGCTCTTCTTACAGGGGCCTACTGTAAGCTCTTGGAGGATTGGCTGCATTAGGGTGTGTCTCCCAGGGCTCTTTTTGTAGCAGGAACTCCTTTGCATATTAGGCAACACACCCCCTGATGTAGCCAATCCTCCAAGAGCTTACAGAGCTCTTCTTACAGGGGCTACTGCAAGCTCTTGGAGGATTGGCTACATTAGGGTGTGTCGCCCAGGGCTCTTTTGTAGCAGGAACTCCTTTGCATATTAGGCCACACACCCCCTGATGTAGCCAATCCTCCAAGAGCTTACAGAGCTCTTCTTACAGGGGCCTACTGTAAGCTCTTGGAGGATTGGCTGCATTAGGGGTGTGTCGCCCAGGGCTCTTTTTGTAGCAGGAACTCCTTTGCATATTAGGCCACACACCCCTGATGTAGCCAATCCTCCAAGAGCTTACAGAGCTCTTCTTACAGGGGCTACTGTAAGCTCTTGGAGGATTGGCTACATTAGGGGTGTGACTCAGGGCTCTTTTTGTAGCAGGAAATCCTTTGCATATTAGGCAACACACCCCCTGATGTAGCCAATCCTCCAAGAGCTTACAGAGCTCTTCTTACAGGGGCCTACTGTAAGCTCTTGGAGGATTGGCTGCATTAGGGTGTGTCGCCCAGGGCTCTTTTGTAGCAGGAACTCCTTTGCATATTAGGCCACACACCCCCTGATGTAGCCAATCCTCCAAGAGCTTACAGAGCTCTTCTTACAGGGGCCTACTGCAAGCTCTTGGAGGATTGGCTGCATTAGGGGTGTGTCGCCCAGGGCTCTTTTTGTAGCAGGAACTCCTTTGCATATTAGGCAACACACCCCCTGATGTAGCCAATCCTCCAAGAGCTTACAGAGCTCTTCTTACAGGGGCCTACTGTAAGCTCTTGGAGGATTGGCTGCATTAAGGTGTGTCTCCCAGGGCTCTTTTTGTAGCAGGAACTCCTTTGCATATTAGGCAACACACCCCCTGATGTAGCCAATCCTCCAAGAGCTTACAGAGCTCTTCTTACAGGGGCTACTGCAAGCTCTTGGAGGATTGGCTACATTAGGGGTGTGTCGCCCAGGGCTCTTTTTGTAGCAGGAACTCCTTTGCATATTAGGCCACACACCCCTGATGTAGCCAATCCTCCAAGAGCTTACAGAGCTCTTCTTACAGGGGCTACTGCAAGCTCTTGGAGGATTGGCTGCATTAGGGGTGTGTCGCCTAGGGCTCTTTTGTAGCAGGAACTCCTTTGCATATTAGGCCACACACCCCCTGATGTAGCCAATCCTCCAAGAGCTTACAGAGCTCTTCTTACAGGGGCTACTGTAAGCTCTTGGAGGATTGGCTACATTAGGGGTGTGACTCAGGGCTCTTTTTGTAGCAGGAAATCCTTTGCATATTAGGCAACACACCCCCTGATGTAGCCAATCCTCCAAGAGCTTACAGAGCTCTTCTTACAGGGGCCTACTGTAAGCTCTTGGAGGATTGGCTGCATTAGGGTGTGTCGCCCAGGGCTCTTTTTGTAGCAGGAACTCCTTTGCATATTAGGCCACACACCCCCTGATGTAGCCAATCCTCCAAGAGCTTACAGAGCTCTTCTTACAGGGGCCTACTGCAAGCTCTTGGAGGATTGGCTGCATTAGGGGTGTGTCGCCCAGGGCTCTTTTGTAGCAGGAACTCCTTTGCATATTAGGCAACACACCCCCTGATGTAGCCAATCCTCCAAGAGCTTACAGAGCTCTTCTTACAGGGGCCTACTGTAAGCTCTTGGAGGATTGGCTGCATTAGGGGTGTGTCTCCCAGGGCTCTTTTTGTAGCAGGAACTCCTTTGCATATTAGGCAACACACCCCCTGATGTAGCCAATCCTCCAAGAGCTTACAGAGCTCTTCTTACAGGGGCTACTGCAAGCTCTTGGAGGATTGGCTACATTAGGGGTGTGTCGCCCAGGGCTCTTTTGTAGCAGGAACTCCTTTGCATATTAGGCCACACACCCCCTGATGTAGCCAATCCTCCAAGAGCTTACAGAGCTCTTCTTACAGGGGCCTACTGTAAGCTCTTGGAGGATTGGCTGCATTAGGGGTGTGTCGCCCAGGGCTCTTTTGTAGCAGGAACTCCTTTGCATATTAGGCCACACACCCCCTGATGTAGCCAATCCTCCAAGAGCTTACAGAGCTCTTCTTACAGGGGCTACTGCAAGCTCTTGGAGGATTGGCTACATTAGGGGTGTGTCGCCCAGGGCTCTTTTTGTAGCAGGAACTCCTTTGCATATTAGGCCACACACCCCCTGATGTAGCCAATCCTCCAAGAGCTTACAGAGCTCTTCTTACAGGGGCCTACTGCAAGCTCTTGGAGGATTGGCTGCATTAGGGGTGTGTCGCCCAGGGCTCTTTGTAGCAGGAACTCCTTTGCATATTAGGCAACACACCCCCTGATGTAGCCAATCCTCCAAGAGCTTACAGAGCTCTTCTTACAGGGGCCTACTGTAAGCTCTTGGAGGATTGGCTGCATTAGGGGTGTGTCTCCCAGGGCTCTTTTTGTAGCAGGAACTCCTTTGCATATTAGGCAACACACCCCCTGATGTAGCCAATCCTCCAAGAGCTTACAGAGCTCTTCTTACAGGGGCTACTGCAAGCTCTTGGAGGATTGGCTACATTAGGGGTGTGTCGCCCAGGGCTCTTTGTAGCAGGAACTCCTTTGCATATTAGGCCACACACCCCCTGATGTAGCCAATCCTCCAAGAGCTTACAGAGCTCTTCTTACAGGGGCCTACTGTAAGCTCTTGGAGGATTGGCTGCATTAGGGGTGTGTCGCCCAGGGCTCTTTTGTAGCAGGAACTCCTTTGCATATTAGGCCACACACCCCTGATGTAGCCAATCCTCCAAGAGCTTACAGAGCTCTTCTTACAGGGGCTACTGTAAGCTCTTGGAGGATTGGCTACATTAGGGGTGTGACTCAGGGCTCTTTTTGTAGCAGGAAATCCTTTGCATATTAGGCAACACACCCCCTGATGTAGCCAATCCTCCAAGAGCTTACAGAGCTCTTCTTACAGGGGCCTACTGTAAGCTCTTGGAGGATTGGCTGCATTAAGGGTGTGTCTCCCAGGGCTCTTTTTGTAGCAGGAACTCCTTTGCATATTAGGCCACACACCCCCTGATGTAGCCAATCCTCCAAGAGCTTACAGAGCTCTTCTTACAGGGGCTACTGTAAGCTCTTGGAGGATTGGCTACATTAGGGGTGTGACTCAGGGCTCTTTTGTAGCAGGAAATCCTTTGCATATTAGGCAACACACCCCCTGATGTAGCCAATCCTCCAAGAGCTTACAGAGCTCTTCTTACAGGGGCCTACTGTAAGCTCTTGGAGGATTGGCTGCATTAGGGGTGTGTCTCCAGGGCTCTTTTGTAGCAGGAACTCCTTTGCATATTAGGCAACACACCCCCTGATGTAGCCAATCCTCCAAGAGCTTACAGAGCTCTTCTTACAGGGGCTACTGCAAGCTCTTGGAGGATTGGCTACATTAGGGGTGTGTCGCCCAGGGCTCTTTTGTAGCAGGAACTCCTTTGCATATTAGGCCACACACCCCCTGATGTAGCCAATCCTCCAAGAGCTTACAGAGCTCTTCTTACAGGGGCCTACTGTAAGCTCTTGGAGGATTGGCTGCATTAGGGGTGTGTCGCCCAGGGCTCTTTTGTAGCAGGAACTCCTTTGCATATTAGGCCACACACCCCTGATGTAGCCAATCCTCCAAGAGCTTACAGAGCTCTTCTTACAGGGGCCTACTGTAAGCTCTTGGAGGATTGGCTGCATTAGGGTGTGTCGCCAGGGCTCTTTTTGTAGCAGGAACTCCTTTGCATATTAGGCGACACACCTCCTAATGTAGCCAATCCTCCAAGAGCTTACAGAGCTCTTCTTACAGGGGCTACTGCAAGCTCTTGGAGGATTGGCTACATTAGGGGTGTGTCGCCCAGGGCTCTTTTTGTAGCAGGAACTCCTTTGCATATTAGGCCACACACCCCTGATGTAGCCAATCCTCCAAGAGCTTACAGAGCTCTTCTTACAGGGGCCTACTGTAAGCTCTTGGAGGATTGGCTGCATTAGGGGTGTGTCGCCCAGGGCTCTTTTTGTAGCAGGAACTCCTTTGCATATTAGGCAACACACCCCTGATGTAGCCAATCCTCCAAGAGCTTACAGAGCTCTTCTTACAGGGGCCTACTGTAAGCTCTTGGAGGATTGGCTGCATTAGGAGTGTGTCTCCCAGGGCTCTTTTTGTAGCAGGAACTCCTTTGCATATTAGGCAACACACCCCCTGATGTAGCCAATCCTCCAAGAGCTTACAGAGCTCTTCTTACAGGGGCTACTGCAAGCTCTTGGAGGATTGGCTACATTAGGGGTGTGTCGCCAGGGCTCTTTTTGTAGCAGGAACTCCTTTGCATATTAGGCCACACACCCCCTGATGTAGCCAATCCTCCAAGAGCTTACAGAGCTCTTCTTACAGGGGCCTACTGTAAGCTCTTGGAGGATTGGCTGCATTAGGGGTGTGTCGCCAGAGCTCTTTTGTAGCAGGAACTCCTTTGCATATTAGGCCACACACCCCCTGATGTAGCCAATCCTCCAAGAGCTTACAGAGCTCTTCTTACAGGGGCCTACTGTAAGCTCTTGGAGGATTGGCTGCATTAGGGGTGTGTCGCCCAGGGCTCTTTTGTAGCAGGAACTCCTTTGCATATTAGGCGACACACCTCCTAATGTAGCCAATCCTCCAAGAGCTTACAGAGCTCTTCTTACAGGGGCTACTGCAAGCTCTTGGAGGATTGGCTACATTAGGGGTGTGTCGCCCAGGGCTCTTTTTGTAGCAGGAACTCCTTTGCATATTAGGCCACACACCCCTGATGTAGCCAATCCTCCAAGAGCTTACAGAGCTCTTCTTACAGGGGCCTACTGTAAGCTCTTGGAGGATTGGCTGCATTAGGGGTGTGTCGCCTAGGGCTCTTTTTGTAGCAGGAACTCCTTTGCATATTAGGCCACACACCCCTGATGTAGCCAATCCTCCAAGAGCTTACAGAGCTCTTCTTACAGGGGCCTACTGTAAGCTCTTGGAGGATTGGCTGCATTAGGGGTGTGTCGCCCAGGGCTCTTTTGTAGCAGGAACTCCTTTGCATATTAGGCCACACACCCCTGATGTAGCCAATCCTCCAAGAGCTTACAGAGCTCTTCTTACAGGGGCTACTGTAAGCTCTTGGAGGATTGGCTACATTAGGGGTGTGACTCAGGGCTCTTTTTGTAGCAGGAAATCCTTTGCATATTAGGCAACACACCCCCTGATGTAGCCAATCCTCCAAGAGCTTACAGAGCTCTTCTTACAGGGGCTACTGCAAGCTCTTGGAGGATTGGCTACATTAGGGGTGTGTCGCCCAGGGCTCTTTTTGTAGCAGGAACTCCTTTGCATATTAGGACACACACACCCTGATGTAGCCAATCCTCCAAGAGCTTACAGAGATCTCTTCTTACAGGGGGCTACTGTAAGCTCTTGGAGGATTGGCTGCATTAGGGGTGTGTCGCCTAGGGCTCTTTGTAGCAGGAACTCCTTTGCATATTAGGCCACACACCCCCTGATGTAGCCAATCCTCCAAGAGCTTACAGAGCTCTTCTTACAGGGGCTACTGTAAGCTCTTGGAGGATTGGCTACATTAGGGAGTGTGACTCAGGGCTCTTTTTGTAGCAGGAAATCCTTTGCATATTAGGCAACACACCCCCTGATGTAGCCAATCCTCCAAGAGCTTACAGAGCTCTTCTTACAGGGGCTACTGCAAGCTCTTGGAGGATTGGCTACATTAGGGGTGTGTCGCTCAGGGCTCTTTTGTAGCAGGAACTCCTTTGCATATTAGGCCACACACCCCCTGATGTAGCCAATCCTCCAAGAGCTTACAGAGCTCTTCTTACAGGGGCCTACTGTAAGCTCTTGGAGGATTGGCTGCATTAGGAGTGTGTCTCCCAGGGCTCTTTTTGTAGCAGGAACTCCTTTGCATATTAGGCAACACACCCCCTGATGTAGCCAATCCTCCAAGAGCTTACAGAGCTCTTCTTACAGGGGCTACTGCAAGCTCTTGGAGGATTGGCTACATTAGGGGTGTGTCGCCAGGGCTCTTTGTAGCAGGAACTCCTTTGCATATTAGGCCACACACCCCTGATGTAGCCAATCCTCCAAGAGCTTACAGAGCTCTTCTTACAGGGAGCCTACTGTAAGCTCTTGGAGGATTGGCTGCATTAGAGGTGTGTCGCTCAGGGCTCTTTTGTAGCAGGAACTCCTTTGCATATTAGGCGACACACCCCCTGATGTAGCCAATCCTCCAAGAGCTTACAGAGCTCTTCTTACAGGGGCCTACTGCAAGCTCTTGGAGGATTGGCTGCATTAGGGGTGTGTCATGCAGAACTCTTTTGTAGCAGGAACTCCTTTGCATATTAGGCGACACACCTCCTAATGTAGCCAATCCTCCAAGAGCTTACAGAGCTCTTCTTACAGGGGCCTACTGTAAGCTCTTGGAGGATTGGCTGCATTAGGAGTGTGTCGCCAAGCTCTTTTTGTAGCAGGAACTCCTTTGCATATTAGGCCACACACCCCCTGATGTAGCCAATCCTCCAAGAGCTTACAGAGCTCTTCTTACAGGGGCCTACTGTAAGCTCTTGGAGGATTGGCTGCATTAGGGGTGTGTCGCCAGGGCTCTTTTTGTAGCAGGAACTCCTTTGCATATTAGGCCACACACCCCCTGATGTAGCCAATCCTCCAAGAGCTTACAGAGCTCTTCTTACAGGGGCCTACTGCAAGCTCTTGGAGGATTGGCTGCATTAGGGGTGTGTCGCCCAGGGCTCTTTTTGTAGCAGGAACTCCTTTGCATATTAGGCGACACACCCCTGATGTAGCCAATCCTCCAAGAGCTTACAGAGCTCTTCTTACAGGGGCCTACTGCAAGCTCTTGGAGGATTGGCTGCATTAGGGGTGTGTCGCCAGGGCTCTTTTTGTAGCAGGAACTCCTTTGCATATTAGGCGACACACCTCCTAATGTAGCCAATCCTCCAAGAGCTTACAGAGCTCTTCTTACAGGGAGCCTACTGTAAGCTCTTGGAGGATTGGCTGCATTAGGGGTGTGTCGCCCAGAGCTCTTTTGTAGCAGGAACTCCTTTGCATATTAGGCCACACACCCCTGATGTAGCCAATCCTCCAAGAGCTTACAGAGCTCTTCTTACAGGGGCCTACTGTAAGCTCTTGGAGGATTGGCTGCATTAGGGTGTGTCGCCAGGGCTCTTTTGTAGCAGGAACTCCTTTGCATATTAGGCCACACACCCCCTGATGTAGCCAATCCTCCAAGAGCTTACAGAGCTCTTCTTACAGGGGCCTACTGTAAGCTCTTGGAGGATTGGCTGCATTAGGGTGTGTCGCTCAGGGCTCTTTTTGTAGCAGGAACTCCTTTGCATATTAGGCGACACACCCCTGATGTAGCCAATCCTCCAAGAGCTTACAGAGCTCTTCTTACAGGGGCCTACTGCAAGCTCTTGGAGGATTGGCTGCATTAGGGTGTGTCGCCCAGGGCTCTTTTTGTAGCAGGAACTCCTTTGCATATTAGGCGACACACCTCCTGATGTAGCCAATCCTCCAAGAGCTTACAGAGCTCTTCTTACAGGGGCCTACTGTAAGCTCTTGGAGGATTGGCTGCATTAGGGGTGTGTCGCCCAGGGCTCTTTTGTAGCAGGAACTCCTTTGCATATTAGGCCACACACCCCCTGATGTAGCCAATCCTCCAAGAGCTTACAGAGCTCTTCTTACAGGGGCCTACTGTAAGCTCTTGGAGGATTGGCTGCATTAGGGGTGTGTCGCCCAGGGCTCTTTTTGTAGCAGGAACTCCTTTGCATATTAGGCCACACACCCCCTGATGTAGCCAATCCTCCAAGAGCTTACAGAGCTCTTCTTACAGGGGCCTACTGCAAGCTCTTGGAGGATTGGCTGCATTAGGGGTGTGTCGCCCAGGGCTCTTTTGTAGCAGGAACTCCTTTGCATATTAGGCGACACACCTCCTAATGTAGCCAATCCTCCAAGAGCTTACAGAGCTCTTCTTACAGGGGCCTACTGCAAGCTCTTGGAGGATTGGCTGCATTAGGGGTGTGTCGCCCAGGGCTCTTTTGTAGCAGGAACTCCTTTGCATATTAGGCCACACACCCCCTGATGTAGCCAATCCTCCAAGAGCTTACAGAGCTCTTCTTACAGGGGCCTACTGTAAGCTCTTGGAGGATTGGCTGCATTAGGGGTGTGTCGCCCAGGGCTCTTTTGTAGCAGGAACTCCTTTGCATATTAGGCCACACACCCCTGATGTAGCCAATCCTCCAAGAGCTTACAGAGCTCTTCTTACAGGGGCCTACTGCAAGCTCTTGGAGGATTGGCTACATTAGGGGTGTGTCGCCAGGGCTCTTTTGTAGCAGGAACTCCTTTGCATATTAGGCCACACACCCCCTGATGTAGCCAATCCTCCAAGAGCTTACAGAGCTCTTCTTACAGGGGCCTACTGTAAGCTCTTGGAGGATTGGCTGCATTAGGGGTGTGTCGCCCAGGGCTCTTTTGTAGCAGGAAATCCTTTGCATATTAGGCAACACACCCCCTGATGTAGCCAATCCTCCAAGAGCTTACAGAGCTCTTCTTACAGGGGCCTACTGCAAGCTCTTGGAGGATTGGCTGCATTAGGGGTGTGTCGCCCAGGGCTCTTTTGTAGCAGGAACTCCTTTGCATATTAGGCGACACACCTCCTAATGTAGCCAATCCTCCAAGAGCTGACAGTAGGCCCCTGTAAGAAGAGCTCTGTAAGCTCTTGGAGGATTGGCTACATCAGGGGGTGTGTCGCCTAATACTCAAAGGAGTTCCTGCTACAAAAAAGAGCCCTGCGAGCGGCCATTACTTTTGTCTCCTTGATGTTCAGCCGTAATCCTCCTTTGGCACTTTCTGCTTTATTAACCTTCATCAGTCGTCGTCTCAAGTGTTCACTACTTTCTGCCAGTGTCATCCCCTGGCCTCCCCCTCAAGGGTTAAAATGAACAGCAACGGGCCTGGTCCACCCCGCAGGTGTTACTAAGTGGTCTCTTGGCCCGCACCCTCCTTATCCTCTTCAAGGCCAGAGATGGAATTGGGGTAATTAGCTTCTCAGGAGAACCTGCGGCCGGTATGATGGGAGGGGAAAGAACA
Organism: Gekko gecko; assembly: GCA_029375565.1. NCBI lineage: Eukaryota > Metazoa > Chordata > Lepidosauria > Squamata > Gekkonidae > Gekko > Gekko gecko. The sequence continues at coordinate 11,499,325 of JAPDNY010000005.1, read as the reverse complement.
GGGAGTGATGTAGAGTCGCTATTCCCCAGTTTTGGGGGATTCCCTGGTTTTGCGGGCTCCTGCCCACCGCTGGCCGGCTGGAGGAAATTCCCTCCTAAACAGCAACGTCACCAGAAATAAAAGTGATCTGCCTTCTCTCCCCTTTGCCTCCCCTCCAAGCAGTTATGTCTTGTTCAGGGACTGAATTGTATGTGGGGGGAACTGTAAGAGATCTGGGTCCAAAATGTGAGGGAAATTTATACGATTAGTGGGCTGGAGCACCCTCCCTCTGAGGAACGGCTGGAGAGGCTGGGACTTTTCAGTTTAGAAAAGAGACGACTGGGGGGGGGGGGGCGGACATGATAGTGGTTTATAAAATTATTGTGCATGGGGTGGAGAAAACTGACAAAGAGAACTTTGTCTCCCTCTCCCCAAAGACTAGAACTTGGGGGCATCCGATGAAGCTGATGGGCAGTAGGTTCAGAGCAGACAAAAGGAAATACCACTTTACATAGCGAGTGATTAAAAGTTGGAATTCGCTGCCAGAGGATGTAGTGATGGCCACGGGCACAGACAGCTTTAGAAGGGGATTAGATAGATTCCTGGAGGAGAAGTCTTATCAGTGGCTACTACCATAGTGACATGGGGAACCTCCACATTCAGAGGCACTAAACCTCTGAATCCCAGAGCCAGGAGGCAACATCAGGGGAAGGCCTTGGCCTCTATGCCCTGTTGTTAGCCATCCAGAGACAGGATGCTGGACTAGATGGACCACTGATCTGATCCAGCAGGGCTCTTCACATGTTCTTATGCTCCTATGCTCTTATCACTTCCAGGTGATGTTGGGGGGGCATGCTCTGGTTTTTCTCTATGATCTGGAGTTTTGCCCCAAAACCGGAGCATCAACCCTGATGTCACTGACGTGCCCATGTCACTTGCAATGAAGAATAAATACATCCCCTCTCATCCGACCATTCTGACTGGATGGAACGCTCCCAAAGGTTCCGGAATTCCAGCCCAAAGTTCCCAGAGTGATCGTCTAAAGTCCGGCTGCCGGGCTGCCGGATAACAAGCTCATCTCGACATCACTCTTTTTCAAAGTCGGAACGGCTTCACACTCATAGAACAGCTTCTTGAGCGTTACCGCTCTCTTCTCGATTGTTATGAAACAGCTTCTTGAGTGTTACCACTCTCTTCTCAGTTGTTATTACGTTCGTATGCCGGAACCAAACTTCTTTTCCCAACAGTTCCCCTCGCTATGTGGCATAGGAGCCTTCCAGATCTCATTTCCAATTACCAAGGGAAGCTTCTTGATCCTGCAAATGAAGGCCTAATAGAAATGATGCTGGCAGGGCAAGGGACCTTTCCTGGGGGACGTTTTCAAGCGGAGGCTGGACAACCATCTTTCGGGTATGTCGTAGGTATGTAGGTATGTAGGGCTACCTTTCGGCTGTTCTCCTGCAGAGTGCAGGGGGTTGGACTAGATGACCTGCAAGATCCCTTCCAACTCTAACATTCTAGGATTCTATGACCCGGCTAAATATCAGGAGAAACTTCCTAACTGTAAGAGTGGTTGAGCAGTGGAACAGACTGCCTCGGGAGGTGGTGGATGCTCCTTCCCTGGACATTTTCAAGGGGAGGCTGGACGACCATCTTTTGGGTATGTTGTAGGGCTCTCTTTCGGCTTCGCTCCTGCAGAGTGCAGGGGGTTGGACTAGATGACCTTGTAGGTCCCTTCCAACTCTAACATTCTGTGATTCTACGATTCTATGACTTTCATACCCTCACTTTAAGCTGGGACATTAACCATGGAACATCGATGTGTGTGCCATGTAGCTGCTTTGCATGAGTAGCAGCCCAGTTTAAAAGACACACACACACACCTGGAGGATTGTGCGCAGTTCTGGAGGCCTCCCTTCCAAAAGGATGTGGACAGAATGGACCGGGGGCAGAGGAGAGCGACGAGGATGACCGGGGGGCCTGGAGACCAAGAAGCCCTCTGAGGAAAGGCAGAGGGACTTGGGGAGGTTCAGTCTGGAGACGAGGAGGTTGAGGGGGGACAGGGTGGCTCTCTTGAGGTATCTGAAGGGCTGTCCCTTGGAGGAGGGCAGGGAGCTGTTCCTGTTGGCAGCAGAGGAGAGGACTCGCAAGAATGCCACAGGAGGTGGTGGCAGCTACAAGCATGGAGCAGTTTCAAGAGGTAATTAGATAAACATAGGGAGCAGAAGTCCATCAGTGACTATTAGCCACAGGGTATAGATGGGAACTGCGGTGGCTCAAGTGGTTAAGACGCTGAACTGCAGGCTGTGGAAGGTCAGTAGTTCAGCAGTTCGAGACCCGGGTGCCGCATGACGGGGTGAGCTCCTGTCTCTAGCTCCAGCTCCTGCCAACCTAGCAGTTCGAAAGCAAGAAATTGCAAGTAGATAAATTGGGACCACTTCAGTGGGAAGGTAACAGCGTTCCGTGCACCTTGGTGTTTAGTCATGCCGGCCCCATGACCACGGAAACGTCTTCGGACAGCGCTGGCTCTTCGGCTTTGAAACGGAGATGAGCACCGCAACCCTAGAGTCGGATTCGACTGGCTTTCGAGCAAGGGAACCTTTACCTTTACTATAGATGGGAACTCTCAGTCTGGGGCAGGTGATGCACTCTATTCTTGGTGCTGGAGGGGGCTGCAGTGGGAGGGCTTCTAGTGTCCTGGCCCCACTCCTGGACCTCCTGATGGCACCTGGTATATTTTGGCCGCTGTGTGACAGAGTGTTGGACTAGATGGGCCATTGGCCTGATTCAACACTGGCTTCTCTTATGTTCTTATGTAATGGCTTTAAATTAAGGATGGGAAGGTAACAGCTGGGTTTAGGGAAAACTTTTTGACAGTCAGAGTTGTGCAACGGTGGAATCAGCTGCCTGGGGAGAGGTGGTGAGCTCCCCCTCCCTGGCCGTCTCTAAGCAGCGGCTGGACAAACCTGATCCTGCATTGAAAAGGGGGTTGGACTAGATGGCCTCTAAGGCCCCTTCCAACTCTGTGATTCTAAGTGCAAAACTCTGCATGTGACTTCGTTCGCTTTAGTCAGGGCCACATTTAAATCTGGCCAACAAGACAAGAAAATCTTCTAGCCGATGTTGAGGGGAGACGCCTGTACCAGAGTGACTTGTCAGAGGTTTACTTATTGTTTTACTTCATAGTCTGCCCCTCTCGTTGATACTCAAGGCAAGGTGACCCGGGGTAAATCTGTCTAATAAACAATGTAATAGGACTAGGGTTACAGAAATCTGAAGGAAGGTATTAGACGTGATATATTAAACCAGGAAATGGTTTTGGCTACAAGTATAAACAGCTTCAAGAGGGGACTGGAAAACATACGGAGCAGAGGTCCATCAGTGGCTATTAGCCACAAGGTATAGATGGGAACTCTCCGTCTGGGGCAAGGGATGCTCTGTCTTCTTGGTGCTGGGGGGGGGCAACAGCGGGAGGGCTTCTGGAGTTCTGGCCCCACTGCTGGACCTCCTGAGGGCACCTGGTTTTTTGGCCACTGTGTGGCACAGAGTGTTGGACTGGAGGGGCCATTGGCTTGATCCAACATGGCTTCTCTTATGTTCTTATAGCCCCCACTGGTGGACCTCCTGAGGGCACTTGGTTTTCTGGCCACTGTGTGGCACAGAGTGTTGGACTGGAGGGGCCATTGGCCTGATCCAACATGGTTTCTCTTATGTTCGTATGACCCCACTGGTGGACCTCCTGAGGGCACCTGGTTTTTGGCCACTGTGTGGCACAGATTGTTGGACTGGAAGGGCCATTGGCCTGATCCAACATGGCTTCTCTTATGTTCGTATGACCCCGCTGGTGGACCTCCTGATGGCACCTGGGTCTTGGCCACTGTGTGGCACAGAGTGTTGGACTGGAGGGGCCATTGGCCTGATCCAACATGGCTTCTCTTATGTTCTCTTATATTCCATTGGTGATGGAGAGCCACCTTTGCACTTATCATCAACCAAAAGAGCCACATTTACTCTCATGCCTGGCATGCAGCCTGCATCTCAGGGAGACTCACAGCTTTTCAGTTCCTCTGGCAGCAGCTGTTTCAAGGTGGGAATAGGGTTGCCAGGCCCCTACCGGGGGTGGGGGAAAACCCATCCCTGGGGCCTCTCCCCTCATGATCAGCTGACCAGCAGGAGGAGTTACCAGGAGCAAAAAAAGCCCAGGCTATCTCTTCCCTCTTCAAATTTTCTTTAGGAGAAGGGCTCTGCCTTGGTGGCAGAACATCTGCTTGGCATGCAGAAGGTCCCTGGTTCATTCCTTGGCTTTTCCTACCAAAAAGGATCAGGCAGTAGGAAATGTGAAGGACCTCAGCCTGAGACCCTGGAGAGCCGCTGCCAGTCAGAGCAGACAATTCTGACCTTGATGGACAAAGGGTCAGACACAGCATAATAAAGCAGCTTCATGTTTGGGTAGAGACAGTTTGGTGTAGTGGTTAAGTGTGTGGTCTCTAATCTGGGAGACCTGGGTTTGATTCCCCACTCCTCCACATGCAGCTGCTGGATGACCTTGGGCAAGCCATAGTTCTATCAGAGTTGTTCTTGAAAAAAGAGCAGTTTCTGTCAGAGCTCTCTCAGCCCCACCTCCCTCACAGGGTGTCTGTTGTGGGGAGGGGAACGGAAAGGAGATTGTAAGCCACTCTGAGACTCCAAGTGAAGGGTGGGATATAAATCCAGTCTCCTCCTCCTCCTCCTCCTCCTCCTCTTCTTCTTCTCCTCCTCCTCCTTCTTCTTCCTTCCTTCCTTCCTTCCTTCCTTCCTTCCTTCCTTCCTTCCTTCCTTCCTTCCTTCCTTCCTTCCTCCTCCTCCTCCTCCTCCTCCTCCTCCTCCTCCTTCTTCTTCTTCTTCTTCTTGAAACTGGAGGTATGAAATCACACATATATCACTGCCATAGCAGCATCTTGGGTTGCCAGCTTGTGGATTTTCCTCAGAAGTGCCAGAATGCCATCCCTTTGACGTCTATTTTTCATGTTGTTTTTCTCCCGCTGGCTGCTGGGGAGGTGGTGGTCAACAGGAACTTGAGGTGGGAGATATTCTGCCCCCCCAGCGGGTCAATGGCAAGCTTGGCAGCGTCACAGACGTCCTTGAAAAAAAAGGTTTCAAAATGTGATTTTATTAAAATAACAAACATCCTACAATATTTGAGATGGTTTAAATATTTCTGTTGGGACACTCAGAAAGTCAAAGTCCTGAAGAGAACAGATGTTTGTCTGGACTGTCTGGTCAACTGGCTAACATTTCCGTTGTTGTTGTTGTTGTTCTTCAACTGAGGCATTTGGTTATTTTTATATGTAAGAGTTATCAGTTGGAGAGCTCTTATCATATTTTTATCACGGCTTTTCTTGAGGCGCTCAGGATGGCTTACATCAGGGGGGTCAAACATGCGGCCTGGAGGCCAAATCAGGCCCTCGAAGGGCTTCCATCAGGCCCGCAGTGGAACCGGCCGTCTCCTGCTTCCAGTTCTGCTGCTGCTGCTGCATCCTAGCTTCCTTTGCCAGACTCTCTCAATCCCTCAGCCATTTCATGTTTTGGGCCCTGGACTCAGAACTCTGAGCGCGAGATTTCTGTGCTGAATGCCAATCGATCAAAAGTAGGTTTGCAGCTGACAGAGCTCATGTTTTAAGCATGTTTTTATTTTAAGTGGAAAAAAACCCACCCTTTGTGTTTGTGTCCTTTATAGAAGAAGAAGAAGAAGAAGAAGAAGAAGAAGAAGAAGAAGAAGAAGAAGAAGAAGAAGAAGAAGAAGAAGAAGAAGAAGAAGAAGAAGAAGAAGAAGAAGAAGAGGAGGAGATTGGATTTATACCCTGCCCTTCACTACCCAAAGGAGACTCAGAGCGGCTTACAAACTCCTTTCCCTTCCCCTCCCCACAACAGACACCCTGTGAGGTAGGTGGGGCTGAGAGAGCTCTGACAGAAACTGCTCTTTTTCAGGAACAGCTCTTAACAGAACTACGGCTTGCCCAAGGTCATCCAGCAAGGTGCAAGTGGAGGAGTGGGGGAATCAAACCCGGTTCTCCCAGATTAGAGTCCGCGCACTTAACCACTACACCAAACTGGTCTATATCTCCGCTACCTGGCATTACATTTTATGACACACACATGTCCCGGCCCGACAAGGTCTCATTTATGTCAGATGGCCAGTTTGACCCCCCTGGCTTACATGGTTCCCGCAGTTTCCATTGTCTCCTCACAATCACCCTGTGAGGTAGGCGAGGCTGCGAGACAGGGACTGGCCTGAACTTACCGAGTAAACTTCATCGCTTCCTCGGGAGGTGGTGGGCTCTCCTTCTTGGGAGGCTTTTAAGCAGAGGCTAGATGGCCGTCGGACAGCAATGCTGATTCCGTGAACTGAGGCAGATCACGAGGAGGGAGGGCAGGGAGGGTGGCCTCAGTTCAGAAGAGGAGGAGGAGGAGGAGGAGGAGGTTGGATTTATCCCCCACCTTTCACTACCCGGAGTCTCAGAGGAGCTGACAATCTCCTTTCCCTTCCCCTCCCCACAACAGACACCCTGTGAGGTAGGTGGGGCTAAGACAGAGCTCTTTTGAGAACTGCTTGTGAGAGAACAGCTCTGAAAGAACTTCTAACTGACCCAAGGGCACACCAGCAGCTGCATGTGGAGGAGAGGGGAATCAAACCCAGTTCTCCCAGAGCAGAGTGCATGCTCCTGGCCACTACACCAAACTGGCTGTCACTACTAGCTCTCAGTACATCCAACTGACCCTTTCTTACACGCCCAGGGAAATGCTGATCACCACTTTGGGGTCAGGAACCAATTTTTCTCCAGACCAGTTTGGCCGGGATCCTGGAGGGTTTTTTGGATTTTGGGTTTTTTGCCATCTTCTGGGAATCGGGGAAAGGTCCTGGGGGTGTGCTGGTTGTGAATTTCCTGCACTGCGCAGGGGTTGGACTAGATGGCCGTGGAGGTTCCTTCCAGCTCTATGATTCTATTATTCTAAGCGGGGGGGGGGGGATTTGAACCCAGGTTTATAGTCTGATACTTCAACCGCTTCGTTGCACTGGCTTTCAACTGGTGATATTGGTTGGTTGTTTTATTATGTATTAATAACTGTTTTATTGGGTAAATTCAGGGCTATTTTTGGGCAGGAACGGAGTTCCGGCTGGCTCCCATGTTGGCCACGCCCAGCAGGAACTCATTAGCATAACAGGCCACACCCAACAGCAGAAACTCTTTAGGATTGGCTACATTAGGGGTGTGTGGCCTAACATGCAAAGGAGTTCCTGCTACAAAAACAGGCCTGGGTTTTGACAACAAACAAGGTAAACAGAATTAGAAGCAAAAGATTGGATTTATACCCTGCCTTTCACTACCCGAAGGAGTCTCAGAGCAGCTTACAATCTTCTTTCCCTCCCCCTCCCCTGGATGACCACACTTCTGGTAAGATGGGGGTGTGGCCTAATAGGCCAATGAGCTGTGCTGTCAGGGGTGTGGCCTAATATGCGAATAGTTTCTGCTGTTGGCTGTGGCCTATTCTGCTGGTGAGTTCCTGCTGGGCTTTTTCTACCAAAAAAGCCCTGGGTAAATTTGTGATCTGGTGTGAATGGTATTTCAGAACTGGATTTCATTTGGGGCAGGGCATATAGAATTAATGCAATCAGCAATTTGAATGTGTGTGTGTGTTTGTGTGCTAAGCCCCCCTCGAGTCACTTATGGCTTATGACAACACTATGAATGAGTGACCCCATCTGGGCTCTTTAGCTTGGAGAAACGACGGCTGAGGGGTGACATGAATGGGATTGAGCAGGTTGAGAAAGAAGTACTTTTCTCCCTTTCTCACAAGACAAGAACTCGTGGGCACTCCATGAAATTGCTGAGCAGTCGGGTTAGAACAGATAAAAGGAAGTCCTTCTTCACCCAAAGAGTGATTAACAGATGTAATTCACTGCCACAGGAGGTGGTGGCAGCTGCAAGCATGGACAGTTTCAAGAGGGAATTAGATAAACATCTGGAGCAGAATTCCCTCAGTGGCTATTAGCCACAGGGTATAGATGGGAACTCTCAGTCTGGGGCAGGTGATGCACTCTATCCTTGGTGCTGGAGGGGGCAGCAGTGGGAGGGCTTCTGGTGTCCTGGCCCCACTGCTGGACCTCCTGATGGCACCTGGTATATTTTGGCCGCTGTGTGACAGAGTGTTGGACTGGACAGACCATTGGCCTGAGCCAACATTGGCTTCTCTTATGTTCTTATGTTCTTATGAAACGTTCTGTCTTTCACGGCCTTGCTCAGGTCTTGCAAACGGAGGGCCCTCACGGCTTCCTTGCGGGAGTCAGTCCCTCTCATGTGAGGTCTTCGTATTCTCTTGCTACCTTCAACTTTTCCCAGCATTATTGTATCTTCCAGGGAATCCTGCCTTCTCATAACATCAGGGGCGGATGAAGGCTCACTGGGGCCCTAAGCAGCACTGACCAATCTCGGTGCCCCCCCTCCTTTCCACACTGACCCCGTCCGTTTTAGTTGTCGACCTGTCTGACCAGACACACAATGCAGGTTTTCAGCAATACAAAAATTTATTCATATGATAACACAATAGACTGTACAAACTCAGCCAAGCTTGGGCTACATTAAGGTAAAGGTTCCCTTGCTCGAAAGCCAGTCGAATCCGACTCTAGGATTGCGGTGCTCATCTCTGTTTCCAAGCCGAAGAGCCAGCGCTGTCCGAAGACATTTCCGTGGTCATGTGGCCGGCATGACTAAACACCAAGGCGCACGGAACGCTGTGACCTTCCCACCGAAGTGGTACCCTATTTATCTACTTGCCATTTCCAACTGCTATTTTGGCAGGAGCTGGAACTAGAGACGGGTGCTCACCCCGTCATGCGGCACCCGGGTCTCGAACTGCCGAACTACCGACCTTCCACAGCCTGCAGTTCAGCGTCTTAACCACTTGAGCCATCTCAGCTCCTTGGGCTCCATAAAGTCCTACAAAAATAGAATACAACCTCTATTTTGATATTTCACAAGTTAAATGTATCAAAGTTCCAATATTCATGACCTGAAAGGCATTTTTCTACATTTTTTCACCCTTTTCCCAACTTTGTGGTGCCCCCCCTGGCCCTGGTGCCCTAAGCACGGGCTTAGTCCGCTTAATGGTTAATCTGCCACTGCATAACATGGCTAACGTATGGTAGCTTCAGTTTAGTCACTTTAGCTTGTAGGGAGAGTTCAGGCTTGATTTGATCCAAAACCCACTGATTTTTGCCCTGGCTTTGGCCTGGTGGAACATGGTCCATCAGGGCTCTGCGGGACTTGCTACCGTTCCACAGGGCCTGGAAAACGGAGCTGTTCTGCCAGACCTTTGGCTGAGGTGGCGGGCGTCCAATAAAATCTCCCTTTCCTCCTCTGCTGAAGTTTACCCTCTCCTTGAGGCCCAGATTAAGAAGAAGAAGAAAACGGCACCGGCTTGACGTCGACGCGCACGAATAGTGTGTCCTGTTTTAATCCATGCTGTTTTAAACTGTTTTAATTTTTTGTAAATTATATTTGATATGTATTGGAATTTTTATGACGTTTTAGATTTTGTTCTGTGATCCGCCCTGAGCTTGCTTGCGGGGAGGGCAGAATATCAATTGAAATAAATAAATAAAACAGATGGAAATAAATTATCTGTCTCTTTGGTGATCCACGGTATCCGAAAAACTCTCCTCCGACACCACGTTTCAAAAGGATCAACTTTTTCCTCCTCCTCTCAGCATTCTTCATCATTCAACTTTCACACCCATACATAGTAATGGGGAATACTATAGTAGCAATGTGAATAGTATAAGGAAATATCCGACTAACGCTGCCATCCTATACAGTCTTATTAGGGAGCAATTAAACTCACTGGACATTACTTCTGAGTATGTGTGTTTAGGATTGCAATGTTACGGAATGAAGGGGAAAATATTATGCATATGACTCTTATAAGCATTAGGAAAAGTGCAGAAAAGGGCAACTAGAATGATAAAAGGGTTGGAACACTTTCCCTATGAAGAAAGGTTAAAACGCTTGGGGCTCTTTAGCTTGGAGAAACGACGGCTGAGGGGTGACATGATCGAGGTTTATAAGATTATGGATGGGATTGAGCAGGTTGAGAAAGAGGTCCTTTTCTCCCTTTCTCACAAGACAAGAACTCGTGGGCACTCCATGAAGTTGCTGAGCAGTCGGGTTAGAACGGATAAAAGGAAGTACTTCTTCACCCAAAGAGTGATTAACGCATGGAATTCACTGCCACAGGAGGTGGTGGCGGCTACAACCATGGATGGCTTCAAGAGGGAACTGGATAAGCATATGGAGCAGAAGACCATCAATGGCTATTAGCCACAAGGTATAGATAGGAGCTCTCAGGCTGGGGCAAGGGATGCTCTGTATTCTTGGTGCTTGGCGGCGTAGGGCAACAGTGGGAGGGCTTCTGGTGTCCCAGCCCCACTGGTGGACCTCCTGATGGCACCTCGTATTTTTGGCCACTGTGTGACCGAGTGTTGGACTGGATGGGCCACTGGCCTGATCCAACATTGGCTTCTCTTATGTTCATATAGATGAAACACTCAGTCTGGGGCAAGTGATGCTCTGTATTCTTGATGCTTGGATGGGGGGCAACAGTGGGAGGGCTCCTGGTGTCCTGGCCCCACTGCTGGACATCCTGAGGGCACCTGGTATTTTTGGCCACCGTGTGACAGAGTATTGGACTGGATGGGCCATTGGCCTGATCCAACATTGGCTTCTCTTATGTTCTTATAGATGGAATACACTGTCTGGGGAGCAAGTGATGCTCTGTATTCTTGGTGCTTGGGAGGGGGTGTCAACAGTGGGAGGGCTTCTGGAGTTCTGGCCCCACTGGTGGACCTCCTGGTGGCACCTGGTATTTTTGGCCGCTGTGTGACAGAGTGTTGGACTGGAGGGGCCATTGGCCTGATCCAACACTGACTTCTCTTATGTTCTTATGTTCTTATTATTGGTGGCAGTATCAGTAATAGAAAACTCTGCGGTAACTTTTGGGGTTGTTTTAGATTTATAGGCCCAGCTATGCCAAGAACAGGGATAAAACAAGCCTGCGGTAAATATAAAATTTACTGTTGCCTGTAAGCAGCTGGTAAAGATCGTGTCATGGAAGACAACCCGCCTCCACCTGCCCCATGAACTTGCCCCGATCATCCCCTCGGCTCGGTGAATTCCTGGGCCCAACTGATCTCCCTCCCTCAAATCTCAGATGTCCTAGCGGTAACTCTTTGCGTGACCGCCCGTGTGGGTGGATGGAGGATAAGAGAGTGCGTGTGTTTGTGTTGTAATCTGATGAATTCGGACGGCAGTGTGGCGGCACGATGCAGTCAGCCAAGGGCTTAGTCAGAGGGGGCGGTGAGGTAAAGTTCTAGAAAACGGTGACACCATCTCCTTTCCCCCTCAGGCCGCTCTCTTTCCCCTCCTCTCGATGGCTCATGTTTTTGTTTCCTGGAAAGGCCCTCGGTAGGATAAGCGAAACGTTATCGCGTGGGCAAAAATGCCTTATCCGCGGGAAGGGCTGGGCTGACAGGGCACCGTCCTTAAAACGTGCCACGCACTTGACACGCCGCCCCATTCGCCTCCTGCTTCCGTGTCTTCCATACTCTACAGTTGCCAATCTCCAGTCAGCACCCGGAGATTTCCCGCTATTACGAATCATTCCCAGATGACCAAGAGCAGTTGCCCTGGAGAAAATGGCTGCTTTGGAGGGGAGACTATGGCATCTTACCCTGCTGAGGTCCCTCCCCCCAAAAAAACCTGATCTCCCTAGACTTCACTCCCCCAAATTTCTAGGTATTTCCCAATCCAGTGTACTGACTGGCAGGCTCCAAATATCTGGTGGCCGTGCCCTGGACTGTTGGCTAAAGGAGGTGCAGCTAGAAGTGGATTTGGAAGTCCAGCATTGTTCAGTCCAGGGTCAAGTCTCCAGAGATCAAGCAGTGTCGATCAGTCCAAGGTCAGAGGGCCAGGGATTTAGCAGAGCAATGTCATTCAGTCTGGGTCCGAGGATCAGAGATTCAGCAGAGTGAAGTTGTTCAGTCTGGGGTCAGAATAACAGGGATTAATCAGGGGAGGCAGTGGGAGCAGGTCAGCGTATATGTATGCATTGTGTTCACAACAGCAGCCTTCCTAGCCACATGCCTGTCAAGCCTTCAACCAGCTACTCAGGGTCAGTCCTGCAACAACTCATCTCCATTATCAGCAAACAGCTGGCTGTCAGGCCAAGAGACGTGCACTTTGCCGTCTTGCCTGTTGCTCCATTCTCAGCCTCCATCTACGGCGCTCTAAGGGTGTAGGTGATCCTGGCGGGCTGGGAATGGCCAACCCCTCTGAGATCCCTTTCACCCCCATCAGGTTCCCAGTTCTGGGTTGGGGAATACCTGGAGATTTTGGGGTTGGAGCCTGGGGAGGGCGGGGTTTGAGGAGCGAACGAACCTCAGCACAATTCCATAGAGTCCATCCTCCAAAGCAGCCATTTTCTCCAGGAGAACTGATCATGGTCATTTGGAAATCAGCTGGGATAGTGGGAGGTCTCTAGGTACCACCTGGAGGCCAGCAGCTCTTTCCCCAAACCTCACCCTCCTAAGGGGTCCACCCCCAAATCTCCAGGAATTCCTCAACACAGAATTGGTAACGGGCTCCCTGTGAGGCAGCTGAATCTGCTTCCTTCTGCCCTGTTGACATTTAGCAAGACTCTCTGACCATAGAGAGAGGGTTTTGTTTCTCCCTCCACAAGTTCTTATGCTCTGTTCCTAACCTTTGTCTCATCCAGCCAATGATTCACCCCACTCATTAACTTAGCTCTTGTCTCCTCGTCTGTTGGATCCCTTACAGCTGGGTTTCTGGTAATATATCTGGTGCCCCCTGGCAACTATCACTCTTCTCCCCCCCGCTGCCATGCACCGTGGCCTCCCACTCTTTCCTCTGCGCTCTGGATTCGCACGCTAAAGGCGGTGTCTATCTGCGCGCTGTATCCGGCTCGTGCTCCGAGAGAAAGAGAAAAGGGAAAGGGCTGTTTTTGACTGTGTGTGGGAGGCGTTTGGGTGCAGTGAGGTTTACTCTTGAGTCATCCGGGATCTGGCTTTATTTAAGGTTAGCTGGATCCCCCCCGCCCTCTTCTCTCTATTAGGAAAGCAACACAGCAGCTTGGCCTGATTGTGTCAAGTGCGAGCCAGGAACACAGCTTGCGTTAAAACCGGTAATTTTATTTGTAGCCGTGATCCATTGTTTTAGGACCTGGGATGCAACGTATGGTTGCCGACTCTGGGAAATTCCTGGAGATTTTGGATGGTGGAACCTGGAAGAAGAAGAAGAAGAAGAAGAAGAAGAAGAAGAAGAAGAAGAAGAAGAAGAGATGGGATTTTTACCTGCCCTTCAGTATCTGAAGGAGTCTCAGAGCGGCTTACAATCTCCTTTCCCTTCCCCTCCCCACAACAGACAGGTGGGACTGAGAGAGCTCTCCCAGAACTGCCCTTGAGAGAACAGCTCTGAAAGAGCTTGTGACTGTCCCAAGGTCACACTGGAGAACTGGAAAAGCTTTCTACAGAGTTGTTTGACTTGTGCATTCTAGCATTGTGAGCTTTGGTTCCAGGAAAAATAATTTGACTGAAGAATTTCTCGAAACACGCGACTTTTGCCTGGGAGGCGTGTTGCTTTAATGCTTGTCGCTATCTCTTTTCGGAAAGCAAAACAGCCTACAATACTGGCATTGACGACTGCTGCATCTCTCATCAGAAAGCAAGATAGTCTACAGCACTGAATCCTGTCTGCATATGCATCTCTGTAGCTGTGGAATTTTCTACAAGATATGTATTGGGGGGGTTGAACTCATTTATTATGAGGGCCAGATCTGACACAAATGAGACCTTGTTGGGCTGGGCCACGTGTGTCATAAAACGTAATGCTAGGTGGCGGAGATATAAACTTTATAAAGGGCACAGACAGAAAGGGCTTTTAATTAAAATAAAAACATGTTTAAAACATGAGCACGCTTGCAATATTTTGTTTACTGAACAGTGTCTGATGACTGACACCTCTTGCTCTGAAGTATTGCATCAAAATGCCTGTGGACTCTAATCTGGACTCTAATCTGGGAGAACCGGGTTTGATTCCCCCACTCCTCCACTTGCACCTGCTGATGTGACCTTGGGTCAGTCACAAGCTCTGGCACAGCTGTCCTTGAAAAAGAGCGGTTTCTGTCAGAGCTCTCTCAGCCCCACCTACCTCCCAGGGTGTCTGTTGTGGGGAGAGGGAGGGAAAGAAGTTTGTAAGCCGCTCTGAGACTCCAAGTGAAGGGCGGGGTATAAATCCAATCTCCTCCTCCGTCCTCCTCCTCCTCCTCCTCCTCCTCCTCTTCTTCTTCTTCTTCTTCTTCTTCTTCTTCTTCTTCTTCTTCTTCTTCTTCTTCTTCTTCTTCTTCTTCTTCTTCTTCTTCTTCTTCTTCTTCTTCTTCTTCTTCTTCTTCTTCTTCTTCTTCTTCTGTGCTGTTGCAATCTTGAGCGTGCTGCTCAGGTGTGTATCTGTAAGCTGCAAACCTACGATGACGCAGCAGCAGCAGCAGAACTGGAAGAAGCAGCTGAAGACGGCTTGTTCCACCACGGGCCTGATAGAAGCCCTCCGGGGCCTGATGTGGCCCCTGGGCTGCATGTTTGACACCCTTGATATATATTGTTCTTTAGGGTTTTGTTATCAATGTACTATAATTAATAAGATACACTAAGGTCTTCATTGTATATTTACGTATATGATTTAAACGAATATATGAAGGTGTAGTAGCATAAATAGAATGGCAAATAGAAGGGGAAGTCGTAGAAGTAGTGACAGACTTCACGTTCCTGGGATCCCAGATCACTGCAGATGGTGACTGCAGCCATGAAATTAAAAGACGCCTGCTCCTTGGGAGGAAAGCGATGGCAAACCTAAACAGCATGATAAAAAACAGAGCCTTCACCCTGCCAACATAAGTCCGCATGGTCAAAGCAATGGTATTCCCCGTAGTAATGAATCGCTGCGAGAGTTGGACTATAAGGAAGGCCGAGCACTGAAGAATCGATTCTTTTGAACTGTGGTGCTGGAGAAGACTCTTGAGAGTCCCTTGGACTGCAAGGAGATCAAATCAGTCAATCCTAAAAGAAATCAACCCTGACTGTTCCCTGGAAGGCCAGATCCTGAAGCTGAAGCTCAAATACTTTGGCCACCAAATGAGAAGGGAGCGTTCACTGGAGAAGACCCTGATGCTGGGAAAGATTGAAGGTCAAAGAAGAAGGGGACGGCAAAGGATGAGATGGTGAGACAGTGTCATCGATGCAACGAACATGAAATTGAGCAAACTTCAGCAGACAGCGTAAGACAGGAGGGCCTGGCGTAATCTGGTCCATGGGGTCGCGAAGAGTCGGACTCGACTGTCCGATTGAACAACAACAACAAAAATCAAGTCCAGCAACGCCTTAAAGACCGATAAGATTTTGCAGGTATCCTTCTCAGAAACATCCCTCGCATGAAGATTACAAGTCCAGGAGCCACTGAAAGGCTGACAGAGACTGCGGCCACACACCCTAAACAATCCACTTTCAATGCACTCTCCAACTGGGTTCTGCCAGTTCACACAGTGAAATCCGGTTGGAAAAATCTCCAGGGTATAAGCTTTCAGTGTCAAAGCTCCCTTCCTCAGATCCAAGTAGGAATGGAGATCCCTGAGCCCTTATATCCCAGTCAGAAGAAACTCTAGGCCCCGCCTCCAGCTTCCTTAAGAAATCTGTTTGCAAGAGTGAAGGAAAAAAACCTGGAATATACAGGAAACGATGCGAAGCTATAGTCTCGATTTTAAATGGGTCAAGAAGTGCGTGCGGGAGAGTCTAATGGAACCGACTGTCAAAGGCCTGGCTCTTCACCAGCTCCGGTTTAAGGTAGCCAGAGAGGCATTTGGAATGCTGCAGTCTCAGATTTCAACACAAAATGCTCCCCCTGCCCTTTACATCGCCTGTAGTTGCTGCCTCTGAATCAGAAAGCTGGTCCCTGGAGTTCTCTTTCCTCTGCACTTTGGTTGAAATGGCCCTTCCTTACAATATCCGGGAAAGGCTGATTGCCACTTTGAGGTCAGGAGGCAATCTTTCACCAGGCCAGTTTGGCCGGGGAACCTGGAAGGGTTTTTTTTGCCAGTTTGGTGTAGTGGTTAAGTGTGTGGACTCTGGGAGAACTGGATCTGAGTCCCCACTCCTCCACTTGCACCTGGCTGGATGACCTTGGGCAAGCCACAGTTCATGCACAGCTGTTCCTGAAAAAGAGCAGTTTCTGTCAAGAGCTCTCTCAGCCCCACCTACCTCACAGAGTGTCTGTTGTGGGAGGGGAAGGGAAAGGAGTTTGTAAGCCACTCTGAGACACCTTTGCGTAGTGAAGGGCAGGGTATAAATCCAATCTCCTCCTCTTCTTCTTCTTCTTCTTCTTTTGGGCACGGAACAGGGGTCACTGGGGTGTGTGGGCGGAGAGGTATTTGTGAATTTCCTGCCTCGAGCAGGGGGTTGGACTAGATGACCCTGGAGGTCCCTTCCAAATCTCTGACTCTAAGTCAGCCCACCGCCTAACAGCACGAGTTCAAGGCTAACCTAATCACTAGCTCCTCAAGAGGTGGAATTTGCTGTTTCCCCGTTATCGTTTCTGGAAATGATCGGCAATGACCTTTTAACGTTTGGGAAGGGCTAGTTCTGTCCTTTTTGTTCCTGCTAAAGCAAGAATGTGAAGAACGCATGAAGCTGTTTTATCTTGAATCGCACCATCGAGGTCACTACTGTCTACTCAGACTGACAATGGCTCCCCAAGGGTCTCAGGCGGAGGTCTTTTCAACCGGAGATGCCAGGGATTGAACCTGGGACCTGCATGCCCAGCAGAGGCTCTACCCCTGAACCACAGCCTCTCTCCAAATCCAAATGCTTCCCAGGGAACTGAATACATCCCAGTGTATCTTTGTTCCTATTTTGGAGCAGGGTTTTAAAGACCTTGTAAGTAGGTTTTTGGAGCCACGGTGGCTCATAGGTTAAGACTCTGAGTTGCAGACCGGAAGGTCAGTGGCTTGGAAGTTTGAGACCGGCGTGACGGAGTGAGCTCCCGTCTCTGGTCCCGGCTTCTGCCAAGCTAGCAGTTCGAAAGCAGGAAATTGCCAGTAGGTAAATAGGTACTGCTTCGGTGGGAAGGTAACAGCGTTCCGTGCGCCTTGGCGTCTGGTCATGCCGGCCACAGCAATACAAAATGCAAGGGTAGACCATAAAAAAAATCCACAAATTTCAGACATCAGTCTATTGCAACATCAGCACAGTAAATCAAGTCATAAAGTAGAATTGGTGGTCACGATTCAAAAACACGAGTTGCAATACAAAAAAACTGAGGAGAAAAGGTATAACAATACAATAATAGAAAAAAAGAATGCAACAAGAGACTCCTCTATATCCTTTCAGTATAGTACTATCCAAAAGACCTCAAAGTCCACAAACAAGGCAGAGGATGTCCCATAGCAGAAAG
The DNA here is from genome assembly GCA_029375565.1 of Gekko gecko. Lineage (NCBI taxonomy): Eukaryota > Metazoa > Chordata > Lepidosauria > Squamata > Gekkonidae > Gekko > Gekko gecko. The sequence goes on along the minus strand of JAPDNY010000005.1, from coordinate 11,481,800 downwards.
AAACTTCTGCAGCCAAAAAGCGTCCTTCCTAGGTCTGCCAGATGTTTCATAGCATTCTTCCTCAGTTATGCGCAGGGCAATTTTGGGGCAGGAACGCACAGGAACAGAGTTCCGGCTGGCTCCTGAGTTGGCCACGCCCAGCAGGAACTCGTTAGCATAATAGGCCACACCCAACAGCAGGAACTCATTAGGATTGGCTACGTGAGGGGTGTATGGCCTAATATGCAAAGGAGTTCCTGCTACAAAAAAGCCCTGGGTTCTGACAACAAAGAAGGTAAACAGAATAAGAAGCAAAAGGTGGGTGTGGCTGGATGACCACACTTCTGGTAACACGGGGGTGTGGCCCAATATGCTAATGAGCTGTGCTGTCAGGGGTGTGGTCTAATATGCTAATGAGTTTTGGCGGTTGGGTATGGCCTATTATATTAATGAGTTCCTGCTGGGCTTTTTTTTGGTAGAAAAAGCCATGCTTATACGGCTGAAGAATGGAACCTGATTTCCACAATAATCTGGGCACAGCTCGTGTCTCAAATGGAATCTGTGGCCACATGACCATGGAAATGTCTTCGGACAGCGCTGGCTCTTCGGCTTGGAAACAGAGATGAGCACCGCCACCCCAGAATTGGATTCGAAACCTTTAGCTTTTAAGTAGGTTTTGCCCTGACCTGGATAGCCCAGGCTAGTTGGATCTCAGAAGCTAAGCGGGGTCAGTTCTGCCAAGTATTTGGATCCTCAGGTCCCGCCTAGAGGTTGGCATCCCTAATGTGAAGCCTGGGGAGGGTGGGGTTTGGGGAGGGAGGAGGGACCTCAACTGGGTATAATGCCGCAGAGTCCATTCTCCAAAGCAGCCATTCGCTCCTGGGGTACTGTAGTTCGGAGATCAGTTATAATTCCAAGAGATCTCCAGGCTCCACCTGGAAGTTGGCAACTGAAGAATAGTTGGTTTTTATACCCTGCTCATCACTACCGAAAGGAGTCTCCGGGTGGCTGACAATCCCCTTCCCTTCCTCTCCCCACAACAGACACCCTGTGAGGTAGGTGGGGCTGAGAGAGCTTGGAGAGAACCGTGACTGACCCAAGGCCTCCCAGCCGGCTTCGTGTGGAGAAGTGGGGAATCGAACCCAGTTCTCCGGATTAGAGTCTGCCGCCCTTAACCACGACACCAGGCTGTACCACTCCCAGGCCCTCCAAAGGCACGGGGCCCCGGGAGCCGCCCGGTAACGCCTACCCAACTCCGTCCCAGTCCCCACTTCCCCCAAAACTAAAAAGCTCCCAGGGTGTGCCTCTCTACAGGTCTGTATCTTTGCAGCTGATCACCACTTTGGGGTCAGGGAGCAGTTTTTCTTCAGGCCAGTTTGGCCAGGGGTCCTGGAGGGGTTGTTTGTTTGCCGTCTTGTAGACGTGGAGCAGGGTTCACAGGCTATGCGTGTGGGGGGAGGTATTTGTGAATTTCCTGCCTTGTGCAGGGGGTGGACTAGATGACCCCGGAGGTCCCTTCCAACTCTATGATTCTATGATTCCAAGTCGGCCCGCCACCTAGCCTCACGAGATCGAGGCTAACCCGATCGGTAGATGACCCAGTCTTTGCAGTCTTGTTTCTTCGCGGCCCAGAAACAGCTAGCAAACACTGGAAACGTTATCTGCGTGTATTCGTAATATAGCAAAAAAACAGACTTGCAAAGCAGGCGTTCGAGCATCAGACGCCCAAAGAGCGACACGGGCAGACAGCTTTCCCTGGCCGAATCCCATTTCGCTAACTCCAATATACCTCCCCCTTCCACCAGCCATTTTCGGTTTCCAAATTCAGACAGTGACGGCCGCTCCCCCCCCCTGCTGCTGAAGGCTGAGTCACTGCAGAAGTCTGGAATGAGACTGTTAGCCATTAAGGAGCATTAAAGCTCTGTTGTTCAAGCCCGGCCCTCCTATCCTTGTTGTCAGGTGATAAGTCCATTTGCAGTACCCCGGCCTGCCAAAAAGCATAACGCTGTCATTTGGACCGAGCGCATCTGCTGCATCATGCCGAGCTTTTATGGAGCTACGTCGGGAGTATTTTTGGGAGCTGGGGGCACATGATGTGCCTGTCGCGCCTGGTCTTTCTGTCACTCCGGGGATAGCTGTGTTAAAAGCTGGGAGACAGTGTGGTGTCATGGTTAGAGTGTCGGCCGAGGGTCTGCGAGACCCAGGTTCGAATTCCCGTTCTGCCGTGGGTGACCCTGGGCCAGTCATGTACACTTGGCCTAGCCTTCCTCGCAGGGCTGTTGTGCACGGTGTTGTGGCTGATGAGTGGTGTTGTGGTTAGAGCGTTGGACTAGGATCAGGGAGAGCCAGGTTCGAATTCCTGTTCTGCCATGGGTGACCCTGGGCCAGTCACACACACTTGGCCTAGCCTTCCTCGCAGGGCTGTTGTGCATGGTGTTGTGGCTGATGTGTGGTGTTGTGGTTAGAATGTCGGACTAGGGTCTGGGAGACCCAGATTCGAATTCCTGTTCTGCTATGGGTGACTCTGGGCCAGTCACGTACACTTGGCCTAGCCTTCCTCGCAGGGCTGTTGTGCACAGTGTTGTGGCTGATGCGTGGTGTTGTGGCTAGAGTGTCAGAGTAGGATCAGGGAGACCCAGGTTCAAATCTCTGCTCTGCCATGGGTGACTTGGGGCCAGGCACCCATTCTCAGCCTAACCTACCTTGCAGGGTTGTTGTGAGGATAAAATGGAGGAAAAGAGCATAATGTAAGCCACCTTGGATCCCCATTGGGGAGAAGGGTGGGATATTAATGGAGTGAATGCATAAGATTCATTGCAGCAAAAATACCCTGGAGGAGGAGGAGGAGGAGGAAGAGGAAGAGGAAGAAGAGGAGTTTGGATTTATACCCCGCCCTTCACTACCCGAAGGAGTCTCAGAGCGGCTGACAAACTCCTTTCCCTTCCCCTCCCCACAACAGACACCCTGTGAAGTAGAAGAAGAAGAAGAGATTGGATTTATACCCTGCCCTTCACTACCCAACGGAGTCTCAGAGCGGCTGACAAACTCCTTTCCCTTCCCCTCCCCACAACAGACACCCTGTGAGGTAGAAGAAGGGAAGAGACTGGATTTATACCCCACCCTTCACTACCCAAAGGAGTCTCAGGGTGGCTTACAAACTCCTTTCCCTTCCCCTCCCCACAACAGACACCCTCTGTGAGGTAGGTGCGGCTGAGAGAGCTCTGACAGAAATGGCTCTTTTTCAAGAACAGCTCTGACAGACCTATGGCTTGCCCAAGGTCATCCAGCAGGTGCAAGTGGAGGCGTGGGGACTCAAACCCGGTTCTCCCAGATTAGAGTCCGCGCACTTAACCACCACACCAAACTGGCTCCCAGGAGAGATTGGATTTATACCCTGCCCTTCACTCAGAGTCTCAGAGCAGCTCACGGTCTCCTTCCCTTCCTCTCCCCACAACAGATACCCTGTGAGGTAGGTGGGGCTGAGCAATCTCTGAGAGAACTTGTGACTGACCCAAGGTCGCCCAGCTGGCTTCATGGAGAGGAGTGGGGAATCAAGCCTGGTCCTCCGGATTAGAGTCCGCCGCTCTGAACCACGACACCAAACTGGCTCTCACTAAACGGAAGCCGCCTTCTACTGACCCATCTGTCCATCGAGGTCAGTACTGTCCCCTCAGACTGGCAGCGGCTCTCTGGGCAAAACCCTACGATCAAGACGGCTACAAACCGTAGAGTTCTGCCCAAAAATGTAGAGCGTCGCCCCCGACTTTCCTGATGCAATGACGTCACTTCAGGAAGTGACATCACTGCATTGCCAGTGTCGCACGGGGACGCCTGTTTGGGGGCGGGGCATGCAAAAACGGGGATCCCCTACCCTGACCGGGAACCTGGCAAGCCTTCCTGGAGATTTTGGGGGCGGAGCCTGAGGAGGACGGGGTTTGGGGAGGGAGGGGCCTCAGCGCAGTGTCATGCCATAGAGTCCACCCTCCAAAGCAGCCATTTTCTCCAGGGGAGCTGATCTCTGTCGCCTGGAGATCGGTTGTAACAGCGGGAGATCCCCAGCCCCCACCTGGAGACTGGCAACCAATGTTCCCTCTAAGCTGTGAGAGTCTTGTGAGCAAGAATTCTACTTTGTGAGCTCCTGGCGTTAAAGTTGTGAGCGAGCGGTTTGCCTACTGCATAAGTTAGTTTGCTCTGGAGCTGTTGTTCCTGAGCTAAGACAAAGATGTGTGAGCTGGAGGCTATAAAACTGTGAGCTAGCTCACACTAACTCAGCTTAGAGGGAACACTGCTGGCAACCCTAACCAGTAGTGACATTGCATGGAGGGACGATGCAGAATATTTCCCCTGTCCTCCCCCCCCCACTGGCCCACCAAGAGAAGTCCCAATAGCTGGAGTACCCAATCCACCCCCTGCCCACCCTCCCTATAGGGAACTGACTGCCGTTTGGCTGAGGCAGCAGACGTCTTTATACGGCCTCCCTGCGGTGCAGGGCTCTTTCTGTAGCAGGAACTCCTTTGCATATTAGGCCACACACCCCTGATGTAGCCAGTCCTCCAAGAGCTGGAAGTAGCCCCTGTAAGAAGAGCTCTGTAAGCTCTTGGAGGATTGGCTACATTAGGGGTGTGTCTCCCAGGGCTCTTTTTGTAGCAGGGACTCCTTTGCATATTAGGCCACACACCCCCTGATGTAGCCAATCCTCCAAGAGCTGACAGTCGCCCCTGTAAGAAGAGCTCTGTAAGCTCTTGGAGGATTGGCTACATTAGGGGGGTGTTGCCCAGGGCTCTTTTTGTAGCAGGGACTCCTTTGCATATTAGGCCACACACCCCCTGATGTAGCCAATCCTCCAAGAGCTGACAGTCGCCCCTGTAAGAAGAGCTCTGTAAGCTCTTGGAGGATTGGCTACATTAGGGGTGTTACCAGGGCTCTTTGTAGCAGGGACTCCTTTGCATATTAGGCCACACACCCTGATGTAGCCAATCCTCCAAGAGCTGACAGTCGCCCTGTAAGAAGAGCTCTGTAAGCTCTTGGAGGATTGGCTGCATTAGGGGTGTTGCCAGGGCTCTTTTTGTAGCAGGAACTCTTGCATATTAGGCCACACACCCCAATGTAGCCAATTGTCCAAGAGCTTACAGAGAGCTCTTCTTACAGGGGCCTACTGTCAGCTCCTGAGGACTGGCTACATCCGGGGCGTGTCGCCTAATATTCCAAATCAGACCACACCGTAGATCGACGCGGGGGCATTATGGTGGCTGTCACCTATCCATCTGTTGACCCAAATAATAGGCTACAGAACCGTACAGCCAGTGACTGTCAGAAGTGTGACTGAGTTTTAACATTTATTATCGTTTGAATTCCTCGCCTGTTTAATTTTGATTGTATTTATCGTGCTGTTTTTTTATGACGTGACCCGCCCCGAGCCCGCTTACGGGACGGGCGGGCTCTTAAATGCAAATAATAAATAAACAAATACATTATTGCTGAGAGACCTTGATGTCTTTTTGATTTGCACTGACTGTCACTGTCGGAATTGATCAGTTCTGTTGGAATTTAATGATACAATAACAATGCAAGACCAAGCGTGATCCCCTGGAGAAGGAAATGGCAACCCACTCCAGTATCTTTGCCAAGAAAACCCCATGGACAGTAACAAAAGGCTAAAAGATATGACGCCGGAAGATGAGCCCCTCAGGTCGGAAGGTGTCCAATATGCTACTGGGGAAGAGCAGAGGGCAAGTACGAGTAACCCCAGAAAGAGTGAAGCGGCTGGGCCAAAGCCGAAAGGACGCTCAGTTGTGGATGTGTCTGATGGTGAAAGGAAAGTTCGATGCTGCAAAGAACAATACTGCATAGGAACCTGGAATGTAAGAAGAAGAAGAGAAGAAGAGATTGGATTTATACCCCGCCCTTCACTGCCCAAAGGCGTCTCAGAGCGGCTTACGAACTCCTTTCCCTTCCCCTCCCCACAACAGACACCCTGTGAGGTAGGCGGGGCTGAGAGAACTTCTGACAGGAACTGTCCTTGAGAGAACAGCTGTGCCAGAGCTTGTGACTGACCCAGGGTCACACCAGTAGCTGCAAGTGGAGGAGTGGGGAATCAAACCCGGTTCTCCCAGATAAGAGTCCATGCACTTAACCACTACACCAAACTGGCTCTATGAATCAAGGTCTATGAATCAAGGTAAGCTTGATGAAATTGAGCAAACTTCAGCGGACAGCGGAAGACAGGAGGGCCTGGCGTAATCTGGTCCATGGGGTCGCGAAGAGTCGGACTCGACTGTGCGACTGAACAACAACAACAACAAACAATACAAGAACGATACGTATTGTTGGGATTTTATTCTGTTTTGTAAGCCGCCCTGAGACGGCCTTGACCGGGAGGACGGGATTAAAAAATCCAATCCAATCAAATCAAATAAAATACAAGCCATAAGGTTTGTCCTCAAATAATGTTTATTAGAGTATAACTGAAAAGTACATAAGTATAATACACGAATATTTTGATTCAACTGATTACGCATGGCGTTTCTTCCCCCTAGTATTATTGACTTCTGTACACTGTGTTTTCCCTTTGGAAGTGTGGCTGGAGGACGCCCAGAATTAGAACTGATTTCCAGGCAACGGGGATCAGTTCAACTGGAGAAAATGACCGCTTTGTAAGTAACGCTCCCTCTAAGCTGTGGAGTCCCGTGAACAAAAATTCTACTTGGTGAGCTACTGGCATTGAAGCTGTGAGCATTCGGTTTGGCTGCTGAATATATTAGTTTGCTCTGGAGCCCTCCTTCCTGAGCGGAGACAAAAAAATGTGTGAGCCGGGGGCTAAAAACACAGTGATCTAGCTCACACTAACTCAGCTTAGAGGGAACACTGTTTGTAGAGAAGAGGAGAAGAGATTGGATTTATACCCCGCCCTTCACTACCCAAGGGAGTCTCAGAGCGGCTTACAAACTCCTTTCCCCTTCTTCCCTCCCCACAACAGACACCCTGCTGTGAGGCAGGTGGGGCTGAGAGAGCTCTGACAGAAACGGCTCTTTTTCAAGGACAGCTCTTGTCAGAATTGTGACTTGCCCAAGGTTATCCAGCAGGTGCAAGTGGAGGAGTGGGGAATCGAACCCGGTTCTCCCAGATTAGAGTCTGCGCACTTCACCACTACCCCAAAGTAGTGGTGAAAGTCTCATACCCCACTGAAGTCCCTCCCTTCTCCAAACTCCGCCCCCTTTCAGGCTCCACCCCTAAATCCTCCAGGTATTTCCCAACCCGGAGTTGGCAACCCACCTCCCTAGCTCCACCGCCTTGTATATTTCCCATCTCCGCCGCCATGACTTTCGTCTTTTTCTCTCCTCTCTGGACGTTTCTAGTTCAGCAGAAGTTATTTTTATTCTCCGAGCTCCCGGTATTTCCCTAGGGGAGCTGCGTGTCGCTTGCTTTTCCTTGGCAGGCCTCGGGGCCGGGCTTTGTTTGTTCGGATGAATTGCCAACATTTTGCACCTCGATTCTCGCCTGGCTCCCGGCCTCCTCCTTGCGCGGGCTGCATGTTCGATGGCCTATTAGTCATCGTGAGCCGGCTTAATTGGGCCCGTCTTATCCCGTGCGGTGCTCATTTACATCTCTGGGGGTTCAGGGTCAGGGTCTCTGTGCCGGTTGCAAGCTGCCGCAGAGATGTTGCGGAAGGATTTGTTTGGAACTTGTTTGTTTGTTGCGTTAGGCGAGGGACTGTGGCTCAGCGGCAGAGCAGCTTCTTGGCAGGCAGAAGGTCCCAGGTTCAATCCCTGGTATCTCCAGTTAAAAGGACCAGGCAGTAGGGGATGGGAAAGACCTCTGCCTGAGACCCTGGAGAGCCCCTGTCAGTCTGAGAAGAGAATATTAACCTTGATGGGCCAAGGGTTTGATTCAGTACAAGGTAGTTTTATGTTCATCTGATCTTGGTTTATACCCCGCCCTTCACTCGGAGTCTCAGAGCGGCTTACAATCTCCTTTCCCTTCCCCTCCCCACAACAGACACCCTGTGAGGCAGGTGGGGCTGAGAGAGCTCTGAGAGAACTGCTTGTGAGAGAACAGCTCGGAAAGAACTTGTGACTGACCCAAGGTCACCCAGCAGCTGCATGTGGAGGAGTGGGGAATCGAACCCGGTTCTCTCAGATTAGAGTCCACGCTCTTAACCACTACATCAGACTGGCTCTTAGTATCACCAAATCAATCCTCAGTACCATTAGAATAAAAAACAACATTTAACAGACAAAACAGCCCACAAGAGAGCAGTACGTTCACCAATCGATAGCCATGAAAAGAATAATTGATCTTATAAGCCTCTGAATCCCAGAGCCAGGAGGCAACATCAGGGGAAGGCCACAGCCTCTATGCCTTGTTGGCCCTGCAGAGGAACTGGTTGGCCGCTGTGTGAGACAGGATGATAGATGGACAGGGCTAGATGGACCACTGGTCTGATCCAGCAGAGCTCTTCTGATATTCATAGGATGCTGGACTAGATGGACCCCTGGTCTGACCCAGCAGGACTCTTCTAATGTTCTTAGGATGCTGGACTAGATGGACCACTGGTCTGATCCAGCAGGGCTCTTCTAATGTTCTTAGGATGCTGGACTAGATGGACCACCGGTCTGACCCAGCAGGGTTCTTTTATGTTCATAGGATGCTGGGCTTGGTGGACTACTGGTCTGTTCCAGCAGGGCTCTTCTAATGTTCTTAGGATGCTGGACTCGATGGACCACCGGTCTGATCCAGCAGGGCACTTCTGATGTTCTTAGGATGCTGGACTAGATGGACCACTGGTCTGACCCAGCGGGGCTCTTCTTATGTTCTTAGGATGCTGGACTAGATGGACCAGCAGTCTGACCCAGCGGGGCTCTTCTGATGTTCTTAGGATGCTGGACTAGATGGACCACCGGTCTGACCCAGCAGGGCTCTTCTTATGTTCTTAGGATGCTGGACTAGATGGACCACCAGTCTGACCCAGCAGGGTTGTTTTATGTTCTTAGAATGCTGGACTTGGTGGACTACTGGTCTGTTCCAGCAGGGCACTTCTGATGTTCTTAGGATGCTGGACTAGATGGACCACCGGTCTGACCCAGCAGGGTTGTTTTATGTTCTTAGAATGCTGGACTTGGTGGACTACTGGTCTGTTCCAGCAGGGCACTTCTGATGTTCTTAGGATGCTGGACTAGATGGACCACCAGTCTGACCCAGCAGGGTTGTTTTATGTTCTTAGAATGCTGGACTTGGTGGACTACTGGTCTGTTCCAGCAGGGCACTTCTGATGTTCTTAGGATGCTGGACTAGATGGACCACCGGTCTGACCCAGCAGGGTTCTTCTGATGTTCTTAGGATTCTGGACTAGATGGACCCCTGGTCTGTTCCAGCAGGGCACTTCTGATGTTCTTAGGATGCTGGACTAGATGGACCACCGGTCTGACCCAGCAGGGTTCTTTTATGTTCTTAGGATGCTGGACTTGGTGGACTACTGGTCTGTTCCAGCAGGGCTCTTCTAATGTTCTTAGGATGCTGGACTAGATGGACCACTGGGCTGATCCAGCAGGGCACTTCTGATGTTCTTAGGATGCTGGACTAGATGGACCAGCAGTCTGACCCAGCGGGGCTCTTCTGATGTTCTTAGGATGCTGGACTAGATGGACCACTGGTCTGACCCAGCAGGGCTCTTCTAATGTTCTTAGGATGCTGGACTAGATGGACCACTGGGCTGATCCAGCAGGGCACTTCTGATGTTCTTAGGATGCTGGACTAGATGGACCACTGGTCTGACCCAGCGGGGCTCTTCTGATGTTCTTAGGATGCTGGACTAGATGGACCAGCAGTCTGACCCAGCGGGGCTCTTCTGATGTTCTTCGGATGCTGGACTAGATGGACCACTGGTCTGACCCAGCAGGGCTCTTCTTATGTTCTTAGGATGCTGGACTAGATGGACCACCAGTCTGACCCAGCAGGGTTGTTTTATGTTCTTAGAATGCTGGACTTGGTGGACTACTGGTCTGTTCCAGCAGGGCACTTCTGATGTTCTTAGGATGCTAGACTAGATGGACCACCGGTCTGACCCAGCAGGGTTGTTTTATGTTCTTAGAATGCTGGACTTGGTGGACTACTGGTCTGTTCCAGCAGGGCACTTCTGATGTTCTTAGGATGCTGGACTAGATGGACCACCAGTCTGACCCAGCAGGGTTGTTTTATGTTCTTAGAATGCTGGACTTGGTGGACTACTGGTCTGTTCCAGCAGGGCACTTCTGATGTTCTTAGGATGCTGGACTAGATGGACCACCGGTCTGACCCAGCAGGGTTCTTCTGATGTTCTTAGGATTCTGGACTAGATGGACCACTGGTCTGTTCCAGCAGGGCACTTCTGATGTTCTTAGGATGCTGGACTAGATGGACCACCGGTCTGACCCAGCAGGGTTCTTTTATGTTCTTAGGATGCTGGACTTGGTGGACTACTGGTCTGTTCCAGCAGGGCTCTTCTAATGTTCTTAGGATGCTGGACTCGATGGACCACCGGTCTGATCCAGCAGGGCTCTTCTGATGTTCTTAGGATGCTGGACTAGATGGACCACGGGTCTGACCCAGCGGGGCTCTTCTGATGTTCTTAGGATGCTGGACTAGATGGACCAGCAGTCTGACCCAGCGGGGCTCTTCTGATGTTCTTAGGATGCTGGACTAGATGGACCACCGGTCTGACCCAGCAGGGCTCTTCTTATGTTCTTAGGATGCTGGACTAGATGGACCACCAGTCTGACCCAGCAGGGTTGTTTTATGTTCTTAGAATGCTGGACTAGATGGACCACCGGTCTGACCCAGCAGGGTTGTTTTATGTTCTTAGGATGCTGGACTAGATGGACCACCAGTCTGACCCAGCAGGGTTGTTTTATGTTCTTAGAATGCTGGACTTGGTGGACTACTGGTCTGTTCCAGCAAGGCACTTCTGATGTTCTTAGGATGCTGGACTAGATGGACCACCGGTTTGACCCAGCAGGGTTGTTTTATGTTCTTAGAATGCTGGACTTGGTGGACTACTGGTCTGTTCCAGCAGGGCACTTCTGATGTTCTTAGGATACTGGACTAGATGGACCACCAGTCTGACCCAGCAGGGTTGTTTTATGTTCTTAGAATGCTGGACTTGGTGGACTACTGGTCTGTTCCAGCAGGGCACTTCTGATGTTCTTAGGATGCTGGACTAGATGGACCACCGGTCTGACCCAGCAGGGTTCTTTTATGTTCTTAGGATGCTGGACTTGGTGGACTACTGGTCTGTTCCAGCAGGGCTCTTCTAATGTTCTTAGGATGCTGGACTAGATAGACCCCTAGCCTGACCCAGCAGGGCTCTTTTCTCAGGATGCTGGACTAGATGGTAAGTAAAAGGTAAAGGTTCCCTTGCTCGAAAGCCAGTCGAATCCGACTCTAGGGTTGCGGTGCTCATCTCCGTTTCAAAGCCGAAGAGCCAGCGCTGTCCGAAGACGTTTCCGTGGTCATGTGGCCGGCATGACTAAACACCAAGGCGCACGGAACGCTGTTACCTTCCCACCAAAGTGGTACCTATTTATCTACTTGCAATTTCTTGCTTTCGAACTGCTAGGTTGGCAGGAGCTGGAACTAGAGACAGGAGCTCACCCTGTCATGCGGCACTCTCGGGTCTCGAACTGCTGAACTACTGACCTTCCAGAGCCTGCAGTTCAGCGTCTTAACCACTTGAGCCACCGCAACTAGATGGACTTCCAGGCTAATCCAGCAGGGGTCTTCTTACGTTCTTAAGCCTGTTTGATCAGATATACTGAGGGGCTCGCAAAAGCGGGGGAACCCCAGTCCGGACTGGAAGCTGGCCGACCCTATTAAAGGGCCAAGTTTGCAATCTTTTTTTTGTCGTCGTTGCAAAAGTGGAAAGTATCACCCAACTTCTTTCTTTATCCTTTCTCCAAAGAGCTCAGGGCGTTACACGTGATTCTCCCTTCTGACAACAACCCTTTGAGGTAGGTTTGGTTCATGGACAACGATTGGCCCAAGGTCGCCTAGCGAGCTTCGTGACACAGTGGGGATTCGAACCCGTGTCTCACCGCATAGGGTTGCCAGCTCCGGGTTGGGAAACACCTGGAAATTTGGGGGGCTGGAACCTGAGGGGAGGGTTTGGGGGAGGGAGGGAGGGACATCAGCGGAGACACGATGCCACAGAGTCTGCCTCCTGAAGTGGCCGTTTTCTCCGGGGGAACAGACCTGTGTTGTCTGGAGACGACCTGGAATCCCAGATCTCCAGCCACAGCTCCGAAATCGGCAACCCTGTCACACCACACACTGGTTCCGTGGACGATCATTCATAGCAACTCTAATAGGGGATAACGCAGAATACTCTGTTACGTCGAGCGTCTTGAGAAGATAATCAGGCTTGTTGAACCCTTGGCCAGCCCCGGCAAGGCAGTCGAATCCAGAGGGGTGGGTTTGTTGTGGCCGTGTGGCACCTTAAAGAGTCACAAGTTTTTATTGAAGAAAAGAAGAAGAGGAGATTGGATTCATACCCCGCCCTTCACTACCCAAAGGAGTCTCAGAGCGGCTTACAAACTCCTTTCCCTTCCCCTCCCCACAACAGACACCCTGGGAGGTCGGTGGGGCCGAGAGAGCTCTGACAGAAATGGCTGATTTTCAAGGCCAGCTCTGACAGAACTATGGCTTGCCCAAGGTCATCCAGCAGGTGCCAGTGGAGGAGTGGGGGAATCAGACCCAGTTCTCCCAGATTGGAGTCCGTCCACTTAACCACTACACCAAACTGGTTCTCATTACACCAAACGTAACCTTCTGAGGACAACAGCCCATTTAGCCGGCGCAGGTCAAAACTAATCGAGGCATTCTAATCCAGCCCCCTCTTTGAGGAATGCTGGCTCTCAGGTCAGCCACGGAATGTTTCTCAGCACTGCAGCATTCTCCAGCTGGTAATTTTGAACGTTGCTTAGAGATGCCAGGCTGGTGGCCAGCATCTCTGAATGTTTCGGCTCAGGGTGTGTGTGTGGAAATGGTGTTGCACAATGTGATGATGTCACATCCAGGTTTTCATCCTCGTCCCCAGGTTCTCCCCGCCCCCCTAATAAATTTCCCAGAATTTCCCAACAGAGCTGGTAACTCCACCTCTGGGGGTGAGACCATAATTCTGTGTCCATTTGGGGGCCACCTGAACATAACTTCACCTCTTTGCTAGCTGCTTGGCAGAGGACAGAAAGTCACTCAGAGCCAGTGTGCTGTAATGGATAGAGTGCTGAACTAGGGTCTGCGAGACCCAGGTTCGAATCCAGCTTTGGAAGGTGAACCCCTTGGCATTAGACCCCCTTGACGTCCCCTCCCCAAACTCAACAGTCTTCAAGCTCCACCCTAAAATCTACAGGTATCTCCCACTGGCAACCCAATCTGCCGTGGAAGCCTGCTGGGTGACCTTGGGCTAGTCACAGACTTTCGGCCTGGCCTACCTCCTAGGGTTGTTGTTGCTGTGAGAAAACGGAGGAGGGCAAGCCGGTGTGATAAAGCTGCCTTGAATCCCAACTGGGGAGAACAGCCAGACACCAGTCAATAAATGGAAATGCAAAAGGCCCACCGAGGCCTGGAGAGCCAGTTTGGTGTACTGGTTAAATGTGTGGACTCTAATTTGGGAGGACCGGGTTTGATGCTTGGGGCTCTTTAGCTTGGAGAAACGACGGCTGAGGGGTGACCTGATCGAGGTTTATAAGATTATGCGTGGGATAGAGCAGGTCAAGGAAGAGGCACTTTTCTCCCTTTCTCCCAATACAAGAACTCGTGGGCACTCCATGAAACTGCTGAGCGGTCAGGTTAGAATGGATAAGAGGAAGTCCTTCTTCAGCTAAAGAGTGATTAACACATGGAATTCACTGCCACAGGAGGTGGTGGCGGCTACACGCATGGACGGCTTCAAGAGGGAATTAGATAAGCGTATGGAGCAGATGTCCATCAGTGGATGAGCCACAAGGTATTGAGAGAAACTCTCAGTCTGAGGCAAGGGATGCTCTGTATTCTTGTTGCTTGGGGGGGGATCAACAGTGGGAGGGCTTCTGACGTTCTGGCCCCACTGCTGGACCTCCTGATGGCACCTGGTATTTTTGGCCACTGTGTGACAGAGTGTTGGACTGGATGGGCCGTTGGCCTGATCGAACATTGGCTTCTCTTATGTTCTTATGATTCCCCACTCCTCCACTTGCACCTGCTGGATGACCTTGGGCAAGCCATAGTTCTGTCAGAGCTGTTCTTGAAAAAGAGAAATTTCTGTCAGAGCTCTCTCATTCCCACCTACCTCACAGGGTGTCTGTTGTGGGGTGGGGGGAAGGGAAAGGAGATTGTACGCTCCCTGGCCCCACTGATGACCTCCTGATGGCATCTGGTATTTGTGGCCACTGTGTGACACAGAGTGTTGGATTGGATGGGCCATTGGCCTGACCCAACATGGGCTTCTCTTGTGTTCGTATGTTCTCACAGGGTTGTGGTAAGGATAAAATGGAGGTCAGGAGAAGGATGGAAGCCACTTTGGGCCCCCTCTGGAGAGAAAGTCGGGGTATAAATGAAGAGAACGACAAACAAATAAGTGAAGCAGAAATCCAGAGCTGTGCGTCTGCTCTGTTGCGGAGGGTACAAGTTAAGGATAATTCCTACCTTTTGGGGTTCTTGTAAAAACGACGGCTGTGAAGCAGAATGGAAGTTTTTCTAAGAAGAAACAAGAGAATCAGAGGATTGGAATGATTAGTCATAAAGGTCTTCAGTTTTCTGACGTCATAAAGTTCTTCAGTTGTCTGTTGGGTTGGACACCTCTGCTAATTGCCCTCCACTCCCTGGACAGTGACGTGCGACTGGGAAATTACACTCCCTGTGAAGCATGAACGACCCATCATAACTTTTAACAATGTTGGTTTACTCTTAGTGTGAGCTATTTTTGAAACCGAGGACTTCCTTCATTCCCTTGGGCTGTATCCCAGACCCAAAGGGGTCAGTCCAAACTGATAGCAAAGGTTTTGACATCATTCCTATGCGATGCATAATTCCCCCCCCCCCTTTCCATGAAGTAGTACTAAAGAACAATGCAGTGGGGCGATAAAAATGAGATATAAAATCTTTTAAAATGGAACTGAACTGTGTAGAACTAGGAGACAGATCAAGAGCGAGAGTCTTGGAGCGCCTTAAAGACTAACAAAATTGGTGGCCGGGGGAGAAGCTTTCGTGAGTCACGGCTCACTTCTTCAGATAATTCCGCAATTTTCTGAAGAGGGGAGCACTGACCCACAATAATGCACCGCCTACCACAAATTTTTGTTAGTCTTTAAGGCCTTACTGGACTCTTGCTCTTTTCTGTCATAGAACTAGGAGAGGGCAAAGTGGAGGGAAAAAAACATAAAAATGAACCACCCTGGGACCACGGCTCCGTGACAGAGCCTCTGCTTGGTATGCGGAAGGTCCCAGGTTCAGTCCCCGGCGCCTCCAGTTAAAAAGAGCCAGGTAGTAGGGGATGTGAAAGACCTCTGCCTGAGACCCCGGAGAGCCATGAATTGGGGCTGTGGCTCAGTGGTGGAGCCTCTGTTTGGCATGCGGAAGGCCCCAAGTTCAATCCCTGGCGTCTCCAGTTAAAAAGAACCAGGCAGTAGGTGATGTGAAAGACCTCAGCCTGAGACCCCGGAAAGGGGCTGCAGCATAGAGCATCTGCCTGGCATGCAGACGGTCCCAGGCTCCATCCGCAGCATCTCCGCTTGAAAGGGACCAGGTTGTGGGCAACGCTCCCTTTAAGCTGCGGAGTCTTGTGAGCAAAAATTCTGCTTTGTGAGCTACTGGCATGAAAGTCATGAGTGAGCGATTTGGCTACTGCATACATTAGTTTGCTCTGGACCCCTCCTTCCTGAGCGAGGACAAGAATGTGTGAGCCGGAGGCTAAAAATCTGTGTGAAGTAGCTCACACTAACTCAGCTTAGAGGGAGCACTGGTTGTGGGCGATGTGAAAGACCTCAGCTGCTGCTGCCAGTCAGAGCAGACAATTCTGACCTTGACGGCCCCAGGGTTAGAGTCAATATAAGCAAGCTTCATATGCACATATGAATATCAGTAAGGGGTTAGGATATATTATCAACATTTCTTTACAGACCAGCCGAAAACATAAGCCCCCCGCCCCGCGGAGCCCGCAAGACGCATCACCCCCAGCCAGGAAACAGGGACAGCCGGCGGGGAAGACCGACGCGCCGCTGCCCCTTTAAGAGAGGCCCGCCCGTCCCCGCCCCCTCCCTCCCCGAGCTCAGGCTTCAGAACTTGACTCCGATCATCACCACTTCCGGTTCTCAACCGAAGGGGGTCTCCGCGCCGAGTGGGGAGAAGCGCTTCGGGGAGCGCGCGGCCGGCCCCCCGCCTCCGCCACGCACATGGCCGCCGCCCTCGCCGCAGCCGGAAGTGCGCGCTCGCGGCCGTCGCTCCCGCCCCTCCGCGCGGCCGGGCCTCTATGGTGTCCTCCTCCTCCTCCCCGTCGCTGCGGCTGACAAGATGGCGGCGGCGGCGGCGGCGGCCTTCGGCCCGGGCCTGTGTCCGGCGGGCGCCCTCGAGAGCCGCGTCCTCGCCTACACCCTCCACCGCTGGAGCAGCTTCTCCTCCACCTACCTGCCCGAGTGAGTCGCCTCCCCGCCGACGCCGCCCTTCAAGGGCCGCCCGAGCACCAGGCCGAAGGGCCCTCCCGGCCCCCCTCCCTCCCTCCCTCCTTCCTCTGCGGGGGGGCAATAAGGGGAGCCCGGCCGACCTCGCGGGGTTGTTGTGATGGGCGCCAGAGAGCCAGATGCATCTGCTGTCTCCCGCCTGGAAACTCCTTGGGTGGTTTTTAGCCAGGCCCTTGTTTCTTGGCCTGGCCTACCTCGCTGGGTTGTCGTGGTGGGTGCCAGAGCGCCTGATGCACCTGCTGTCTCCAGTCTGCAAACTCCTTGGGTGGTTTTTAGCCAAGCCCTTCTTTCTCGGCCTGGCCTACCTCGCGGGGTGGTTGTGGTGGGTGCCAGAGAGCCTGATGCATCTGCTGTCTCCAGTCTGCAAACTCCTTGGGTGGTTTTTAGGCAGCCCTTCTTTCTCGGCCTGGCCTACCTCGCGGGGTTGTTGTGGTGGGTGCCAGAGCGCCTGATGCATCTGCTGTCTCCAATCTGGAAACTCCTCGGGTGGTTTTTAGCCAAGCCCTTCTTTCTCAGCCTGGCCTACCTCACGGGGTTGTTGTGATGGGCGCCAGAGAGCCTGATGCATCTGCTGTGTCCAGTCTGGAAACTCCTCGGGTGGTTTTTAGCCAAGCCCGTCTTTCTTGGCCCGGCCTACCTCGCGGGTTTGTTGTGATGGGTGCCAGAGAGCCTGATGCATCTGCTCGGGTGGTTTTTAGCCAGGCCCTTCTTTCTCGGCCTGGCCTACCTTGTGGGGTTGTTGTGATGGATGCCAACGAGCCGGATGCATCTGCTGTCTCCAGTCTGGAAACTCCTCGGGTGGTTTTTAGCCAGGCCCTTCTTTCTTGGTCCATCCTACCTCGCGGGGTTGTTGTGATGGGCGCCTGCGAGTCTGCAGCCTCTTCTCTCTTTTCAGAAACCAAAAGGTCACCTTCTACAAAATGAAGGCAGAATAAGGTCAACTAGGAACATAGTAACAGAGATCGTTGCAATATCTACAGCCAGCTGTTCTTTCTCGCATGGTTGTTGTGATGGGTGCCAGTGAGCCTGATGCACCTGCTGTCTCCAGTCTGGAAACTCCTCCAGTGGTTTTTAGCCAAGCCCCTCTTTCTCGGCCCGGCCTACCTCGGGGGGTGGTTGTGATGGGTGCCAACGAGCTCGGAGCCTCTTCTTTGTTTTCAGTCCAGAAACCAAAAGGTTATCTTCTACAAATCGAAGGCCGAATAATGTCATTTGGGAACATAATAACAGAGATCTTAGCAATATTTATAGCCAGCCGTTCTTTCTTGCAGGGTTGTTGTGATGGGGCCAGAGATCCTGATGCATCTGCCGTCTCCCATCTGGAAACTCCTCAGGTGATTTTTAGGCGGCCCTTCTTTCTCGGCCCGGCCTACCTCGCAGGGTTGTTGTGATGGGTGCCAGCGAGCCTGATGCATCTGCTGTCTCCCGTCTGGAAACTCCTTGAGTGGTTTTTAGCCAAGCCCTTCTTTCTCGGCCTGGCCTACCTTGCTGGGTTGTTGTGATGGTGACAGAGCGCCTGATGCATCTTTTCAGTTCAGAAACCGAAAGGTTAACTTCCACAAATCTAAGGCCAAATAATGTAAATGAGGAACACATAACTTAGATATTATTAAATAAACCAAAGTATGCAATAATATTTATGTTCTGTGTTTCTGATTGACATTATTTGGCCCCCTTAGATTTGCGGAAATTCACCGTTTTGTTTCTTGATACAACTTGTTTGGATTCAGTTTTCCTTCCCCTCTTTTTGTTCCCGGTATCTTTCCTCTTCAGCCTGGGAGCTCTTTTAACCAGCGCATCCTTTCCAGCCTGACCTACCTTGTGGGGTTGTTGTGATGGTGCCAGAGCCCGAAGCATCTTCTCTCTTCAGTTAAGGAACTGAAGGGTTAACTTCCGCAAATCTAAGGTCCGATAATGTTGACTGGGAACACGTAACATAGACGTTATGAAATATCTCAGAACACGTGATAATATTTATATTGGTTATAATTGACATTATTTGGCCCTTAGACTTGTGGGAATTAACCTCTCGGTTTCTGAGTTCAACGTGTTTGGGTTAACTTTCTTCTCTTTTAATTCCTGGCATCTTTTCTCTTCAGCCTGGGAGCTCTTTGAGGGACTTTGAGGAAGCCAATTTGGTGTAGTGGTTGAGTGCGCGGACTCTAATCTGGGAGAACCGGGTTTGATTCCCCCACTCCTCCACTTGCAGCTGCTGATGTGACCTTGGGTCAGTCACAAGCTCTGGCACAGCTGTTCTTGAAAAAAGAGCCGTTTCTATCAGAGCTCTCTCAGCCCCACCTACCTCCCAGGGTGTCTGTTGTGGGGAGGGGAAGGGAAAGGAGATTGCAAGCCGCTCTGAGACTCCTTTGGGCAGTGAAGGGCAGGGTATAAATCCAATCTCCTCCTCTTCCTCCTCTCCTCCTCTTCTTCTTCTAGTCAGTCCTTCTGAGAAAGGAGGCCTCCCTCGCGGGGTTGTTGTGATGGGCGCCAGAGAGCCTGATGCATCTGCTATCTTCAGTCTGGAAACTCCTTGGGTGGTTTTTGGCCAAGCCCTTCTTTCTCTGGCTGGCCTACCTCGCGGGGTTGTTGTGATGGTATCAGTGAACCCGAATAGTCTTCTCTGTTCAGCCTGGAAGCTTCTCGGGGGACTTTTAGCCAGCCAGTCTCTCTCAGCCTGTGTCCTACCTTGCGGGGTGGTTGTGATGTCACAGTAGGGGAGGGGAGACCTGTGTAAACATCCTTGCCTGTCATTTGGAGGAAAGGTTGGGATAAATTCTGCTGCCAAGGGTGACCGGTAAGCCAGTGTGGCATAGTGCTTAGAGTATCAGGGAGACTCAGGTTCAAATGACTCACTCTGTCATGGAAACTCGCTGGGGGAGCTTTGGGCCAGTCACACTCAACTCAGCTTAACCTACTTAACAGAGTTGTTGTGAAGATGAAATGGGAGATGAAAGGAACGGCATATGCCACTTTGGGCCCCCGCTGGAGAGAAAAGAAGGGTTTAAAGGAAGTAAATAATAAATAATTTCTGGTCACCACACCTCAAAAAATATATTATAGCATTGGGAAAAGTGCAGAAAAGGGCAGCTAGGATGATAAAAGGGTCGGAACACTTTCCCTACGAAGAAAGGTTAAAACGCTTGGGGCTCTTTAGCTTGGAGAAACGACGGCTGAGGGGTGACATGATCGAGGTTTATAAGATTATGCATGGGATGGAGCAGGTGGAAAAAGGACTTTTCTCCCTTTCTCACAATACAAGAATTCGTGTGGGCACTCCATGAAATTGCTGAGCAGTCGGGTTAGAATGGATAAAAGGAAGTCCTTCTTCTCCCAAAGAGTGATTAACACCTGGAATTCACTGCCACAGGAGGTGGTGGCAGCGGCTACAGGCATGGACGGCTTCAAGAGGGAATTAGATAAGCATATGGAGCAGAGGTCCATCAGTGGCTATTAGCCACAAGGTATAGACAGTGGCTATTAGAGAGCCAGTTTGGTGTAGTTGTTAAATGTGCAGCCTCTAATCTGGGAGAACCAGGTTTGATTCCCCACTCCTCCACTTGCACCTGCTGATGTGACCTTGGGTCAGTCACAAGCTCTGGCACAGCTGTTCCTGAAAGAGAAGTTTGTGTTAGAGTTCTCTCAGCCCCACCCACCTCACAGGGTGTCTGTTGTGGGGAGGGGAAGGTAGAGGAGTTTGCAAGCCGCTCTGAGACTCCAAGTGAAGGGCAGAGTATAAATCCAATCTCCTCCTCCTCCTAGATAGGAACTCTCAGTCTGGGGAAAGTGATGCTCTGTATTCTTGGTGCTGGGGGGGGCAGCAGTGGGAGGGCTTCTGGTGTCCTGGCCCCACTGCTGGACCTCCTGATGGCACCTGGTATTTCTGGCCACTGTGTGACAGAGTGTTGGACCATTGGACGTTGGCCACTGGCCTGATCCAACATTGGCTTCTCTTATGCTCTTATGTTCTTAGTTGGGGTGATGCAGGGTGGGCACTGAAAGCCTCTCTCCGTGTTTTCCAGTTCAGGCTGGATTTGCTTGTAAGCAGAGAGAAACTAGAAAACGACACTGTGGGACGCGTGGCGTGGTTTGCGGCGTTCCTTCGCAAACCCGGAAAAGGAGGCAGAGAAGCACAATGACGGATCTTGGGAACTGCAGTTTGGGGATTGTACGAAACACGTTTCGTGGTGGCAGGTGTTTTTTAAGGCCCCCAGAAGCTCATAAGAACATAAGAGAAGCCAATGCTGGATCAGGCCAATGGCCCATCTAGTCCAACACTCTGTCACACAGCGGCCAAAATATACCAGGTGCCATCAGGAGGTCCAGCAGTGGGGCCAGCTCAGAAGATGATCAGGCCTTCTGAGGTCCTGGCGGGCATTGGGGAAGCATCAGCTCTTTATGACGTCTGTAGTAGCCTAGCCGAAACAAACGGGAGCGCTTTTGGCACCAGAAAAGAAGAGATTGGATTTATACCCCGCCCTTCACTACCTATAGGAGTCTCAGAGTGGCTCACAATCTCCTTCCCCTCCCCACAGCAGACACCC
Source organism: Gekko gecko (assembly GCA_029375565.1). Taxonomy (NCBI): domain Eukaryota; kingdom Metazoa; phylum Chordata; class Lepidosauria; order Squamata; family Gekkonidae; genus Gekko; species Gekko gecko. The sequence goes on along the minus strand of JAPDNY010000005.1, from coordinate 11,460,598 downwards.
TGTGAGGGAGTTGGGGCTGAGAGAGCTCTCTCGAGAACTGCCCTTGAGAGAACAACTCTGAAAGAATTTCTGACTGACCCAAGGTCACACACCAGCAGCTGCATGTGGAGGCGTGGGGAAGCAAACCCGGTTCTCCCAGATTAGAATCCACACTCCTAACCACTACACCAATCTGTCTCTCCTCAGCTTTGCAAGCTGCCCCAAAAATTTAAGAGCCAGACTTACTTTCCACCCTTTGGGGTTTTCGGTTTTAATGGCCACACTTTCTAACGATTGCAACCACAAAACCTAATCCTTGGCCAAAAGGTATAGATAGGAACTCTGGGGCAAGGGATGCTCTGTATTCTTGGTGCCTTGTGGGGGGCAACAGTGGGAGGGCTTCTAGTGTCCTGGCCCCACTGCTGGACCTCCTGGTATTTTTGGCCACTGTGTGACACAGAGTGTTGGACTGGATGGGTCATTGGCCTGATCCAACATTGACTTCTCTTACATTCTTATGTTTACGTTATAGCAGGTATTAGAACAAAGTTTGAGACCCGTGGCACCTTTGAGACCAACAAAGTTTTATTGGAGGTATGAGCTTCCGTGTGCATGCGCACTCCTCTGTATCTGAAGCATCCTAGGATTACGTGCAGCTGCTCTTAGAAGCACAAGTATTCTCCGAGAGGTCTTCTTTTTAAAGTAGAAAGGTGAACACAATGTGCTGTGTGAGGAAGACACGGCCGTGGAGGAGGAAAGCGGGTCAGTGGTGTGCACGGCCATTGGTCTTGGATTACCGTGGGGGCTTGAAATTCCTGTTCTCCTGTGACGCTCGCCGGGTGACCTTGTAGCAGCTGGGAGGCTGAAGCAGAGGACGGGAGACCGACGCTTGCCACCTTGAGCTCTTTGGCGAACAAGTGACAGTTCAAAGGTCGGAGAGGTTTATTGTGGCACGAGGATTTTGTTTCCCGGCCCGGAGCTCAGTTGGGTCATGAAGTGTGTGTTTTGGGGGGGGGGGGAGCAGGGACAGATGGCATCATGAGTGACGGGAGAGGTGGGGGAACAGGAAAGGGGTAAAAAAGAGGTGAACACTTTGGTGTAGTTTGGTGTAGTGGTTAAGTGCGCGGACTCGTATCTGGGAGAACCGGGTTTGATTCCCCACTCCTCCACTTGCAGCTGCTGGTGTGACCTTGGGTCAGTCACAAGCTCTGGCACAGCTGTTCTCTCAAGGACAGTTTCTGTCAGAAGTTCTTTCAGCCCCGCCTACCACACAGGGTGTCTGTTGTGGGGAGGAAGGAAAGGAGTTTGTAAACCGCTCTGAGACTACAGTTTGGTGTAGTGGTTAAGTGCATGGACTCTTATCTGGGAGAACTGGGTTTGATTCCCCACTCTTCCACTTGCACCTGCTGATGTGACCTTGGGTCAGTCACAAGCTTTGGCACAGCTGTTCTCTCAAGGACAGTTTCTGCCAGAGCTCTTTCAGCCCCACCGACCTCACAGGGTGTCTGTTGTGGGGAGGGGAAGGGAAAGGAGTTTGTCAGCCGCTCTGAGATGCCTTTGGGCAGTGAAGGGCGGGGTATAAATCCAATCTCCTCCTCCTCCTCCTCCTCCTCCTCCTCCTCCTCCTCCTCCTCCTCCTCACCTTTCTCAGGTGGTGACATAAGCTTCGTTCCAAGATAAAACAGGAGTCTCGCGGTGCTTTAAAGAGAACCTTATCAATCTGGGGACAAAAAGAAACGCTGCTTTACACAGAGAGTGACTACAGTGTGGAATTAGCTGCCAGAGGTTGTAGTGAGGGCCACAGGAAGAAACCGCTTTCAAAGGGGATTAGACAGATTTATTTATTTATTTATTTCAATGTATATCCCTCCTTGCCGGGAGCCGGCTCAAGGCTGCGGGCAACGTGAAACAATAAAACAATCAATGTAATAAAATATACATAGACAGATCCGTCACATCATAAAATTGAACAATACAGTGTAAATGACGGCGGCCTCAGTAAACATTCCCCTCGCCTGAAGCAGTATCCAAGTGATATTCATGTAGGCCATAGCATGTTAAGAACATAAGAACATAAGAGAAGCCAGTGTTGAATCAGGCCGATGGCCCATCTAGTCCAACACTCTGTCACACAGCGGCCAAGATATCCCAGGTGCCATCAGGAGGTCCAGCAGTGGGGCCAGGACACAAGAAGCCCTCCCACTGCTGCCCCCTCCAGCACCAAGAATAGAGTGCATCACCTGCCCCAGACTGAGAGTTCCCATCTATACCCTGTGGCTAATAGCCACTGATGGACTTCTGCTCCATATGTTTATCTAATTCCCTCTTGAAACTGTCCATGCTTGTAGCTGCCACCACCTCCTGTGGCAGTGAATTCCATGTGTTAATCACTCTTTGGGTGAAGAAGGACTTCCTTTTATCTGTTCTAACCCGACTGCTCAGCCATTTCATGGAGTGCCCACGAGTTCCAGTGGCACATTGGGCAGTGGCAGCTCCTAGTCGAAAGCCTGGTGGAAGAGCTCCGTTTTACAGGCCCTCTGGAACTGCAAAAGTTCCTGCAGGGCCCTGATGTTTTCCGGGGAGCTCATTCCGCCAGTGCGGAGCCACCACTGAAAAGGCCCTGGCTCTGGTAGCAGCCAACCTGGCTTCTCTCAGGCCAGGAAGAGCCAGGTGACTCTGGGTCCCTGACCTCAGTGCTCTCTGGGGCACGTATGGGGAAAGGCGGTCTCTCAAGTAGGCAGGCCCCTGACCATATAGGGCTTTAAAGGTCAAAACCAGCACCTTGAAACGGATCTGGTAAGCTATCGGCAGGCAGTGCAGTGCCTTCAGTACAGTACAGGTTCACGGAGGACTGGTCTGTCCCTGGCTACTAATCAGAGTGACTGATGGGAACCTCCGTATTGGCCCATTTCCTGAACTCTCCTCTTAATCCATGTTCACCGCGGTGTCGCCCAAGGAACGTCCTCTTAGCCTCAACCAGGGCAAGGACTCCCCCCCCCCCAACCCGGTGGAACATCCTCCCACCCGAGATCAGGGCCCTGCGGGACTTATTACAATTCGGCTGGGCTTGTAAAATGGAGCTGTTCTGCCAGGCTTTTGGTTGAGGCGGTGGACGTTAAAGAGGAAGAGGAGGAGGAGGAGGAGATGAGGAAGACGACGATGATTGGCTTGATACCCCGCCGTTCACTCGGAGTCTCAGGGCGGCTTACAAACTCCTCTCCCTTCCCGTCCCCACAACAGTCACCATGTGAGGTAGGCGGGGCTGAGAGAGCTCTGGCAGAGAACTGCCCTTGCAGAGAACAGCTCTCGAGAGAACTTGCGACTTGACCCAAGGTCACACCAGCAGCTGCAAGTGGAGGAGTGGGGGATCAATCCCGGTTCTTCCAGATTAGAGTCTGCACACTTAACCTCTACACCAAACAACCCTGTTTACAGCCCTTTCCCAGTTTTTGATAATACTGTTGGGCACTGTAGTTTTCTGGGGGTGCTTCTAGCCAACTGATACGAGGCACGGGGTTTGTTGTTATTGTTTATCGCGCCATCTACTGTTTCGTTGGTTCTGTTGCTTTATGAATCTTATTGTTGTAAGCCGCCTTGAGCCCAGCTTGTGGGATAGGGCGGGGTATAAATTAAATAATAACAATAACAGTAACAATAATGATTTCGCAGGGTCCCCAGAAGTTGGAAGCAACTTGATGAGGCTTAACATGCACCCACTTGTGGGACGTTGAAGACTAACTTATCAGTCTCTTAAGTTGCCCGAGTCTCCTATTTATCTTTGTGGCGACAGACTAGCAAAGCTACCCCTGCGGACTCAAGAGCAATTCACAGATGCCGCATTTCCAAATCAGCGCCTGTGCACGAAATCCGCTTTGGAGCTCTCTGTAAACCCCCGGCCCTTCGCACATTGTAATTGTTTCATAACACTTCGTCTTACACTCCTGCGCCCGGCAGGTCTTGTCTTTCTGCAGCGTGGCGTGCGTACTGTGCTCAGACGAGCGTGTCCTCGAAAGCGGGTTCCCTCTGAGAGCAGAATTAGGCTGCGCGATGGAAACGGGAATGTTCCCAACTTCGTCTGTCTGTGGTAAACGCCAAAGAAGGCACTTGCAGGGAGCAGCGAGATAGAGACGCTTAATTCTTTCTGAGTTTCTCTCCTGCAAATGCTACCAGGAGATGATTTAAATAGTTCCTCTTTATTAACTGGTTTCCAAAACTGGGAATGAGCCCACCTTGGAGGGAGAGTGTAGAAATTGATGAATGTTAGAGAGCATGGAGGGGCCGCGGTGGCTCAGAAGTTAAGACGCTGAGCTGCGGACGGGAAGGTCGGGTAGTTTGGCAGTTCGAGACCCGAGTGCCGCGTGACGGAATGAGCTCCCATCTCCGGCCCCAGCTCCTGCCAACCTAGCAGTTTGAAAGCAAGAAATTGCAAGTAGATAAATAGGTACCGCTTTGGTGGGAAGGTAACAGCGTTCTGTGCGCCTCGGCGTCTAGTCATGCTGGCCGCATGACCACGGAAATGTCTTCGGACAGCGCTGGCTCTTCAGCTCGGAAACGGAGATGGGGATCGCACCCCTGGAGTGGGATTCGACTGGCTTTCGAGCAAGGGAACACCAGCAGAAGTCCATCAGTGGCTATGAGCCACAGGGTATAGATGGGAACTCTCAAGTCTGGGGCAGGTGATGCTCTGTATTCTTGGTGCTGGAGGGGGCAGCAGTGGGAGGGCTTCTGGTGTCCTGGCCCCACTGCTGGACCTCCTGATGGCACCTGGTATATTTTGGAGTGTTGGACTAGATGGGCCACTGGCCTGATTCAACATTGGCTTCTCTTATGTTCTTATGTTCTTATGTTCTTATCGTCTTATTCCTACCTGCCGCCGAACGGAAAGCATAAAAGATGTAACTGTAGATGCTCATATTTGTACCTTATCGGCCTCATTTTCTGCTCTTCCTTCTCTCTTTTGGTGGGCGGACGTTGTTCCTGCTGTGCCTTTCCACGTACGTGGCATCTTACAGAGTTACGTAGGCTGCTTCAAGGATAGTCGGGAAAAAACAGTAGAGGGAGAAGAGGGAAAGGACATGGGTAGACGTCAGTAACACGTACAGGCTCGGGCACAGCTGGGAATGCAAAAGCCACGTGGGGGAGGTGAGATCTGCAGAGGGGTTTGCTGCGGTGGCTCAGTGGTTAAGACGCTGAACTGCAGGCTGGAAGGTCAGTAGTTCAGCAGTTCGAGACCCGAGTGCTGCGTGATGGAGTGAGCTCCCGTCTCTGGATCCAGCTCCTGCCAACCTAGCGGTTCGAAAGCAAGAAATTGCAAGTAGATAAATAGGTTCCGCTTCGGTGGGAAGGTAACAGCGTTCCGTGCGCCCCAGCGTCCAGTCATGTCGGCCACATGACCACAGAGATGTCTTCGGACAGCGCTGGCTCTTCGGCTTGGAAACGGAGATGAGCACCACAACCCTAGAGTCGGATTCGACTGGCTTTCAAGCAAGGGAAACCTTTACCAAGCAAGGGAGGAGAGTTGGCACCAGTATTCCCTCTAAGCTGAGTTAGTGTGAGCTGGCTCACAGTTTTTTTAGCCTCTGGCTCACACATTTTTCTCCCCGCTCAGGAAGGAGGGCTCCAGAGCCGGCTAATCTATGCAGCAGCCAAATGGCTCGCTCACGGCTTTAATGCCAGTCGCTCACAAAGTAGAATTTTTGCTCACAAGACTCCACAGCTTAGAGGGGACATTGGTGGTGAGCAGTGTTCCCTCTAAGCTAAGTTAGCGTGAGCTAGCTCACAGCTTTTAAGCCTCTGGCTGACACATTTTTGTCCTAGCTCAGGAAGGATGGCCAGCATGCTTTTGCCCACAGGGGGAGTTCTTCACACCATCAACAGGAGGAGATGGCTGGAGTCAGCATCCTTCTCTTTTTCTTCCCCTGCTCTGGCCTAAATCTGAGTTCTAATTTCTTTGGAGCGAAGGATCGCCTTTACCCTGCGTTCTACAAAGTGCCACATAGCCTGGTGGTGGTGGTGGAAAACCGGTGTCAAGTTGCAGCTAACTTATGGCGATCTCGTGCGGTTTTCAAGGCAAGAGATGTTCAGAGGTGGTTTGCCATTGCCCTGTGCAGCAACCCTGGGCTTCCTTGGTGGTCTCCCATCCACGTACTAACCAGGGCCGACCCTGCTTAGCTTCCGAGAACTGACGAGATTGGGTTAGCCTGGGCCATCCAGGTCCAGACCGGGCAGTAAATAACTCTGTGTTTATGGAGGATGCAGCTGTCATTGACTGTTGGCGGTAGGATGTGCCATCAAGTTGCAACGAAATTATGGCAGCCCATAAGAGAAGCCAGTGTGGTGTCCTGGCTAAGAGCGACAGACTCCAATCTGGAGAACCAGGTTCAATTCTGCACTTCCTCCACTTAAAGCCAGCTGGGTGGTTAAATGCATGCGGACTCTAATCTGGGAGAACCGGGTTTGATTCCCCACTCCTCCACTCGCACCTGCTGGATGACCTGGGGCAGGCCATAGTTCTGTCAGAGCTGTTCTTGAAAAAGAGCCGTTTCTATCAGAGCTCTCTCAGCCCCACCGTCCTCCCAGGGTGTCTGTTGTGGGGAGGGGAAGGGAGAGGAGTTTGTAAGCTGCTCTGAGACTCCCTTGGGTAGTGAAGGGCGGGGTATAAATCCAATCTCCTCCTCCTCCTCCCCTCCTCCTCCTCCTCCTCCTCCTCCTCCTCCTCCTCCTCCTCCTCCTCTTCTTCTTCTTCTTCTTCTTCTTCTTCTTCTTCTTCTTCTTCTTCTTCTTCTTCTTCTTCTTCTTCTTCTTCTTCTTCTTCTTCGCTTTTTCAGAGCGCTCTCAGCCTCCCAAATAAGTCTAGCTTGCCACTTTATTGGTTGTGTAATGCTAAGGGGTTAGAACTTAAGGCTGCCAGGCAGTCTTCGGATCTCCTGGCTATACTACTGACATCGACATACGATTATTATCATCGTTATGACAGCCCGCTTTGGCGGGGAGGACGGGGTGTAAACCTAATAAAATAAACAAACAAACAAATAATCCAGTCGGGTTTTCAAGGCAAGAGACGTTCGGAGGTGGTTTGCGACTGCCTACTTTGGTGTAGCAACCCTGGACGTTCCTCGGCGGTCTCCCATCCAAGTACTAACCAGGGCCGACCCTGCTTAGCTTCCGAGTTCTGATGAGATCAAGCTCGCCTGGGCCACCTAGGTTGGGGGCCGCATATCCTAACGCCATAATAAAGATATCTCACGGGACTTGGGAGTGGGGGAGAGTCCATGAGGAGAGGCTGTGATGCGGAAAACGGGCTACAGAGATGGTAGCGGAGCGTGGTGAGTTCAGGAGGCCTCGAATGGCGCGTCTAACTTGTTTGTTTTTATTGAATTGATTTTAATTTTTTTAAGTGTTGTTTTCTGTTGTCTAAACGTTGTAATTTTTTTTACACGTTTGCCATCTTGGGGATCCCGCTCGGGTGGGAAAGACCTCAGGTCTTTCTGATGTGAGTGAAACTGTCTATTGTGCGGACTCTAATCTGGGAGAACCGGGTTGGATTCCCCACCCCTCCACTCGCAGCTGCTGGATGACCTTGGGCAAGCCATAGTTCTGTCAGAGCTGTTCTCTCAAGAGCAGTCCTCGAAAGAGCTCTCTCAGCCCCACCTACCTCACAGGGTATCTGTTGTGGGGAGGGGAAGGGAAAGGAGATTGTAAGCCGCTCTGAGACTCCCAAGTGAATGGCGGAGTATAAATCCAATCTCCTCCTCCTCCTCCTCCTCCTCCTCCTCCTCTTCTTCTTCTTCTTCTTCTTCTTCTTCTTCTTCTTCTTCTTCTTCTTCTTCTTCTTCTTCTTCTTCTTCTTCTTCTTCTTCTTCTTCTTCTTCTTCTTCTTCTTCTTCTTCTTCTTCTTCTTCTTCTTCTTCGTGTTGTATGTCAGAAAGACCTGAAACCAATTTATTTCAAGGGAAACAACTTTAATGGTTTGTTACTCTCCAGATAATTAAAGAAGATATATTTCCCCCTAAACACGACTTTGTTATCATATCACCAGTTGTTTTCCTACGAAGTTCAGCCTGTCCTGTGATTTCTTGTCCTTGGCTTCTTGACTTGAGTGGGAAAGGCACGCATTAAAGCGTTCTGAATAATAAGAAATCGCTCGAGCGTGGGGGCTGGTGAAGACCGAAGAGTGGCAAGAGTTGAATGTGGTCCGAGGCTGAAGAGACCAGCCAGGGGACAAGAGAGCAAGGTTTTCAGAACTGGCCCCAGAACTGACCCGGGGAGGCCGAGGCTCTGACCCGGCGTCTTGTTGGGTATCTGGAGAATGAGGTTACCTAATACTTGGAACGGGGATCAGCGCATGTGGTCCACGCATGACTCCGATGCAAGCGATGGGGGGATCAGCTTTCAGTAAGGTGTTTGCCTCCATTCCCGCCACGGCAATTAACAACGGAGGTCAGTGACTTAAAAGTGTCCGAGCGAAGGGAAGAGGTGCAGAAAAGGGGGGGAAGATCTGATACTCTGGATAAGGCATTTTGTGGTATTTATTTCTTTATTTTTTCCAGTTTATATCCTGCCCTCCCCGCCAAGGCAAGCTCAGGGCAGCTTACCTAAAAGTAAATACATAGATTACAATTAAGTTACCGTGCTGGGGATTATTAGGAAGGGAATTGAAAACAAATCAGCCAGTATCACAATGCCCCTGTATAAATCAATGGCGCGACTTCGTTTGGAGTACTGTCTATAGTTCCAGTCACCAGACCTCAAAAAGGATATTATAGCATTGGAAAAAGTGCAGGAAAGGGCAGCTAGAATGATAAAAGGGTTGGAACACCTTCCCTATGAAGAAAGGTTAAAACGCTTGGGGCTCTTTAGCTTGGAGAAACGACGGCTGAGGGGTGACATGATCGAGGTTTATAAGGTTATGCATGGGATAGAGCAGGTAGAGAAAGAGGTCCTTTTCTCCCTTTCTCACAAGACAAGAACACGTGGGCACTCCATGAAATTGCTGAGCAGTCGGGTTAGAACAGATAAAAGGGAGTCCTTCTTCACCCAAAGAGTGATTAACACATGGAATTCACTGCCACAGGAGGTGGATGGCTTCAAGAGGGAATTAGGTAAGCATATGGAGCAGAAGTCCATCAGTGGCTATTAGCCACAAGGTGTAGATAGGAACTCTCAGTCTGGGGGGCAAGTGATGCTCTGTATTCTTGGTGCTTGGGGGGGGGGTCAACAGTGGGAGGGCTTCTCGTGTCCTGGCCCCACTGCTGGACCTCCTGATGGCATTTAGTATTTTTGGCCACTGTGGGACACAAAGTGTTGGACTGGATGGGCCATTGGCCTGATCCAACATTGGCTTCTCTTATGTTCTTATAGATGAAACACCCAGTCTGGGGCAAGTGATGCTCTGTATTCTTAGTGCTTGGTGGGGGGCGTCAACAGTGGGAGGGCTTCTGGTGCCCTGGCCCCACTGCTGGACCTCCTGATGGCCCCTGGTATTTTGGCCGCTGTGTGACAGAGTGTTGGACTAGATGGGCCATTGGCCTGACGCAACATTGGCTTCTCTTATGTTCTTAAAAACGTCTAAAAACAGTCCATTATAAAACCGTGCAGTATCCTAAAGTTCTAGCAGTGTTGTTTTGATTTGAAACGATGGCGTTGTAATCTGAGTGCATTCAAAAGGTTATCTAGATGTCCAGCGCTCCGATCTTTCACCCAGATATAATTGGCAGGCACAGGCCGTCCATAGCAACCCAAGGGCCGGGGCTCTAGGAATTCCAGTTGTCCTCGATAATGGTGGCAGGTTGATGGTTTGCCTTTCCCCTACTGCTCGCACTGTGGTCAAGAACCAGGCCCCCGGGGCTTCAATTTACCTTTCACTTTTGGACTCTGAAACGAACTCAGACTTGGACGCTCGAGCCTGCTGCGAGTATTTTGCTCACGTGATGTTTGTTGTTTGGGAGCGAGCTCTCTGCCTCTACGTGCACGGGATCTCGTCTAGGACACAAAAAGGCTTTGAACTGACTCTCCACGAAGGTGTTTCTCTCCAGAAATGACAGCCCCCCTCCTCTGGTCTGCTGGGTGGCGCTAATTGTAGGGAGTTTTCTGGACGGCGGTTTCCTATGTTGCTGACTGGATGCCGGAGAGAGTTAAATTGGAAGCGGGAGAAATGGGGGAGAAGAGATGGCTTGGCTGTGCTTGGAGAGACGCCAGGCATCTGGAGGTCGATATTTGAAGGCATTTGGAAGGCCGTCACTTAGAGGAGGGCAGGGGGCCGTTCCCCTTGGCAGCGAAGGAGAGGACTTGCAAGAAGGGGAGAGCCAGTTTGGTGTAGCGGTTAAGTGCGCGGGCTCTAATCTGGGAGAACCGGGTTTGATTCCCCCACTCCTCCCCTTGCACCTGGCTGGATGACCTTGGGCAAGCCATAGTTCTGACAAGAGCTGTCCTTGAAAAAGAGCAGTTTCTGTCAGAGCTCTCTCAGCCCCACCGTCCTCACAGGGTGTCTGTTGTGGGGAGGGGAAGGGAAAGGAGATTGTGAGCTGCTCTGAGACTCCTTCGGGTAGTGAAATCCAGTCTCCTCCTCCTCCTCCTCCTCCTCCTGCATTGAGCATGGGGTTTGTTGGACTAGATGGTCTGTCTGGCCCGTTCCAGCTCTATGATTCTACGATATTCGGCCAGTCCTCTCATGTTGGTTGGGCAGCAAGGAGAAATGGGGAGCGGTCTCCAAACCCAAGGGATGAACGTGCACTCGTTGAAAATAATGAATTGGATGCAGTGTTCCCTCTAAGTTGGTGTGAGCTAGCTCACAGTTCTTTAGCCTCTGGCTCACACATTTTTGTCTTAGCTCAGGAAGGAGGGCTCCAGAGCAAACTGATTTATGCAGCAGCCCAGTCGTTCGCTCACAACCTCAGTGCCAGTGGCTCACAAAATAGCATTTTTGCTCACAGGACTCCGCAGCTTAGAGGGAGCATTGCTCCAGAGCAAACTGATTCATGCAGCAGCCAAATCGCTCGCTCACAACTTGAATGCCTGTAGCTCACCAAGTAGAATTTTTGCTCACAGGGACCCACAGTTTAGAGGGAACATTGAAATTTGGATCCAAATTTTCCGTCAGCAGAATGGAACTTTCCTGCCTTCCCCTTCCCACAGCAGCCCACTGATATCCACAAAACGGTGGATTGGGGACCCTGACGAATGACATGTGGGGCGGGTCCACGGCAGGAAGGGGGGCATCGGTGGAAACTGCCAGTTTAGTCTGGATCCAACCCGTGCTCACCAGGCTTGGCCAGCTATAATGAGGTGAGATGGTAGCCTCAATGTGGTGGACTCTTGAGGGGATGGGAAGCCTGCCTCTCTTTGGAAGCAGAAGGCCTGCATTTCGATCCCTGGCGTCTCCAGTTGAAGAGAGCATCTTCCTGGCATGCAGAAGGTCCCAGGTTCAATCCCCGGCATCTCCAGTAGAAAGGACCAGGCACTAGGTGATGGGAAAGACCTCAGCCTGAGACCTGGAGAGCCATGAAGTGGGGCTGTAGCTCAGTGGTAGAGCATCTTCCTGGCATGCAGAAGATCCCAGGTTCAATCCCCGGCATCTCCAGTTAAAAAGGACCAGGCAGTAGGTGATGTGAAAGACCTCTGCCTGAGACCCTGGAGACCCATGAAGTGGGACTGTATCTCAGTGGTAGAGCATCTTCCTGGCATGCAAAAGATCCCAGGTTCAATCCCCGGCATCTCCAGTCAAAAGGACCAGGCAGTGGGTGATGGGAAAGACCTCCGTCTGAGACCCTGGAGAGCTGCTGCCAGTTTGAGTAGACAATACTGACCTCGATGGACCAAGGGCCTGTGTGTTCGCCTTCCCATTTCCTCCATCGCCCCTTCGCTGCCCTGGAGGTGAAACAGCCGGCACTCCTTCCCTGTTTGCTCTCCAGAGGTCTCCAACCAGGAGCGCCGCAAGCCGAGCAGGCCCAGTAGGGAGAGAAACAAGAGTTTGGGAAAGGCCTTTGGACATGCGCAGCTTGGTCTTGCTGTGTTTGAAAACAGTTGGGCAAGAGCATCACTGGCTTCGTCTCTAGGGAAAAGGGACAGTGTCCTCAGATGACACTTCCTGTCGAACTGGTGCTGCCTGCACATCCAGCTTCTAACTGAACCTTGTGAGCGGTGAGGTTGAGCGGCGAGCAGGAGGAAGTGAGTGGTAATAATGGGGTGTCGTCAGGTCATAGCTGACTTGTGGCGAACCCCAGCCACGGGGGTGTTCCAGGCAAGAGGTGTGCAGAGGTGGTTTTACCATTGTCTTCGTCTGCATAGCAGCCCCAGTTTTCCTTGGGGGTCTCCCATCCAAGTACTAACCACGGTTGGCCCTGCTTGGCTTCTGAGTTCTGATGAACTTGGGCTAGGCTGGGCGATTTAGGCTACAATACAAGCATCATTTCTCATTCGAACCCGGTTCCTTAAGCTTTCTATTCCCTAGGGTTGGAATTATACCCCAAGCCCGGACTGCAGTTCTGAGCTGCAAAGTGGGGTGTGTGTGTGTGTGATCGTGCTCTCAGGGCTTTAAACTTTAAACGGGCACTTCTCCCTCACTCAGAAGTACCAAAGTCAAGTTTTGCTATCGAAGCTTGAGTACTCACGGCGCCGTATTGACGAATAAGAAGCTTTAATGGTAGTAAAAGGTAAAGGTTCCCTTGCTCGAAAGCCAGTCGAATCCGACTCTAGGGTTGCGGTGCTCATCTCCGTTTCAAAGCCGAAGAGCCAGCGCTGTCCGAAGACGTTTCCGTGGTCATGTGGCCGGCATGACTAAACACCAAGGCGCATGGAACGCTGTTACCTTCCCACCGAAGTGGTACCTATTTATCTACTTGTAATTTCTTGCTTTCGAACCGCTAGGTTGGCAGGAGCTGGGACTAGAGACGGGAGCTCACCCCGTCATGCGGCACTCTCGGGTCTCGAACTGCTGAACTACCGACCTTCCACAGCCTGCAGTTCAGCGTCTTAACCACTTGAGCCACCGCAGCTCCTTTTAATGGTAGTATAGCTCCAGAAATCGGCCGCTCTTGCCTCCGCGCTCAAATGGCTGCCATGAGAGTCCCCAAATCAAGCCCCTGGCACAAGCCCCCCCCCAGGTAGACTTGTGGGAGACCGGACCGTTGCTGGTTCTCCTGCTAGGTCTGGGCGGCTCGGGGGTTCCTCGGGAGCAATCCCAGGAGCCCTCCGATGTTGGCGGAACACAAACCGGAAGTCATAAGTTCTTTCAGAGCTGTTCTTTCAAGGGCAGTCCTTGAGAGCTCTCTCAGCCCCACCTACCTCACAGGGTGTCTGTTGTGGAGAGGGGAAGGGAAAGGGGTTTGTAAGCTGCTCTGAGACTCTTAGTGAAGGGCAGGGTATAAAACCAGTCTCCTCCTCCACTGTGGCAGGAAAACCTCCACCCCCAGACTAAGCATAATTTATTGAAAATATTTCAGTATCTGAAGTACAGTGTATGCAGGAACCGTGCACCGTTTGACAAATTCCTGGCTCTGACCGATGGCTTTAAGTTGTCTCAGAAATACAGCTTTTCATGTTCTCTGTTTTGTGTGCACGACCTTGATTTTGAGTTTGCAGGCTAAGAGCATAAAAAGGTCCCTGCTGAATTAATTTGGCGGTCCATCTAGTCCAACATCTTGTCTCACACAGTGGCCAGCAAGTTCCTCCGGAGGGCCAACAACAGGGCACGGAGGCCGAGGCCTTCCCCTGGTTTTGCCTCCTGGCTCTGGGACTCTGAGGTTTAGTGCCTCTGAATGTGGAGGTTCCCTTTAGTTACGACGGCGAGTAACCACTGACAGCCCTACCCTCCACGAATCTATCTAACCTCCTTTTAAAGCTGTCTGTGCCTGTGACCCCTCAGTACATCCTGTAGCAGGGAGTTCCACATTTGTGCACTTCTTCAGTGCCAAGGGCAGTAGTTTGCTGGCCTATCACAGCCTTTCTGCCTAAGAGCCGCGAAGGTCTAACAGCCGAGACTGCACACTGAAATCAGCACTCAGAGACTAACAGAAAGCATTGGCTTTGCAAACAGAAGCTCCCAAGTTTGATCCCCGGGACTTCCACTTAAAAAGACCAGATAGCAGGGGATGGCAAAGACTTCTCCCTAAGACCTCAGAGAGCTGCTACCATTCAGAGTAGACAATGCTGATCTAGACAGACCTTAGAAGGCAGCATCGGTTTAGGAGTCAGGAGGCCTGCGATTCAAAGCAGGTTTGTCGTTTTGGCTAACCACAGGGGTAGGATGAGCCCAGGAGGCCTACCCTACAAAAGTCCCTAGAATTATTTGTTGCACTAGGCTGGGTCAGTGAGATGTTACTCTTTTCCATGGTTAGGGGTATCTGGGGGAAGGCCAGGAGCTCACGTCAGGGGAAGGAAGCGCATGAACCCATGGCCATATACCCAAATACTTTAGAATATTATGGCTTTCACAGCACCTACCACCTGGTCCTTTCAACTGGAGATGCCGGGGATTGAACCTGGGATGTTCTGCATGCCGAGCAGATGCTCTTCTACTGGGCTACCACCCCTTCCCCAACGGAGCTGCCTTAGATCAGGCCAGTGGCCTTTCTAGGTCAGTCCTGTCTGCTCAGACTGGCAGTGGCTCTCCGAGGTCTCAGGCTGAGTTCTTTCACATCACCCGCTGCCTGGTCCAGTTTGGTGTAGTGGTTAAGAGTGCGGACTCTAATCTGAGAGAACTGGGTTTGATTCCCCGCTTCTCAACATGCAGCTGTTGGTGTGACCTTGGGTCAAGTCACAAGTTCTTTCAGAGCTGTTCTCTCAGGGGCAGTTCTTGATAGAACTCTCTCAGCCCTGCCTACCTCACAGGTGTCTGTTGTGGGGAGGGGCAGGGAAAGGAGTTTGTAAGCTGCTTTGGGTAGTGAAGGGTGGGGTATAAATCCAATCTCTTCTCTTCTTCTTCTCTCTAACTGGAGATGCTGGGGATTGAACCTGGGACCTTTTGCTTGCCAAGCAGATGCTCTGCCACTGAGCTGCAGCCCCTCTCCATGGCTCTCCAGCGTCTCAAGCAGAGGTCTTTCACATCACCCACTGCCTGGTCCTCTCTAACTGGAGAAGCCAGAAATTGAACCTGGGACCTTCTGCATGCCAAGCAGATGCTCTGCCACTGAACTACAGCCCCACTTCATGGCTCTCTAGGGTCTTAGGCTGAGGTCTTTCACATCACCTACTGCCTGGTCCTTTTTAAGTGGAGATGCCGGGGATTGAACCTGGGACCTTCTGCCTGCCAAGCAGATGTTCTGCTACTGAGCTACAGCCCCACTTCATGGCCCTCCAGGGTCTCAGGCAGAGGTCTTTCCCATCACCTACTTGCCTGGTCCTTTTAACTGGAGATGGCGAGGATTGAACTTGGGACCTTCTGCACTCCAAGCAGATGCTCTCCCGCTGAGCCACGTTTCCTCCCCATTTAAGGACTGTTAATATGTTCCCTAAAACTCTACCTGCCACCCCCCCTGCCCGGCCAAACATCCTTTTTATCGTAGGAGCTCATGAAAAACTCCCTGAATGCCAGAGAAGTCTCTTGTTGGACTGCTTAAGTCCTCGGCCCCCACAACATTAAAATCAAATGAGATCCTCCATCAGATCAGTGTCGCAGAACTCGGTCTCGGGATCAAACCTCTAAACCCCACTTTGTCTTCTTTACCCGGGAAAGTGGTTCTTAATGTTCTCAGAACAAATGTCTCCAAACACCAATATTCCCAATTCCATTCGCAACTTCAGCACCTACCTGGGTTTCTGCCAGTCTCCCAAGACTTCAGACCCAACCCTGAGCACTGCTGTACCCGACTTACTCTTCTCACTGTCTGGTTACATCTCTGACCTCACACCGACATCACAAATGGCAGCCTCTCTCTCTCTCTCTGTGATCCAGAGCTTAGGAAGTCAAGTGGCAGGGGACCCTCAGCCCATCTCCTTTTGCAGAGGAGCCGAGCAAATCTGCATGCTGATCCTTTGGCAACTCTTACTGCAAACTCTGTCCCAGTTTGGGTATAAACGTAAGAAGAGCCAGGCTAGATCAGACTGGTGATCCATCTAGTCCAGCATCCTGTCTCACACAGGGGCCTACCACAACCTCTTGAGGTCTGGCAAAAGGACAGTGAGGCCGAGGCCTTCCCCTAAAGTTGCCTCCTGGCATTGGGATTCACAGGTTGACTGCCTCGGAATGTGGAGGTTCTCTTTGGTCCCCATGGATAGTAGCCCCCTTTCCCCCCATTTTTTTTTCTTTCCATAATTTATTTTAAAGACATAACAAACATAGAAGGGGGAAATATTCTTGGTGTGGTGGTTAAGTGCGCGGACTCTAATCTGGGTTTGATTCCCCACTCCTCCACTTGCACCTGCTGGATGACCTTGGGCAAGCCTTAGTTCTGTCAGAGCTGTTCTTGGAAAAGAGCAGTTTCTGTCTGAGCTCTCTCAGCCCCACCTACCTCCCAGGGTGTCTGTTGTGGGGAGGGGAAGGGAAAGGAGATTGTAAGCCGCTCTGAGACACCTTCGGGTAGTGAAGGGTGGGGTATAAATCCAATCACTTCTTCTTCTTGTTCTTTGACAAACTCATGCCTAATTTATTATACGTTTATACATTTTACCTTATATCATTAAGAGTTATTGTTTGCAAATATATCAAGTTTATACTTTATATACCCTTAACAAGTTTTAAATGTCTATATTATTTACTTAGTATAGTCTTCAAACCACTTATAAAATCTTGACCAAATGGATACTAGGCCCCTGGTAGACCTAACCTCCATGAATCTGTCTAATTCCCCTGTAAAGCTATCTGTGCCTGTTGCCATGACGACATCGTCTGGCAACAGATTCCACACTTTAATCACTCTCTGTGTCAAGAGGTATTTCCTTTTGTCTGCCCTGAACCTACTGCCCGTCGGTTTCACGGGAGGCCCTCGACTTCTAGTCTTTTGGGAGAGGGGGAAGCATTTCTCTTTGTCAGCTCTCTCCACCCCTTGCAACATTTTACAAACCTCTTCCATGTTCACCCCCACCCCTTAGTCATCTCTTTTCTAAACCGAAAAGTCCCAGAGTCTTCCAGCCGTTTGCCTTCAGTTCTTGGTCTTTACCTGCATGGGATTAAACTTGCTGAGCGTTTGCAGACAAATACGGCAAAGCAATCAGTCCAAAAGGAGAGAGGTGACCCGGGAGGAGGCCGGAGAATGCAAAAACAGGAAAAAAATTCACCTCCGTTGATTTTTGGCAGAAATAATTAGAATAATTAGACCCTTGGTTATCCATCTTGTGTTGGAGAGTTGCTTTTGTGTTACTATCAAGGGGGCCACAGTGAGGGGGCACTAGCATGGCCGGGGGGTGTGTGATCCCTCCCCTCTTAACATCTGTTTGCCCCTCCTGGGGGGAGGCATGTTTAACAGCTGGAAGATCAAGATGGGGTAGATCAGTGCTCCCTCTAAGCTCGTGAGCAAAATGTCTACTTTGTGGGCTACTGGCATTAAAGTTGTGAGCAAGCAATCTAGCTGCTGCATAAATTAGTGTGCTCCGGAGCCCATCCTTCCTGAACTAAGTCAAAAATGTGTGAGCCGGAGGCTACGAAATGGTGAGCTAGCTCACACTGACTCAGCTTAGAGGGAACACTGGTAGCTGCGCTAGTCTGTCTGTAGTAGTAGAAAAGAACAAGAGTCCGGTAGTACCTTAAAGCAAACAAAACGTGTGGCAGGGGAGGAGCTTTCGAAGAGGAGAGAGAAGAGATTGAACATAAGAACGTAAGAGAAGCCGATGTTGGATCGGACCAGTGGCCCATCCAGTCCAACACTCTGTGTCACACAGCGGCCAGAAATACCAGGGGCCATCAGGAGGTCCAGCAGTGGGGCCAGGACACTAGAAGCCCTCCCACTGTTGCTCCCTTCCAAGCACCAAGAATACAGTGCACCACTTGCTCCAGACCGAGAGTCCCTATCTATACCTTGTGGCTAATAACCACTGATGGACCTCTGCTCCAGATGTTGATCCAATTCCCTCTTGAAGCCGTCCATGCTTGTAGCCGCTGCCACCACCTCCTGTGGCAGTGAATTCCATATGTGAATCACTCTTTGGGTGAAGAAATACTTCCTTTTATCTGTTCTAACCCGACTGCTCAGCAATTTCATGGAGTGCCCACGAGTTCTTGTATTGTGAGAAAGCTAGAAAAGTACTTCTTTCTCAACCTGCTCTAGTCCCATGCATAATCTTATAAACCTCGATCATGTCACTCCTCAGCCGTCGTTTCTCCAAGCTAAAGAGCCCCCAAGCGCTTTAACCTTCCTTCATAGGAAAACTGTTCGAACCCTTTTATACTGTACCCTTCTCTACCCGAAGGAGTCCCAGAGCAGCTTACAATCTCCTTTCCCTTCCCTTCCCCACCACAAAAACCCTGTGCAGTAGGTGGGGCTGAGAGAGCTCTTTCGAGGACTGCTTGTGAGAGAACAGCTCTGAGAGAACTTGTGACTGACCCAAGGTCATGCCAGCAGCTTGCATGTGGAGGAGCAGGGAATCAAACCTGCTTCTCCCAGATTAGAGTCCGCGCTCTTAACCCCTACGCCAAACGGTCATTGCTCACTTTTTTTTGGATCTGAAGAAATGAGCAGTGACTCATGAGTGCTCCTAGGTAAAGGTAAAGGTTCCCTTGCTCGAAAGCCAGTCGAATCCGCCTCTAGGGTTGCGGCGCTCATCTCCGTTTCAAAGCCGAAGAGCCAGCGCTGTCCGAAGATGTTTCCGTGGTCATGTGGCCGGCATGACTAAACACCAAGGTGCACGGAACGCTGAGTGCTCCTACCCTTCCACAAGTTTTGTTAGTCTTTAACGGCTGAAAGTTACCGTTCCTGTCTTACTGGACTCTTGTTGTATGTCTTCTGAGTTCTGTGATACGGGAGTATTTTAGAACTCCTTTTTGTTGTAGAGGCAGTATAATCAAGCCAATGTCGGTTCCTCGTAATCGGCCTGTAGTCCTTTTGTTCAGTCATTGTGCCTCCTGCAGATTATTGACAAACGCAGGATTGTGTACGGCTCCCCACGGGAGACCCAGCGGGTTGCAGTAATGACTCCCCTTTGAGACCAGCGGTTTGGGACCCAACTCACACACAGTAACAGCGCGACTGAAAACAAGTTGTCCTGTTACCTCGACTGCAGGAAAATACGAGCTCTTTTAACGACAGCGGGAAAATGCTGAGCGAGTGCGACGCTGGCCAGCTTTTGGAACGGACGGCGAGGTACGTGCCGTGGCACAGGCAGAGACAGGTAACCGAAAAGGCTGGAACAAAGAGAAGGAAGTAAAATGTAACCGTGCACGTGGTGCCGATGTACGAAATACCGTACATAATTTAATAAGACATTCAGAAGTGCTAAAGCATCATGCAAAAACAATAGTCCCGTGTGGTTCGGCATATAAGCAGCTCATTCCAATAGAAAGACAAAACATCCATTTACATAAATACAGGTCTAAAAGTGCATATTGTCTCGGTATGCAAGAACCGATACCAAGTACGTTTTTAGCACTTCTGATGTGGGGAGGGGAAGGGAAAGGAGATTGTAAGGCACTCTGAGTGAAGGGCGGGGTATAAATGCCGCCTCCTCCTCCTCCTCCACCACCACCACCACCTCCTCCTCCTCCTCTTCTTCTTCTTTCTTCTTCTTCTTCCTTCTTCTTTCTTCTTCTTCTTCTTCCTTCTTCCTTCTTCTTCCTTCTTCCTTCTTCTTTCTTCTTCTTTCTTCTTTCTTCTTCCTTCTTCTTCTTCTTCCTTCTTCTTCTTCTTCCTTCTTCTTCCTTCTTCCTTCTTCTTTCTTCTTCTTTCTTCTTTCTTCTCCTTCTTCTTCCTTCTTCCTTCTTCTTTCTTCTTCTTTCTTCTTCCTTCTTCCTTCTTCTTTCTTCTTCTTTCTTCTTCCTTCTTCCTTCTTCTTCTTCTTCTTCTTCTTCTTCTTCTTCCTTCTTCTTCCTTCTTCCTTCTTCCTTCTTCTTCCTTCTTCCTTCTTCTTTCTTCTTTCTTCTCCTTCTCCTCCTTCTATTATTATTACATTATATATGACATTTTGTACACTTGCACCACGTTTATGTTTTCTTTTTCTTCCCGCCTTTAGGGTTACCTTTCTTGTGCAGGGTTGTGTTTCTCTCCCCTTTTTTGGTTGTACACGGCTACAGTTGAGAGGTGGCCACAGACTCACTCCTTGAAGCTTGCATGGGTTCCTTCAGATATGTTTTGTTGCATGGAAAGTGAGTTCAGAGTATACTTGCAGGCTTGCACCTTGGTTGTGAAGTGGCTGTCTCTGGTAAGGAGGCTCCGGAGGTACATACTAATATCCCGGGATGTGGCTGGTAAAATAGCACTGATCACCTCCAGATGAAATACTGCCGTGTGTAGAGCCATGGGAAAGCTTCCCTTCCTATTAAGAACATTAGAAGAGCCCTGCTGGATCAGACCAGTGGTCCATCTAGTCCATCATCCTTCGTCACACAGTGGCCAGCCAGTTCCTTTGGAGGGCCAACAACAGGGCAGAGAGATCAAGGCCTTTCTCTGATAAGAACATCAGAAGAGCCCTGCTGGATCAGACAAATAGTCCATCAGCATCCTGTCTTACACAGCAGCCAAACAGTTCTTCTGTGTGGCCAACAAAAGGGCAGAGAGGCCGAGGCCTTCATAAGAACATCAGAAGAGTCCTGCTGGATCAGACCAATGGTCCACCTAGTCCAGCCTCCTGTCTCCCACAGTGGCCAACCAGTTCCTCTGGAGGGCCAACAGCAGGGCAGAGAGGCCGAGGCCTTCATAAGAACAACAGGAGAGCCCTGCTGGGTCAGACCAGTGATGGTCCCTCTAGTTCAGCATCTTGTCTCACACAGGGGCCAACCAGTTCCTTTGGAGGGCCAGCAACAGGGCAGAGAGGCCGAGGCCTTCATAAGAACATCAGAAGAGCCCTGCTGGGTCAGACCAGTGAGGGCCCGTCTAGTCCAGCATCCTGTCTCACCCAGTGGTCAGCCAGTTCCTCTGGAGGACCAACAGCAGGGCAGAGAGGCCGAGGCCTTCATAAGAACATCAGGAGAGCCTTGCTGGGTTAATTAATTAATTATCTAATTTATTAAATTGGATTTACTAGACCGCCCTTCCCAATGAGTAGGGCTCTGGGCAGCTTGCAACAGGTAATATCCACTCTCATACAGTGACATTAAAACAATCCAGTAAATAACAATAGATAAAAAGAGTATACATGCGATGTTTAAGGTAAAGGTAAAGGTTCCCTTGCTCGAAAGCCAGTCGAATCTGACTCGAATCTGACTCTAGGGTTGCGGTGCTCATCTCTGTTTCAAAGCTGAAGAGCCAGCGCTGTCTGAAGACGTTTCCATGGTCATGTGGCCGGCATGACTAAACCCCAAGGCGCACAGAACGCTGTTACCTTCCCACTGAAGTGGTACCTATTTATCTACTTGCAATTTCTTGCTTTCGAACTGCTAGGTTGGCAGGAGCTGGAACTAGAGACGGGAGCTCACTCCGTCTTGCGGCACGTGGGTCTTGAACTGCTGAACTACTGACCTTCCATAGCCTGCAGTTCAGCGTCTTAACCACTTGAGCCACTGCAGCTCCTAATGCGATGTTTATGATGGTGGAAAATCCTAGCTCCCCGGCCTCCCAGAAGGGGGTTATGAGGAATGGGGAATTGTGTAAGCTTGCCAGAAGATGTCCCATCACTGCCCTCAGCCCAAGGCCCGGCGGAACATCTCTGCCTTCCACGCCCTGCGGAAAGGTAGCAACTCCTGCAGGGCACGGATGTCTTCCAGCAGAGCATTCCAGCAGGCAGGGGCCAGGGCTGAAAAGGCCCTGGCCCTGGCCAGCCGGACTTTTCTCGGGCCGGGGACCACCAGCAAGTTCTCATTTCCTGATCGTAATGCTCTTCCAGGGGTGTGTTAGGAGAGGCGGTCCCGAAGATATGTAGGTCCCTACATATCAGACCGGGGCTGCGGTGGCTCAGTGGTTAAGACCCGAGTGCCGCGTGACGGAGTGAGCTCCCGTCTCTGGTCCCCGCTCCCGCCAACCTAGCAGTTCGAAAGCAAGAAATTGCAAGTAGATAAATAGGTACCGCTTTGTTGGGAAGGTAACAGCATTCCGTGTGCCTCGGCGTCTAGTCACGCTGGCCACATGACCACGGAAACGTCTTCGGACAGCGCTGGCTCTTCGGCTTGGAAACAGATGAGCACCGCACCCCTAGAGTCAGATTCGACTGACTTTCAAACAAGGGAAGCCTTTACATATCAGACCAGTAGTCCGTCTAGTCCAGCATCCTGTCTCACACAGTGGCCAACCAGTTCCTCTGGAGGTCCAACAAGAGGGCATAGAGGCCAAGGGCCGTCCCTGGTGTTGCCTCCTAGCAATAGGATTCAGACGTTGACCTCCTCTGGAAATGAAAGTTCCCTGCAGTCCCTGTGGCTAGTAGCCCCTGATAGAGCTGTCTTCTATTCCAAAGTACTGGGGTATGATCTACGGCTAACGTTTCCCCCACATCTGTACTGTCTTTCCCCCAGAACCTAGTCTCTCCCTCATCTCCAGATGTCCAAGGAACCGGTTTCAACAAGCTTTTTTTGAAAACAGCCTTTTAGAGACCTGGCCGTGAGGCCTCTGCTTTAGTTGGCCTGTTTGATGTTCTCTGTTTGTTTGTTGGCGGCACAGGACGTTTGGGATTTTGGAACGTTCGGGACGTAGTTTCACGTTTCAAGTACGGTTTGGCTCGACCCGAGTCCATTTTTTGGAAAGGGGGAGGGGGGAGACGAGAAGGGGAAAGACGTAACACAGTGTAAGCATTGTCGTTTGTGAGCACTGGGTGATCGTAGTGGAACTTGGTTTGTAAAAAGAACTTCTTGAGCACCACCCGTTTCCGAGCCGGGCCTTCTGCTAGGTTCTAACATGTCACGCAAGGACATTAATAGTATGGCAGAATAAATACCGTGTACTTGTTATACAGAGCCAGTTTGTGCGGTTGGGAGCGCGGACTCTAATCTGGGAGAACTGGGTTCGATTCCCCACTCCTCCACATACAGCTGTTGGTGTGACCTTGGGTCAGCCACAAGTTCTCTCAGAGCTTATTCTCTCAAGAGCAGTTCTCGGAAGAGCTCTCCCAGCCCCACCTACAGCTCACAGGGTGGTCTGTTTGGTGTAGTGCCAGTTTGGTGTAGTGGTTAAGTGTGTGGACTCTAATCTGGGAGAACCAGGTTTGATTCCCCACTCTTCCACTTGCACCTGCTGATGTGACCTTGGGTCAGTCACAAACTCTGGCACAGCTGTTCTCTCAAGGACAGTTTCTGTCAGAAGATCTCTCAGCCCCGCCTACCTCACAGGGTGTCTGTTGTGGGAAGGGGAAGGGAAAGGAGTTTGCAAGCCGCTCTGAGACGCCTTTGGGCAGTGAAGGGCGGGGTATAAATCCAGTCTCTTCTCTCTCTCTCTTCTCTCTGTTGACAAACTCTACTGTCAACCTAACGGATGTGCACAGGATTCGACCTTAGGCAGCTTGGCGTAGTGGTTAGGAGTGCGGACTCTAATCTGGGAGAACCGGGTTTGATTTCCCCACTCCTCTACATTGCAGCTGCTGGTGTGACCTTGGGCCAGTCCCAACTTCTTTCGGAGCTGTTCTCTCAAGGCCAGTTTCTGGGGAGAGCTCTCTCAGGCCCGGCCCCCCGCCTACCTCACGGGGTGTCTGTTGTGGGGAGGGGAAGGGAAAGTTTGTAAGCCGCTCTGAGACTCCCGAGTGAAGGGCCAGGTATGAATCCAGTCTCCTCCTCCTCAACCGGGGTGTGTCTCAGTGCGATAGGTGAGCACAGGTGGTCTGCTGTTGCCTTCTTCCAGGTAGCGACCTCAGTCTCCTTTGGCGGACTCCCATCCAAATACTGACTATGGCCAACGTGAGAAAGGTACAATATAAATAAACTTCCAGTTTACTTGTCATGGCCAGAAGATGTGAAAGGATCACCTTCCAGTGCAACTGGAAGGAAGGTCTGCGTATGAAGGAACAACACTTGTCTTGTAAATTGGATCACAAGCGCTGGCTCCCGATGCCTTTCCTTGCCTGCTGTTCGATCAGCCGGTCGTAAGAATTCAATCTATTGCACAGGTAATGGCGGGTAGGTTGACGCTCCAGATCCCACAGATGGCAGGACATAGATAAGAAACTCGAGATTCGTTTATGTGCTCATTTGAGTCCCACGGTTCTCCGTGGAACTCAGGACAGCCTATTTATCCTTTCGATAACCTTTTGTTTTTATTTTATTTTTTTTGCATGTGTTTTTGTGTGCGCTTGCCCGGAAGTCGTGGTAGAAATCAAGGGGGTTGAGCTACTATAATATTAAACAGTTCAGAATTTAATAAGGTGTACACAAGTTAAAATACGTTTAAAATCCGCATGTCAACAAGACTTACATAAGAACATAAGAACATAAGAGAAGCCAATGTTGAATCAGGCCAATGGCCCATCTAGTCCAACACTCTGTCACACAGCGGCCAAAATATACTAGGTGCCATCAGGAGGTCCAGCAGTGGGGCCAGGACACTAGAAGCCCTCCCACTGCTGTCCCCTCCAGCACCAAGAATAGAGTGCATCACTTGCCCCAGACTGAGAATTCCCATCTATACCCTGTGGCTAATAGCCACGGATGGACTTCTGCTCCATATGTTTATCTAATTCCCTCTTGAAACTGTCCATGCTTGTAGCTGCCACCACCTCCTGTGGCAGTGAATTCCATATGTTAATCACTCTTTAGGTGAAGAAGTATTTCCTTTTATCTGTTCTAACCCGACTGCTCAGCAATTTCATGGAGTGCCCACGAGTTCTTGTATTGTGAGAAAGGGAGAAAAGTACTTCTTTCTCCACTTGCTCAATCCCACTCATAATCTCATAAACCTCGATCATGTCACCCCTCAGCTGTCGTTTCTCCAAGCTGAAGAGCCCCAAGCGTTTTAACCTTTCTTCATAGGGAAGGTGTTCCAACCCTTTTATCATTCTAGTTCCCCTTCTCTGCACTTTTTCCAATGCTATAATATCCTTTTTGAGATCTGCTACTGATTTCCACAGGGAAACTTCACTAGTAGATTTGGGGCCCCTGAGTTTCAAAAGACTTTTATTCACACCCTTGGGAGTCCACCGTGGATAAAACGCAGGGCCGCTTACACACATTTATACACATGATGGGTCAATACATATGATACTAAAGACCAGATGCCTTTCGGCCATAAAAGGCCTTCTTCAGTGGTCAAAAAATACAATCTTTCCTAGACACACATTCATACAATAATATACAAATTCTTAAAAAACCCTTTGTATAAAAACCAGATGTGATACGTTCTGTAGATGTAATTTAGTTACAGGTATGTAAAATGGGCCATCCCAATGCCAATATGTATCCTGGTAATCAGGGTATCTAAGATATGAATGTGTGTCTCTCCATCCATGTGTATAAATGTGTGTAAGTGTTGTTGACATGTGGATTTTAAACGTATTTTAACTTGTGTACACCTTATTAAATTTTTGAACTGTTTAATATTATAGTAGCTCAACCCTCTTGATTTCTAGCATTCTCTTGGGTTGAGTTTGTTCTCGTGCCCCCCTCCCCCTATTGCGCAGTCTGGAAGTCGTGGTGACTTCTGGCAGCCCCTGCCGGGGGCTTGGACGTTTTTCAGAGAGGCGGCTTGATTGGCCTGCCCCTGCGTCCCGCCTCTGGTGTTCCTTGGAGGTCGCCCTTCCAAGTACTTGCCAGAGTCACCCCTGCTTGGTTTCCGAGATGGGACGAGATTGGGCTTGCCTCGGCTATCCAGGTCAGAGCCTTTCGATAACCTTTGAAGGCCAAGACTTCTGTATATTCTCCCTCGTTCGGTTTTATGGCCAAATGGGGAATCGAACCCAGGTTCACGTCTCTGAAATCCAGAATGTAGCATCTACCTACGCTTGTTGCTGCTCTACGTATAGATCATCTCTTCCTTTACCGTCTTGAAAGCCTCTTTGAACTTGGAGGGATGGTTTGTAAATGAAGCTTTCCACCGCTCCTCCGTTGTGATTCTCCCGCTGATAAATCCAAGGCACTGGGTAATGAGAGAAGGGAGAAGAGATTGGATTTATACCCCTTCACTACCCGAAGGAGTCTCAGAGCGGCTTACAATCTCCTTTCCCTTCCCCTCCCCACCACAGACACCCTGTGAGGTAGGTGGACCCGAGAGAGGTCTCTCGAGAACTGCTCCTGAGAGAACAGCTCTGAGAGAACTTGTGACTGACCCAAGGTCACACCAGCAGCTGCATGTGCAGGAAGAGTGGGGAATCGAACCCGGTTCTCCCAGATTAAAGTCCACGCTCCTAACTACTAATGCGTATTGGCTCTGGCTGCTCTTTGCATTCCTTTATTGGTAGGCTGTGTGAATGTCTGCCCAGCGAAGACAGAGGGAAGAAAAACTAAGGGGGGAAAGGACAACACAGGCAGAAACATAATATGCAAGCAGCTTTTAATGCGCTTCCTAAGCTCTTAACTGCCTTCCGTCGGTTGCCTTTCACCATTTCTGTGAAGCCCGCGGGAGGACCTGTGAAATCGCACCGAGCCAACCCCGTCTCCGTCCTACACAATTAATTTTGTTCTTTACGGGGACCGGGGGCGGCTGGCAGCACGCAGCTGACATCTCCGCAGGCCCGCGCAGCTGGGAATGTCTTCTAGGAGACGGCCAGCTTCAAAGGCGAAGGCTCTGCCGGCGAACATGGGAACAAAACTCAATGCCTTGTGTGAGTTAAAGAACAAAAGGTAGATTCCCCCCCCCCCCACGTGTGATAAGTGCACTTTTTTTGGCGGTTCCAAGCTCATTACGCCCTGCCCGTGAAAATTCTTAAGAATCAGCAGGGTTGTACCTCTCGGCCATGGAAGGTAACATCCTGTTCTCTCTTGTTCTTAAAAAAAGAAATACGAGGGACATCCATATGGATAAGCATAGGGAGCTTATGACAGACACTAAACTTGAGGGCATCCAGTGAAATTCACGGCCACAGGAGGTGGCGGCGGCTACAAGCATGGACGGCTTCAAGAGGGAATTAGATAAGTATATGGAGTCATCATAAGAGGGAATTAGATAAGCATATGGTCCATCAGTGGCTATTAGGTACAGAGAGGGACTCTCAGTCTGGGACAAGGGATGCTCTGTATTCTTGGTGCTTGGAGGGGGTCAATAGTGGGAGGGCTTCTAGTGTCCCGGCCCCACTGTTGGACCTCTTGATGGCCCCTGGTATTTCTGGCCACTGCGTGACACAAAGTGTTGGACTGGATGGGCCATTGGCCTGATCCAACATGGGCTTCTCTTATGTTCTTATGTCTGGGGCCAGTGAGGCTCTGTATTCTTGGTGCTTGGGGGTGGGGGGCAACAGTGGGAGGGCTTCTAGTGTCCCGGCCCCACTGCTGGACCTCTTGATGGCACCTGGTATTTCTGGCCACTGTGTGACACAAAGTGTTGGACTGGATGGGCCATTGGCCTGATCCAACATGGGCTTCTTTTATGTTCTTATGTCTGGGGCCAGTGAGGCTCTGTATTCTTGGTGCTTGGGGGGGGGTCAATAGTGGGAGGGCTTCTAGTGTCCTGGCCCCACTGCTGGACCTCCTGATGGCACCTGGTATTTTTTGGCCACTGCGTGACACAGAGTGTTGGACTGGATGGGCCATTGGCCTGATCCAACATGGGCTTCTCTTATGTTCTTATGTCTGGGGCAAGGGATGCTCTGTATTCTTGGTGCTTGGGGGGGGCAACAGTGGGAGGGCTTCTAGTGTCCTGGCCCCACTGCTGGACCTCCTGATGGCACCTGGTATTTCTGGCCACTGTGTGACACAGAGTGTTGGACCGGATGGGCCACTGGCCTGATCCAACATTGGCTTCTCTTATGTTCTTATGAAACTGATGGGTGGTCCTAGATTCAGGATGGTCTAAAGGAAATACTTCTTTCCATAGCGGGCAATTGGAATGTGGAATTTGCTGCCAGAGGATGTAGTGATGGCTACGGGCTTTAAAAGGGGATTTGACAGATTCACGGAGGAGAAGTCTCTCAATGGCTACTGGGCCTGGTGACTGAGGGGAACCTCCACATTCAGGGGCACTCATCCTTGGAATCCCAGCGCCAGGAGGCACGTCAGGGGAGGCCTCGGCCTCTATGCCCCTGTTGTTGGCCCTCTAGAGAAACTGGTTGGCCACTGGGTGAGACAGGATACTAGACCATCGGTCTGATCTAGCAGGGCTCTTCTTACGTTTACACCCAAACTGGAATGGGGTTTTAACTAACTATATAACGAGGCTTGTCAGATGATCAGCATGCAGATAATGAGTCTGCTGGGTTCCTGAAGGTATGATAAAGGCCTCCTGCCACTTCATTTCCTAAGCTTTGGATCACAGGGGTAGAGGCTCCTGTTTGTGATGTCAGAGTGAGGTAAGAGATGTAGCCAGAGGAACTGGTTGGCCACCACGTGGGACAGGATGCTGGACTAGAGGGACCCCTGGTCTGATCCAGCAAGGCTTTTCTGATGTTCTTATGAATTCCTCGGCCTCTATGCCCTGTTGTTGGCCCTCCAGAGGAACTGGTTGGCCACTGCGTGATACGGGAGGTTGGACTAGACGGACCCCTGGTCTGATCCAGCAGGGCTGTTCTTATCAGGGGAAGGCCTCGACCTCTCTGCCTTGTTGTCGGCCCTCCAGAGGAACTGGTCGGCCACCGTGTGAGACAGGATGCTGGACGAGATAGACCACTGGTCCGATCCAGCAGGGCTCTTACGTCCTTAAACAGCTCTCAGCTCGTTCAGGATCTGGACAAGAGACT
Organism: Gekko gecko; assembly: GCA_029375565.1. Taxonomy (NCBI): domain Eukaryota; kingdom Metazoa; phylum Chordata; class Lepidosauria; order Squamata; family Gekkonidae; genus Gekko; species Gekko gecko. Next base: position 11,431,801 of record JAPDNY010000005.1, on the reverse strand, counting down.
CTCCGAGAAGCTCACACAAACTGTATCCCGAAGTTCCCGAAACAAGGCCGTAATGCACACATCATGGGTAAGGCGCATAAATTGGTGGGGGTACAGATTGCTTTGTATGGCTAAGCTTCAAATACAGCCTAAATACAGCTGAGTATCAGACTAGAAGTTAGAACAGCTGAGGTTCAAATAGGCCTGACCTGGGTGTCCCGGGTGAGCCTGAACTCATCAGATTTCGGAAGCTAAGCAGGGTTGACACCCACTAGTATTTGGAAGGGTATTCCAGGGTTGCTACACAGAGCCAGGCAATGGTAACCCACCTCTGAATGTCTCTCGCTTTGAAAACCTAATGGAGTCGCAAGAAGAAGGAGGAGGAGAAGGAGGAGGAGATTGGATTTATACTCCATCCTCCACTCGGAGTCTCACAGCGGCTCACAATCTCCTTTCCCTTCCCCTCCCCACAACAGACACCCTGTGAGGTAGGTGGGGCTGAGAGAGCTCTGAGAGAAACTGCTCGTTTTCAAGAACACCTCTGACAGAACTATGGCTTGCCCAAGGTCATCCTAGAGAGCCAGTTTGGTGTCGTGGTTAAGTGTGCGAACTCTAATCTGGGAGAACCGGGTCTGATTCCCCACTCCTCCACTTGCAGCTGCTGATGTGACCTTGGGTCAGTCACAAGCTCTGGCACAGCTGTTCTCTGAAGGAGCAGTTTCTGTCAGAAGTTCTCTCCGCCCCACCTGACCTCCCAGGGTGTCTGTTGTGAGGAGGGGAAGGGAAAGGAGTTTGTCAGCCGCTCTGAGACGCCTTTGGGCAGTGAAGGGCGGGGTATAAATCCAAACTCTTCTTCTTCGTCTTCATCCAAGCAGCTGCGAGTGGAGGAATGGGGGAATCAAACCCGGTTCTCCCAGATTAGAGTCCGCGCACTCAACCACTACACCGAACTGGCTCTCACACCAAACTGGCTCTCCGCTTTGACTTGATGAAGGAAAAAACGGTTCGTGCGGCACCGCCGTAGAGTTCACTGTCTTACCCTGGGTCAGTCACGTCTTTTCATCCTAATCTCCCTCACTGTTGTGAGGATAAAATGGTAAACTTTGTATCCTACCGTGAGTTTCTTAAATGAAAGACGGGAGAAATATATATTAGACAAGAGAGGTCATGGTCGTAACTGATCGCGATCATTTCTCCTACATGGCTTAATAACTTTGTCGAGCACTGTCTGTTTATGGAAGAAAAATTACATTGCGGGAGATTGACAAGGGTACGTTAGGCAGCCTTCTCCTCTCCCCAAACGGAACCCTTCCTAGCAAGTCGCTATCTAGGACAGGGAAGATGTTTCTCTTCCGCGCTGAATGATTTTAATGATCTCGTTTCACCCAATCGATTGTGCTTGATCAAACCATTCAAGGCGCTCAAAGGACGTGATTTGTCTCCCGAACGTCGGCTCAGCCGATTCAGCTTTCTGGCTCTTCCGCGAGCGTTTGTTAGCGTTATTTGAAACAGCAAGAAAACTGCAGCGAGGCCGTTTTTATTCAGCTTTTGTTTTTTTCCGAACAAACAGAGAGAAAGCTTGTTTTCCAGCAATTTGGGAGCTTTGATGCTTTTTCGCAGCGTTAAGTACAAACACGTCGACGGGTTTTCTGCTCCGGGGGTTTGCAGTTCTGGCGGGACCGTCTTGCGTTTTCTGCTGAGGCGCTCACATTTTCGCCCTACGGAAAGGCCTTTTCGGGGTAGCGTTGGCCGGGAGATGTAACTCACCCCACACATCGTCCCCTTCGAGGGAAGATTTGCACCTGGACGTCTTGCATCCAAATGCTGTAATGCGGGGGTGTCGAACTCATTTCTTACAAGGGCCGGATCTGATGTAAATGAGGCCTTGATAGGCTGGGCCATGTGTGCCATAAAATGTAATGCCAGGGAGCGGAGATATAAACTTTATAAAGGATACAAACACAAAGGGACCTTCTTCTGAAAATAGAAACATGCAATAAAGAAGGCCAATGCTATGTAACTGCAATAAAGAAGGCCAATGCTATGCTGGGGATTATTAGGAAGGGAATTGAAAACAAATCAGCCAGTATCATCATGCCCCTGTATAAATCATTGGTGCGACCTCATTTGGAATACTGCGTACAGTTCTGGTCGCCACACCTCAAAAAGGATATTATAGCATTCGAAAAAGTGCAGAGAAGGGCAACTAGAATGATAAAAGGGTTGGAACACTTTCCCTATGAAGAAAGGTTAAAACGCTTGGGGCTCTTTAGCTTGGAGAAACGAGGGCTGAGGGGTGACATGATCGAGGTTTATAAGGTTATGAATGGGATAGAGCAGATTGAGAAAGAAGTACTTTTCTCCCTTTCTCACAATACAAGAACTCGTGGGCACTCCATGAAATTGCTGAGCAGTCGGGTTAGAATAGATAAAAGGAAGTCCTTCTTCACCCAAAGAGTGATTAACACATGGAATTCACTGCTACAGGAGGTGGTGGCAGCTGCAAGCATGGACAGTTTCAAGAGGGAAGTAGATAAACATCTGGAGCAGAAGTCCATCAGTGGCTATTAGCCACAGGCTATAGATGGGAACTCTCAGTCTGGGGCAGGTGATGCACTCTGTTCTTGGTGCTGGGGGGGGCAGCAGTGGGAGGACTTCTAGTGTCCTGGCCCCACTGCTGGACCTCCTGATGGCACCTGGTATATTTTGGCCACAGTGTGACACAGAGTGTTGGACTAGATGGGCCATTGGCCTGATCCAACATTGGCTTCTCTTATGTTCTTATGTTCTTAAAGCATTAGCTCTGTAAGCTGCAAACCTACTTTTGATTGGTTGACATTCAGCACAGAAATCTCACGCTCAGATTTCTGAGTCCAGGACCCAAGTTGAAACATGACATGGCTGAGGAATTAAGAGAGCCTGGCAAAGCAAGCTAGGATGCAGCAGCAGCAGCAGAACCGGGTAGCAGGAGATGGCCAGTTCCACTGCGGGCCTGATGGAACCCCTCTGGGGGGCCTGATCCGACCCCCGGGCCTCATGTTAGACACCCCCGCTGTAATGTGTCTGCAGCCTTCTCGCTGCTGGGATTTATAGGCCTCGTTCAGGGATCCATCTGGTAACAGCTTGGTTTTTCTTTCGGCATGTTGTTCGGGAAGCTCGCATTCCCCCCCTCTCCCCTGCAAGGACCTATCGGTTTTCACAGACTTAATAATATTTATTTTTAAAAGCTTCTAGCCTGCCTTTCCCTCCAAGGGAACCCCTGCTTACGGGTAGCCTGTAAGTGCGCTGCCGAGTTCTTGTTCATTGGAGCAGGCCAGCGAGCATAAATCGTGTGCTGCAAGTTGCAACCGATTCCTGGCGACCCCCGGCCCGTGGGGTCTTCAAGGCAGGGGTGGTTTGCCATTTGCCCCCCTCTTCATAGCTGCTGCCGTCTTCCTCGGTGGTCTCAGCATCCGAGCGCCAACCTTGACTGACCCCGCTTCGCTTCTGGGCTCTGACGAGATCGAACGAGACAGGGATCCCCAGGTTGTTCCGAAGGAGCAGAAAACATCGGTTAATGGGAGATGTAGAAGAAAGATTAACTACTGCTGCACCTCATTCCCCATTTAACGGTGTCTTGGGATTATGTTTCAGCTGGCTCTGATTTTTTTTGCCCGGTTGTGGGGGGCAGGATGCATTTAACTCCTCCTCTCCCAGGTCCTATGGAGCTGCGGTGGCTCAAGTGGTTAAGACACTGAACTGCAGGCTGTGGAAGGTCAGTAGTTCAGCAGTTCGAGACCTGAGAGTGCCGCATGACGGAGTGAGCTCCCGTCTCTAGTTCCAGCTCCTGCCAACCTAGCAGTTCGAAAGCAAGAAATTGCAAGTAGATAAATAGGTACCACTTCAGTGGGAAGGTAACAGCGTTCCGTGCACCTTGGTGTTTAGTCATGCCGGCCACATGACCACGGAAATGTCTTCGGACAGCACTGGCTCTTCGGCTTTGAAACGGAGATGAGCATCGTAACCCTAGAGTCGGATTCGACTGGCTTTAAAGCAAGGGAACCTTTACCTTTACCTTTACTCCCAGGTCCTATTGAGGACTGGACCCAGGAATCATAGAATCATAGAGTCGAGAGGGACGCCCAGCAGTGTTCCCTCTAAGCTGAGTTAGTGTGAGGCAGCTCACAGTTTTTTAGCCTCCAGCATTTGTGTCTTAGCTCAGGAAGGGATGGCTCCAGAGCCACCTAATTTATGCAGCAGCCGAATCGCTCGCTCACAACTTTAATGCCAGTGGCTCACGAAGTACAATTTTTGCTCACACGACGCCACAGCTTAGAGGGAACATTGATGTCCAGGGTCATCTAGTCCAACCCCCTGCACAGTGCAGGAAATACACAAATGCCTCTCCCCCCACCCCCACTGACCGCTGTTCCATGCCCATAAGATGACAGAAAACCTCCAGGATCTCCAGCCAAACTGGCCTGGAGAAAAATGGCTTCCTGACTCCCAAGTGGCAATCGGCATTTCCCTGGACGTGTAAGAAAAGGCCCCGAGAACTAAGCACCAATGCAACCCTTCCTGCCCTCCCTTCTCGTGATCTGCCTAAGTTCACAAGATCAGCATTGGCTGCCAGATGGCCATCCAGCCTCTGTTGGAAAACCTCCCAAGAAGGAGAGCCCACCACCTCCCGAGGAAGCCTGTCCCACTGAGGAACCGCTCTGCCTGTCAGGAAGTTCTTCCTAATGTTTAGCCGAAAACTCTTTTGATTTAATTCCAGGTTCAACCCTGAGCGTATCGAATTGGAAGCAACCGCCACTGAGTTCAGTGAGACTGCCCGGAAAATGTGGGACGTCTCCAGGTAAAAGGACCAGGCAGTAGATTGCGGCCCTGCCTGAGACCCTGGAGAGCCGCTTCCAGTCCGAGTTGTCAATGCTGAGCTTGGTGTAGTGGTTAAGTGCGCGGACTCTAATCTGGGAGAACCGGGTTTGATTCCCCCTCCTCCACTTGCACCTGGCTGGATGACCTTGGGCAAGCCATAGTTCTGATAAGAGCAGTTCTTGAAAAAGAGCAGTTTCTGTCAAGAGCTGGCTGTCGCAACCCCACCTACCTCACAGGGTGTCTGTTGTGGGGAGGGGAAGGGAAAGGAGACTGTAAGCCGCTCTGAGACACCTTTGGGTCAGTGGAGGGCAGCGCTGCCTAAACTTCCCAGTCCCTTCCCCTTCTTCTTCCTCTTCCTTCTTCTTCTTCTTCTTCTTCTTCTTCTTCTTCTTCTTCTTCTTCTTCTTCTTCTTCTTCTTCTTCTTCTTCTTCTTCTTCTTCTTCTTCTTCTTCTTGTTCTTCTTCCTTCTTCTTCTTCTTCTTCTTCTTCTTCTTCTTCTTCTTCCTCCTCTTCTTCCTCCTCCTCTTCTCCTCCTTCTTCTTCTTCTTCTTCTTCTTCTTCTTCTTCTCTTCTCCTTCTCCTCCTCCTCCTCCCTCCTCCTCCCTCCTCTCTCCTCCTGCCTCCTCCTCCTTCTCCTCTTCTTTCTTGATGGACCATGGGTCCAGTTCAGTATAAGGCAGCTACATGCAAGAGTTCCATTCAAGGGGAGGGGCCATTGCCCAGTGGCAGAGCCTCTGCTTGGCATGCAGAAGGTCCCAGGTTCAATCCCCAGCATCTCCAGTTGAAAAGAGCAGGTGGTAGGTGATATGAGAGACCTCTGCCTGAGACCCTGGAGAGCCGCTGCCAGTCTGAGTAGACAATACTGATCTCGATGGGCCAAAGGACTGGTTCAGAGTAAGGCAACATCATGTGCACAGGATGCATCATTAGTCTGCACACTGGCTTCAGCATGATGACAAAATTTAGTTACCAAGGAGGAAATGGAAAGATGGGGTCCCTCCCTGTTTCTCTGTGCACGCTCATGGGTTTTGGGGATCGGTGGCTCGAGAGTAGCTGGCACTGAGTAGCATAAGTACTCTACTTGGAGAGTGATTCTGTGGCTCCGTGGTAAAGCATCTGCTTGGCATACAGAAGGCCCCAGGTTCAATCCCCGGCATCTCCAGTTAACAGGGCCAGGCAGGGGGATGGGAAAGACCTCAGCCTGAGACCCTGGAGAGCCAGGAAGTGGGGCTGTAGCTCAGTGGTAGAGCCTCTGCTTGGCATACAGAAGGTCCCAGGTTCAATGCCCGGCATCTCTGGTTAAAAGGATGTGGCAGTAGGGGATGTGAAAGACCTCTGCCTGAGACCCTGGAGAGCCAAGAAGTGGGGCTGTGGCTCAGTGGCAGAGCATCTGCTTGGCAGGCAGAAGGTCCCAGGTTCAGTGTCCGGCTTCTCCAGTTGAAGGGACCAGGCAGTAGGTGATGGGAAAGACCTCAGCCTGAGACCCTGGATGGCCATGAAGTGGGGCTGTAGCTCAGTGGTAGAGCATCTTCCTGGCATGCAGAAGGTCCCAGGTTCAATCCCCAGCATCTCCAGTTAAAAAGGACCAGGCAGTGGTTGATGGGAAACACCTCAGCCTGAGACCCTGGAGAACCGCCGCCCATCTGAGTAGATGACGCTGCCTTTGACGGGCCCGGGGTCTGATTCAGTCTAAGGCAGCTCCGTATTTGCATTCACTCTATTTCAGAAACATGACTAATAATTTGGAAGGCTTCTGAACATAAAAATAATTTTTGCCCATGGATGCCAAATAGTAGGTTTAGGAGAAATAGCTTCTCGGGTGGTATTAGCCTCTCCTGGAGTCTCCCCTCCTTCTTTCGAACTCGGTTCAGGCTTATCTTTATGGGCATGAAAAATTTAACCAGAGTCCAGCGGCGCCTTAGAAAAAGAAGAAGAAGAGATTGGATTTTTACCCCGCCCTTCACTCGGAGTCTCAGAGCAACTTACAAACTCCCTTCCCTTCCCCTCCCCACAACAGACACCCTGTGAGGTAGGTGGGGCTGAGAGAGCTCTGACAGAAACTGCTCTTTTTCAAGAACAGCTGTACCAGAGCTTGTGACTGACCCAAGGTCACATTAGCAGCTGGGAGTGGAGAAGTGGGGGAATCAAACCCGGTTCTCCCAGATTAGTGTCCACGCACTTAACCACTACACCAAACTGGCTCCATTAAACATTAGCAGCACTCAGGGGTCATTTCGAGGGGGAACGACCCGGAACGGTGTTCCGGGAGTAACAAGCCCAGGCATCGGGATGGCTGGAGAAGGGAAAGAAAGACATTCTAAACATGCCGCGGGGCACCTGGAGAAGATCAGGTGGGGAACCCAGTCAGACTTGCATGCCTGCCCTTTGTCAGGCTGTGTGGCATATGCAAATGAGTTATGCAAATGAGCTCCTGCACCTCTTTTTATAAGCAGCACTTATCCCGACATAAGTTTTCGTGAGCCCGTTAAGATGCATGCGATGTAGGTCCACCAGGCAGGCAGGGTTAACACTAAAAACAGCAAACCACGGAAAGGCCGATGGGGCAGGGATGTGGAAAAGGCACCACTTTAAAACAAGATCCAGTCAGAGGAGAAGTCAGGGAATGAATTTGGGGCCGTCCTTGTAAGTTAGGGTGTGTTTGAAGCTATATTGACAAAGAGTAAAAGGGCGTGCGTCGGACGGTTTGCGATCGTAAAAATCTAGACGTATGACTGCCTCGGGGAGGGATGCGCGTTTTAAATATTTTAGCAACGGAGGACCTCGCCTTAGTTCTGATGAGCGCTTGGAGGCTAATCTATAAAATATCCCATAAAATGGCTGTGGCTAGTTTTGAGTGCCGTGCAAGGATTCCAAGACCCGAAAGTGCGTTTAGGACTGTTTCGTAAGACGCTGCCTGGACTTTCACTGGAGAACCTTCTGGAACTTTTGGGGGGTAGCGGGACGTGCGTCCAGCTCGCTGAAGTTTCCTTTCAGCAGGTGACGCTCCTTTCCTGGATGAACACTGTACTTGATAACGTCCCAAACGTTCCAGAATGTCTTCCTCTTCTCAAGTGAACGTGGAACATGCCTTGAAGGTTCATTTTGCAGCGGGGGGGGAGGACATTTTGGGGAAGAAGAAGAGATTGGATTTATACCCCACCTTTCATTCGGAGTCTCAGAGCGGCTTGCAATCTCCTTCCTTCCCTTCCCCCTGCGAGGAATGCTCCCTCTAAGCCGTGGAGTCTTGTTATTAAGTAAATTTATATACTGCCCTTCCTCCACAGAGCTCAGAACGATGTACATGGCGGTTCCTCAATTTTATCCCTGCAGCCGTCTGGTGAGGGAGGGGAGGCTGAAGTCTGTCAGCAAGCTCTGTGGCAGCGTGGAGCCTAGAGTCTGAGCCTCCCATACCCCAGGCTGACGTTTTAACGACTGTACTATTCTGGCTCTTTATAATGTTATGGTTTATCATTTATAATTTGCCATCTGTCTAAAGACTTGGGCGTAGGTAGCAGTGCCTGGAGAACCTTTGGAATGGTTCGTTAAGAACATAAGAACAACAACAACAACAACTTTATTTTACAGTCAATGACCAGCATAGAACATAACATAAGAGAAGCCAATGTTGGATCAGGCCAATGGCCCATCCAGTCCAGCACTCTGTCACACAGTGGCCAAAAATATCAGGTGCCCTCAGGAGGTCCACCAGTGGGGCCAGGACACTAGAAGCCCTCCCATTGTTGACCCCCCCAGCACCAAGAATACAGAGCATCACTTGCCCCCCAGACAGTGTATTCCATCTATAAGAACATAAGAGAAGCCAATGCTGGATCAGGCCAATGGCCCATCCAGTCCCACACTCTGTGTCACACAGTGGCCAAAAATACCAGGTGCCCTCAGAAGGTCCACCAGTGGGGCCAGGACACTAGAAGCCCTCCCATTGTTGACCCCCCCAGCACCAAGAATACAGAGCATCACTTGCCCCCCAGACAGTGTATTCCATCTATAAGAACATAAGAGAAGCCAATGCTGGATCAGGCCAGTGGCCCATCCTGTCCAACACTCTGTGTCACACAGTGGCCAAAAATACCAGGGGCCATCAGGAGATCCAGCAGTGGAGCCAGGACACCAGAAGCCCTCCCACTGTTGGCCACCCCCAAAGCACCAAGGATACAGAGCATCCCTTGCCCCAGACATAAGAACATAAGAGAAGCCCATGTTGAATCAGGCCAATGGCCCATCCAGTCCAACACTCCGTCACACAGTGGCCAAAAATACCAGGTGCCCTCAGGAGGTCCAGCAGTGGGGCCAGGACACTAGAAGCCCTCCCACTGCTGCCTGCCCCCCAGCACCAAGAGTACAGAGCATCCCTTGCCCCAGACTGAGAGTTCCTATCTATACCTTGTGGCTAATAGCCACCGATGGACCTCTGCTCCATCTGTTTATCCAATTCCTTCTTGAAGCCGTCCATCCTTGTAGCTGCCACCAGTGAATTCCATGTGTTAATCACTCTTTGGGTGAAGAAGGACTTCCTTTTATCTGTTCTAACCTGACTGCTCAGCAAGTTCATTGGGTGCCCACGAGTTCTTGTCTTGTGAAAAAACTGTTCTCTGTCTGTCTGTCTCTCTCTCTCCATTGCAAATAAATTCACAGGAGTTGGTTGCCCACTTCGGACCTGCTGCTTGTGGGATGTGGCACACATCCCTCCCCCTCCCCTAATGAAGTGCCGGGGAGCAACAGACACCTGGCACCGCATGGCACATTTTAGCAGAGGTGTGTGGTGAACAGACATTACAGACTGGCAGATGGCGCCGTGCCCCTGGGACGGAAGCCTTGAGATTGGCAGCTCTCTTCCTCCTTCCTCTTCCTCCTCGCTTGGGGCCACTATCCTCACCTTTCAGCCTACTGTTTCCTTATTTTTGGTCTGGGGCTTAACGGCAGGCGTGGAGGGGAGAAGAACTGAGAGGATGCCGGACAAACTCTGACGTATGGTGACCCTCATAGAGAGCCAGTTTGGTGTTGTGATTAAGAGTGGCGGACTCTAATCTGGAGAACTGGGTTTGACTCCCCACTCCTCCACATGCAGCCAGCTGGGTGACCTTGGGCAAGCCACAGTTCTGTCAGAGCTGTTCTCTCAAGGAGAGTTCTCTCAGAGCTCTCTTAGCCCCACTTACCTCAAAGGGTGTCTGTTTAGGGAGAGGAGGGGAAGGAGATTGTAAGCCGCTCTGAGACTCTAAATGAAGGGCAGGGTATAAATCCGATTTCTTCTTCTCCTCCTCTTCCTCCTCTTCCCCACCTGCCCCTCCGTGCTGTCCAAGTCCCGGCTGCTGCATCACGCAGGCCCCTAACATTTTAAGTTTGAATTTGAGGTTTTCGCTTGGTGAGGTCTGCTTGTTTAGGAATATACTTAGGACTTATTAATTGGCAAGGTGAATCAGGTAACCGCTTGACGGACTGAAAAGATATCGCTTATTTATACAGACGAGGCATTTTTGAAAGATCTGATATAAAAGTAAATGATAAAAACTGCAGAGTAAAGAATAAAGATGCAGGTTGAGAAGAAGCCTTACCTCTCTCTCTCTCTCTCTGGGGGAACGCCTCTTCCAAAACAGTCTTTTGCCTGCCAGGCTTTCATAAAGCCAGTGTGGTCTTTTTAAAAATTGAAAACAGTCTTTATTTAAAGTATAAGCCCGCTTTAGACCCAAACACAAAGGGACCCACGGTGGTCTACAAAATATCTTATTACCTGAAAAATCAGCAGTGGCTGAACATAGCCTAACCCAAACAGGACACCACATTTTATTCCAAGGCACTGAAAGACTGGACAACACTTCCAATTACCATGTCAGATTACACAGGGAAGCCATTGAAATTCATAAACATAGACACAATTTCAACAGGAAAGAAGAGAGTTTAAAAATAAACAGGGCATGGTTTCCCGTCCTGAAAAACACAATATGCTCTACAGCTGACAGTAGCACTACAGATAAAATTAGAGTTTCAACAGCCATTCCACACACAAAAGAACCTCCTCAGGAAACAGGAAACCTCCTCAGGAAACAATCCATAGGCAAAAGAACCTCCTTAGGAAAGCTCCTCCATTAGCATGTCCATAGCCTGGAGAACTCCTACAAGATAATGACTCAGCCCTACCCCACCTTCCAGGGTAGATATAAATTACCTGCCTACCTTTTTTCTGCTCACCTTGACACGGAGAGCACTCCATCTTTCTTTCTGTGTTACACCTCTGAGGATGCCAGTCACAGCTACTGGCGAAACATGCCAAGACCGCGGCCATACAACCCAGAAAATCTACAGCAACTACCTTATTATCTGTTTACTTCATTTATATCGCACCATTCATGTCCAGTCTGGAGAAGAGGAGGCGGAGGGGGGAGAAGATGGCTCTCTTGAAGTATCGGAAGGGCTGTCACTTGGAGGAGGGCAGGGAGCCGTTCCTGTGGGCAGCGAAGGAGGGGAGGACTCTCAAGAATGAGTTTAAATTACAGGCGGGAAGGTGCTGGCTGGATATTAGGAAAACCCTTTTTACAGTCAGAGTCGTGCCACAGTGGAATCTGCTGCCTGGGGAGAGGTGCTGAGCTCCCCTCCCTGGCCGTCTTTAAGCAGCGGCTGGACCGACACTTGTCAGGGGTGCTCTAGGCTGATCCTGCATGGAGCAGGGGGGCGGTCAGACTAGATGGCCTCTATGGCCCCTTCCAACTCTGTGGTTCCAGGATTCTAAAATAATCTAGAATTAAAAACAGCGAATAGACATTAAAAAAAACCCACACAGATTTGCACAGGTTTGATCTACAGTGGCTATGAATGCCTGTGTTATATTACTGAAATGGAGCTGCGGTGGCTTAAGTGGTTAACTGCAGGCTGTGGAAGGTTCAGTAGTTCAGCAGTTCGAGACCCGAGAGTGCCGCATGACGGAGTGAGCTCCCGTCTCTCGTTCCAGCTCCTGCCAACCTAGCAGTTCGGAAGCAAGAAATGGCAAGTAGATAAATAGGTACCACTTCGGTGGGAAGGTAACAGCGTTCCGTGCGCCTTGGTGTTTAGTCATGCACTCACAGAAACGTCTTCAGACAGCGCTGGCTCTTTGGCTTTGAAACAGAGATGAGCACCGCAACCCTAGAGTCAGATTCGACTGGCTTTCGAGCACGGGAACCTTTACCTTTACCTTTACCTTTATATTACTGAAACAGGTCAGTTGACCATGTTATAAAGGTTTACTTATGTACACAGGTTTAATCGACAATTTCTCTAGTTGAGTGAAAGCCCCGATTAGTTGTTGTAGATTTTCCGGGCTGCACGGCTGTGGTCTTGGCACTGTAGGACGGCCACACAGCCTGGGAAATCTACGACAGCTGATCAACTCCGGCCGTGAAAGCCTTCGACAGCGTATCGAAAGCCCTGACGTTGGTGGAAATTGCTGTCAAGTCTCAGGTGACTGACGACGACTCCGTTGGGTTTTCAAGACGAGAGATGTTCAGAGATGCTTTGCCGTTGCCTGCCTCTGTGTAACAACCCTGGGCTTCCTTGGTGATCTCCCGTCCAAGTCCTCACCGGGCCTGACCCCGCTTAGCTTCCGAGATCTGATGCAGGCGGGCTGTCCAAGTCAGGGCAAGAGCCCTCATAATCTCTTTTTAAAATATCCTTTCTTTTTTTAAAAAAGAAGTCTCGTATCTGTGATTAGTTTCAGAAGAGGAGCCAAGTCGTAATGGCCCCGGCCTGCACCAGAGCAGTCTGATCTATTGGTTCCGCTCCAGCTCTCCTTGCGATCTTAATTTTGGTAGATGACGATGGAGGTTTCTACTTGGCAGCGAGCGAAGGGAGAGGAATAGGAAGCATCTTGTCTCTGCAGGCTACATTACGAAGCCCCGAAAGCCAAACTTATACTAGTTTAATATGCGTCGCCTGCAATGGTGTGATGTATATCTTCTGGAGAAAAGCGGGACGTTTCCTGACGTGTTTTCCTCCAGCCGGTTTCGGATAACTGTTTGAAATGGTGTCGAACCAGGGCGGAAAACACGGTTTGAAACAAAGAACCCTAGGGGTCTGGAATCGTTTCTAGGTTTCGTGGCCTCCGACGGGCTCTCTAAATGGCGCCCTGTGGCTTAACAGATCGAAGCTGTGCACCGTCTCCAGTTTTACGAAAGGAAAGCATTCTCAAACCTGGCTATGAATCGGATGATCTCTGTCCAGTGGCCGGATTGCGTAAGACGTGTAGAACCTTGTGAGGCCGAGTGCCTTCCGATTCAGGTGTTCACCCGCCCAATTTTGGGGTTGTACCTGGTCTGATGCTTTAGATTAAAAAAAAGTACCAGTTAGCCGGTGACTGAAACGGAGGGTGTTTTCAGATTGCAATCTTGTTTTTGATATATTTTGGAGAAAAGAATACTTTTTCCCCCTCCAAGGCCAAAGGCGTAAATAACTTTCCATACTGAGGACTGGGGCCATGCATATTGAGGATTTCGTGCCGTTGGGAATGCAGATGCAAATGTTGGTTATTTATTTGATTACTTTATTTATACCCTGCTAGCCAAAGTCGTTTCCGTAGTTCTCTTTCCCTCCATTTCATCCTCCCATCAATCCCGTGCGGTAGGTTAGGCTGAGGGTGCGTGACCAGCCCAAGGTCGCCCAGCGAGCTGCCATGGCAGAGGATTCGAACCTGGGCCTCCCAGGTCCTAAGTCTAACATTCGGACCACTACTCAGGCTGCGTTGTTTGAAAAGCGGAGGCCGAGGAAGGGTCTTGTGCACAGCGACAAAGGTTCCAAAGAGCTGATGGTGTGCTGATGGAGGAGGGTGTCCAGAGTTCCCTCTAAGCTGAGTTAGAGTGCAAGCTAGCTCACAATTTTTTAGCCTCCAGCTCACAAATTTTTGTCTCAGCTCAGGAAGGAGGGCTCCAGAGCAAACTAATTTATGCAGCAAGACAAATCACTCACTCACAACTTGAATGCCAGTAGCTCACAAAGTAGAATTTTTGCTCACAAGACTCCACAGCTTAGAGGGAGCATTGGAGAGCAAGTGTGTGAACTTCCAGATGGTACACTGCTACCTGTCTCAGCTGGCTGGAGGCAGCCACAGGGGACAAAAGGCTGCCTTCCAATTGCCCTTGTGGATCATAGAATAGAATCATAGCGTTGGAAGGGACCTCCAGGGTCATCTAGTCCAACCCCCTGCACAAGGTGGGAAATTCACAAATACCTCCCCCCACTCCCCCAGTGACGGCTGTTCCATGCCCAGAAGAGGGCAACCCCCCCCCCAACAAGTCCCTCCAGGGTCCCTGGATGGGGAAGAGGCCATTCTCAGTTGAAGCAGCAACTGTCTGGTATAGCATTCATCTGGGATACCCATTTTTTTCCTGTGGAGTTCTCTGTCTTTAGAATGCCACCTGCAGGCACGGGAGAATATAAACAGTTGGAAGAAACGATTACCTTGTCATCGATGGAAGGCTTAGGTTTTTTTCCCACGTAGCCAAGGGTGGATTATTGCAGGGTAGAAGAATCTGGACAGGGTGGGAACAGGTTTAAGGGAAGAAGCAAGAAGGAGGGTTGGGAGACAGTTGCGACTGAGAATGGGTTGAGCAGATCAGAAGGGTGCCCTAAGGGGAGTTGGTTTATTAATCCACGTAGCCCAGCACTCTCTGTTCCTTTTGGTGCAATCGAGAGAAGGAGTGGGTTCGGTGGTTTAGGGGCGAGCGGGTGCAACAAGACTTTGGAACGAGGAGAAAGTGGCAGGAGGGAAATGGGCCCTCTCTGTTAAAGCTGCGCTGCTGTCTGTGAAGCCTGACAAATTAAACTAAGGCTGCGTGTTTTCTTCTCTGTGTGTTTTTCAGAAACATTTTAGTGGACAAGCCCAACGATCAATCTTCACGGTGGTCTTCCGAAAGCAACTACCCTCCCCAGGTAACTTCTCCTCTACTGTCGCGAGCCTGTTTTGATTGGATTGGGGTTAAATTGTATTTTTTTTTGTATTTCAGTTGTGACTGGCACCTTAATGAAACCTGTGCATTAATGGATTTTATTGTTGGGTGTCAGGATTTTGACCTCAAGACTGTGGAGAGCCAGTCTGGTGTAGTGGTTAAGTGCGCGGACTCTAATCTGGGAGAACCGGGTTTGATTCCCCACTCCTCCACTTGCACCTGCTGGATGACCTTGGGCAAGCCATAGTTCTGACAAGAGCTGTTCTTGAAAAAGAGCAGTTTCTGTCAGAGCTCTCTCAGCCCCACCTACCTCACAGAGGGTACCTGTTTTGGGGAGGGGAAGGGAAAGGAGTTTGTAAGCCACTTTGAGACTCTGTGTGAAGGGCAGGGTATAAATCCAATCTCCTCCTCCTCCTCCTCCTCCTTGGCTGCTGCTGCTGCTGCTGCTTCTTCTTCTTCTTCTTCTTCTTCTTCTTCTTCTTCTTCTTCTTCTTCTTCTTCTTCTTCTTCTTCTTCTTCTTCTGTAGAGCAGTCTTATGCAGGGATCTGTGTGTTGAAGGGTCCCTTGGACACGTAAGGGAGGTGGTAAACAGTCCTCTCTAATCTTAGTGATGAGTCACCTGAGATTCTGGGAGTTCACATGGCATAATGGTCTTTAACCCATGGATCTGGGTGTAGGATTGCCAACTCTGGGTAGGGAAATTCCTGGAGATTTGTAGAAGGGACTCTGAGAAGGTTGGAGTCTGGGGAAGGAGCTCAGCAGGAATTTAATGTCATGGAATCCACCCTCTGAAGCTGCTTGTTTTCTCCATGACATAAGAATATCAGAGAAGCCATGTTGGATCAGGCCAATGGCCCATCGAGTCCAACACTCTGTATTACAGAGTCTCCAGAACCCAGGTGCCATCAGGAGGTCCACCAACAGGGCCATAAGAACATAAGAGAAACCATGTTGGATCAGGCCAATGGCTGTGTCACACAGTCTCCAAAACCCAGGTGCTGTCAGGAGGTCCACCAGCAGGGCCATAAGAACATAAGAGAAGCCATGTTGGATCAGGCCAATGGCCCCTCCAGTCCAACACTCTGTGTCACACAGTGGCCAAAACCCAGGTGCCACCAGGAGGTCCACCAGCAGGGCCATAAGAACATAAGAGAAGCCATGTTGGATCAGGCCAATGGCCCATCCAGTCCAACACTCTGTGTCACACAGTAGCCAAAACCCAGGTGCCACCAGGAGGTCCACCAGCGGGGCCAGAGCTCCAGAAGCCCTCCCACTGTGGACCCCCAAGCACCAACAATACAGAGCATCCCTGCCCCAGACAGAGTGTTCCATCTATACCTGGTGGCTGTTAGCCACTGTTGGACCTAGGGTTGCCAGGGCTATCTGAAATGCCAGCAGGGGGGCAAGGACGACGTTCGGGGAGCAGGAAGTGATGTCGCGCGACGTACCTCCATCACCTGGAAGTGATGTAGGCGCTTCAGTGACATTCGGACTGATGCTGTATGGTAAAATCAGCCTCACAGCATACAGTTTTGCCCTAAAACCAGAGCATCACCCCCGACGTCATCAACATACCTAAGTCACTTCTGGGTGACATAGGCACACTGTGTTTATTGCATAGGCACACCCTCGGCTGGGTTCTTAGATACTTTCAATTTAACCTGCTTTTGCTAAAATGTTGTTAAAGGTGTCCTCTGGCATGTTTTGGTTCCCGATGGGCAGAAACGTGATGTGAACGTGTATCTTAAATACGCTGCCCCTCTTGGTGCGATGGGTTGGTCCCGACACCCAGCCAGCTCATAATCCTCTCCTTGTCCTTGTGATGTGACCGTGATGTCACGTGCTTGCAACTTAAGAGAGGTTCAGGCCACCGCCTAGGGAGTTAGCCGTGCATCCCTGGGCTGCCAAGGTTGCCGGCTGTTGTTCCGGTAAGCACATTGGACGCATGTCGTGGAGCCCCGTTCGTCAAATTGGTGAGGCTGGGGGTGGGGGGGAGAATGCCACTCAGCGCTGTTTCATATGTGCTGAATCAGGGGTCTCGAACTCGTTTGTTACAAGGGCCGGATCTGACATAAATGAGACCTTGTTGGGCTGGGCCATGTGTGTCATAAAACTTAATGCCGGGTAGCGGAGATATAAACTTTATAAAGGACACAAACACAAAGATTTTATTTTTACTTCAAATAAAAACATGCTTAAAACCAGGGCTATTTTGGGGCAGGAATGCACAGGAGCGGTGTTCCGGCTGGCTCCCGAGCTGGCCACGTCCAGCAGGAACTCATTAGCATAACAGGTCACATCCAACAGCAGAAACTCATTAGGATTGGCTACATGAGGGGTGTGTGGCCTAACATGCAAAGGAGTTCCTGCTCCAAAAAAAGCCCTGGGTTTTGACAATGAATAAGGTAAACAGAATAAGAAGCAAGAGGTGGGTGTGGCTGGATGACCACACTTCTGGTAACACAGAGGTGTGGCCTAATATGCTAATGAGCTGTGCTATTGGGGTATGGCCTAATAGGCTAATGAGTTCCTGCTGATGGGTGTGGTCTGTTATGCTAATGAGTTCCTGCTGGGCTTTTTCTACAAAAAATGCCCTGCTTAAAACATTAGCTCTGTAAGCTGCAAACCTAGGTTTGATTTATTGACATTCAGCACAGAAATCTCATGCTCAGAGTTCTGAGTCTGGGACCCAGGTTAAAACCTGAAATGGCTGAGTGATTAAGAAAGTCTGGTGAAGCAAGCTATGATGCAGCAGCAGCAGCGGCGGAACTGGAAGCAGGAGACGGCCAGTTCCACCGCGGGCCTGATGGAAGCCCTCTGGTGGGCCGCATGTTTGACACCCCTGTAATAATGTCCTTTCATTCCGCTTTCAATGCACTTTGCAACCATATTTCACTGTGTGAAAGGGAAAATCCACTTTCAGAGATCGCTAAAGTGCTTTGAAAGTGGACTGAAAGTGCATTATTCAACATGTGCAGAAGTACCTTTAGGAGAAGGTTCTTGCGTTAACAGAAGAGGGAATCTAGGGGTCAGAAGGAAACATAAGGTTCTCTGCAGCCTCGGCAAAGGAGAGGCATTTCTTCTCCACCATGAAGCAACAACCCCCCCCTCGCCATGTGTGTGGGTCTGTTGCACAGAGAACTCCCCCCCCCTTCCCGGTATACTAGAACTGGAGGGCATCCAATGAAGATGACGGGCAGTCGATTCAGGATGAACCAAAGGAAGTACTTATTTATAAAACAGATGATTAAAATGTGGAACTCTCTGCCAGAAGGTGTAGTGATGGCCAAAGGAACAGACAGCTTTAAAAGAGGATTAGATAGATGGATGGCGGAGAGGTCTATCAGTGGCTGGTAGCCATGGTGACTAAAGGGAACCTCCACATCCAGTTCAGACACAGTCAATCTCTGAATCTCAGAGTCAGGAGGCAACCTCAGGGGAAGGCCTCAGCCTCTATGCCTGCTGCTGGCCTCCAGAGGAACTGGTTAGCCGCTGTGGAGACGGATGCTGACTAGAGGGACCACTGGCTGATCCAGCCGGGCCCTGCATGTTCTATGAAGACCCAGCCTTTTGCCTTTGATGCCCTCCAGGGAACTGGTTGGCCGCTGTGTGAGACAGGATGCTGGACTAGATGGACCACTGGTCTGATCCAGCAGGGCTCTTCTTATGTTCTTATGGTATGGGCTAAGGAAGATAGGGAAGACCTTGTCGATTCTGCCTGTGGGAGGGGTGGGGGACAGGTCCTAGGGCCTAGAGCAGGCACAGTGAAAGAGTGTTTCAGTGTTGGCTAAAAAATCGGTAGCAGGTAAAGCACATCGAGCTCGAAAAGCTCTTCCTCGGCCATGTGTGACCTTTTAGGTAGCTGAATAACTGGGGCTTTGCAGCTGTTCACCAGCTACCCACCCTCCCCCCGATAAGGATGGCATGGCAGTACTATGGCAGTACCAGCAACATTTAATTTTATTTAGGATAAATATTCATCTCACCTATCTGCCCATCATGCCGTAGAACAGTTTTAACAAGGTTTTTACAAAAGAGGGTTAAATCAAAAGTATCTAGAAACCAAATGATAAAGCCGTCTTGCACCATACTTCACAGGGAAATTAACTGATTCTCTCATCTTCCCCAGTGAAATTCAGTTCCGTTCCATTCAGTTGACTTTTATTGGCATAAAATACCTTAAAAAGGATTACTATAAGAAGAAATATACATTTAAAACCATGTATAAAGGTAAAGGTTCCCTTGCTCGAAAGCCAGTCGAATCCGACTCTAGGGTTGCGGTGCTCATCTCCGTTTCAAAGCCGAAGAGCCAGCGCTGTCCGAAGACGTTTCCGTGGTCACGTGGCCGGCACGACTAAACACCGAGGCGCACGGAACGCTGTGACCTTCCCACCGAAGTGGTACCTCTTTATCTCCTTGCAATTTCTTGCTTTCGAACTGCTAGGTTGGCAGGAGCTGGAACCAGAGACGGGAGCTCACCCCGTCATGCGGCACTCCCGGGTCTCGAACTGCTGAACGACTGACCTTCCGCAGCCTGCAGTTCAGCGTCTTAACCACTTGAGCCACCGCAGCTCAAAGACCATGTATAGCCAGATATATAAAACATAAGGTAGCATAAAACAATTACTCATTGGAAGTTTTCCTGACGTAGCTTTATCGCTGATCGTAAAAATGTGGCTACTTTCACTGACGTTTCCGGAACTTTGAGATCCCCCCTACGGTAGGCCGAATTGTCCCATATCTACCTGGTATACCAGCACCGCAACAGCTCAGAGCCTTCTCCCTAGCAAGATTCAATGTAACCCCGTCAGCAATCTTGCATGGGAGATATAATAACATAGTATATGCGGATAGACTTTGCCCTTGCAACTCCGGATGTGTTGAAACTGTTTCGCATATTTGTTTATTTTGTCTATTTTACATAGATCTACACGCTAGATATTTAAATCCTATCTTAGCCAATATGGCGAACCTTCCTGGCGCTTTAAAAGTGCACCTTCTTTTAAATGACTCCTTTCTGGAAATATCAATGAACGTAGCCACGTTTTTACAATCAGCGATAAAGCCACGCCAGGAAAACTTCCAATGAGTATCTACTAATAATACAATCACATAAAATCACATAACTTAATAAATACAATATTAAAACTCAGACACGATAACGTGTTAGCAATATTCCTCGTTTTCCAGTTAGTTCTTCGGCCTTCTGAGGCTGTCTCGGGTGATTGGCTCGGGCGGTGCTGAAGGGACTGGCGGGCCAGTGTTGCGCCGGCATAGATATTAGTTGTTGGCGGGAGAGGTGTTGGTGGCGGCAGCTCCAAAGGCCTGGCGGAAGAGCTCCATTTTACAGGCCCCGCGGAACTGTGAGCGGTCCCTGCAGGCCCCTGATCTCTTCTGGGAGCTTATTCCTCCAGAGTGGAGCCACCACCGAAAAAGCCCTGGCCCTAGCTGCCACCAGTCTGGCTTCCTTGTAGCTCGGGAGAGCCAGCCGATTCTGGGTCCCAGACCGCAGCGTCCTTTGGGGTACATATGGGGAAAGGGCAGTCCCTCAGGTATACAGGTCTAGGGTTGTTAACGTAGAAAAGAAGAGATTGGATTTATACCCCGGTCTTCAATACCCAAGGGAGTCTCAGGGCGGCTTACAAACTCCTTTTCCCTTCCCCTCCCCACGACAGACACCCTGTGGGGTAGGCGGGGCTGAGTGAGAGAAACGGCTCTTTTTCAAGAACAGCCGTGCCAGGACTATGGCTTGCCCAAGGTCATCCAGCAGGTGCAAGTGGAGGAGTGGAGAATCAAACCCGGTTCTCCCAGATTAGAGTCCGCACACTTAACCACTACACCAAACTGATTCAAGAGGCAGGCAATGGCAAACTACCTCTGAACTTCTCTTGCCATGGAAACCCTATGGAATCACCATAAAACCGGCTGCTACTTGATGGAGAAACAGCAACGAAATCCTCTTGGGCTGATACGCTCTGGTTCATAATATAAGCCAGTCCCTTAGGCTGTGTTGAGCGTTACCCTCCAGCCAAGAGGCCTACCGCTCTGTTTTACTCATTTTCGGTTGGCCCACCGCACAGTCGAGTGTGTGCACACAGGCAGTCTTGGCTGGTGCGTGCGCTTGGCACGGATTTCCCCGTCTTCAGGTTGTAGAAATCATTTTTGACATCTGCGTCTTGCCGGTGCGGCTTCCAGCGAGGCAGAATTCGAGAAACGGCTGCATTCCATTTCTGTGACGGCAGCCTGTATCAATCAGAATTCCCGGGAGAACATGTGAAAAAAAAAAAAAGATCTGGACAAAAATGTTAAGCGCACACTTAAAAACATAATGAGGGGACTGTTCCTGGAAATGTGGATATGTCTGTTCACTAGAAGCCGAAGCATCGGCCTTCCGTCTTTGGCAGAGGCCGTCTCCTTTTAGACACTAAATCTCGCTGCAGTGTAATATATAAAAGGAAATACTTCTTCACCCAAAGAGTGATTAACATATGGAATTCACTGCCACAGGAGGTGGTGGCAGCTACAAGCATGGACAGCTTCAAGAGGGAATTAGATAAACATCTGGAGCAGAAGTCCATCCGTGGCTATTAGCCACAGGGTATAGATGGGAACTCTCAGTCTGGGGCAGATGCTGCACTCTATTCTTGGTGCTGGAGGGGGCAGCAGTGGGAGGGCTTGTAGTGTCCTGGCCCCACTGCTGGGCTTCCTGATGGCACCTGGTATATTTTGGCCGCTGTGTGGCAGAGTGTTGGACTAGATGGGCCATTGGGCTGATTCAACATTGGCTTCTCTTACGTTCTTATGTTCTTAATATGTGGGAAGATCGCTCGTGTTATTTCTCTCTGTATTCGTCTGTCTGAAGGTGTCGTGTTCAGGACTTCCGTACCCATCTTATCATGTTCTGTGCTGAACTTTAACATAGAAACATAGAGCTGGAAGGGACCTCAAGGTTCACCTAGTCCAGGGGGTGGCCAGACAGCGGCTCGGGAGTCAAATGCAACTCTTTGTAGAACAAGAACCTCGTGTTTCCCTGGTTCCAATCTGAGAAACACACACACACTCACTCCTGTGAAGGAAGCAACTTAACGGAGGTCTTTGTTATTAATCGATTAATAGGGAGAAACCAAATAAACAGGGTTTGGTCCCCTCAGATACCAACCAGCGTCTCCCGAAGGTTACAACGGGAGTCATAGCATTTTATATTTCACATTATGTCAGGGGAATAAAACAGAATTATTGGTTCCAACAGACTTTGTCCAACTGCGTCCGGTGTTCCCTCTAAGCTGTGGAATCTTGTGAGCAAAAATTCTACTCTGTGAGCTACTGGCATTAAAGTTGTGAGCAAGTGATTTGGCTGCTGCATGAATTAGTTTGCTCTGGACCCCTCCTTCCTGAGCTCAGACAAAAATGTGTGAGCCGGAGGCTAAAAAACTGTGAGCAAGCTCACACTAACTCAGCTTAGAGTTCTTCTTTTTGGTGTAGTGGTTCAGTGTGCGGACTCTAATCTGGGAGAACCGGGTTTGATTCCCCACTCCTCCACTTGAAGCTGCTGGTGTGACCTTGGGTCAGTCACAAGCTCTGGCACAGCTGTTCTTGAAAAAGAGCAGTTTCTCTCAGAGCTCTCTCAGCCCCACCTACCTCACCGGGTGTCTGTTGTGGGGAGGGGAAGGGAAAGGAGTTTGTAAGCCTCCGAGACGCCTTGGGCAGTGAAGGGTGGGTATAACCAATTCCTCCTCTTCTGCCTCACAGGGTGTCTGTTGTGGGAAGGGCGGGGAGTTTGTAAGCCAATCTGAGCCTCTTGGGTAGTGAAGGGCGGGGTATCAATCTCTCTCTTCTTCTTTTCTAACAGAACACTAAACTTCTCCTTAGCCTAGGCCCTGGAGTTCCGAAAGTATCTGTATTAGCTGATATGGTTACAGAGTGCTGATTGTTCTTCCTTCTAGCTAGGTTAACTGACCTCAGAAATATGCGCAGTTATAGCTGGCCAGTCAAGGCTGCAATTCTCAACAGAACAGCAAAATAGCAGAACAGCATTTTGTCTGAGCTTCCCAGAATGCATTTCCGGCAATAGCCATGAGTGAGCCAAAGTCTAATATCTGAACACATTCATGGTTGATTTCCGTCCATATACTTAAAATCATAAATAGCACTTAACATATGTATCATAGAAAGGTTAAGTGTACCTGCCAGGCTCAATCTGTGAGTCAGTGGCAGAGTGCAAGATGTCATAAACTGTGCGTACACCTTTTAAAGCCCTATATGGTCAGGGACCTACCTCCCTACCTAAGGGACTGCCTTTCCCCATATGTCCCCCGGAGAGCTCTGGGATCGGGATCCCAAAATCGCCTGGTTCTCCCGGGCCCTAAAGAAGCCAGGTTGGCCGCAACGAGGGCCAGGGCCTTTTCCGTGGTGGCCCCTTACTGGTGGAATGAGCTCCCAGAAGACATCAGGGCCCTGTGGGACCTTTTGCAGTTCCGCAGGGCCTGTAAAACAGAGCTCTTCCACCAGGCTTTCAGGTAGGGGGCCGTCGCCTTTAACATCATGGCCCTGGCCCGAACACTAACACGAACACCAACATTGCTGCCAACCTGACGACCAACAACCTGGATTAGGGGGTAAGAGGACATTTGTATGTCGAGAACGTGCTGCCCATCTTGCACTACGGTTAAGCTTTGCGTCGTAATGATTTTATTTATTGTGATTTCAGCTATTCCGTTCTTAGTATAGTATGGAGTTTTTATGTATGCATTTTATTTGTACATATGTGCATGTATTATGAGCCGCCCTTAGCTTGCTCCGTTGGGGAGGGCGGGATAAAAAATTAATTAATTAATTAAATATTGCGCGGCTCCTGGCAGGGCGGCTGGGGAAGCGAAGGGGAGGCATGCCTCCCCAAATGGTCTTACCTTCCCCAGTCGATGTTCCCTTCCCTGGGTAGGCTTGAGATGTATGTGTGTGGGGAGGAGCAGAGAAAGAAAGGAACTTTCTCTTTAAATGCATTCTCAAAGCGCCCCCCCCACCAGCTTGGAGAAGGCATTTTTCTCTATAAATCCCTTCTCCGAGCCAAGCCATCCACCATAGCGGTGTGTTTGTGGGGGTGTTGGAGAACACGTTAAAAGTTAGAGTTGCCTCTCTTTCTCATCTCTCTCTCTCTCTCTCTCTCTCTCGCTGACCATTAAATATAATTAGCAAACAAATAAATATCATTGGTCAAATAAATATCGTCAATACCTGTTTTTACTTTTTGCCTTTATTTTTGGCAGTCTCCCTTAATGTTAATCAAAAGCCAATTTGCATCAAAATGTTAATCAGAAGCAAGTTTGAGAGCCAGCTTGGTGTAGTGATTAAGTGCGCAGAGAACCGGGTTTGATTCCCCACTCCTCCACTTGCACCTGGCTGGATGACCTTGGGCAAGCCGTAGTTCTGCTAAGAGCTGTCCTTGAAAAAGAGCAGTCTCTGCCAAGAGCTCTCTCAGCCCCACCCACCTCACAGGGTGTCTGTTGTGTGGAGGGGGAGGAAAGGAGTTTGTAAACCGCTCTGGGACACCTTTGGGTAGTGAAGGGCGCGGTATAAATCCAATCTCCTCCTCCTCCTCCTCCTCCTCCTCCTCCTCCTCTTCTTCTTCTTCTTCTTCTTCATCATCATCATCATATTTTTCAGTTAAAAAAATGTGCACGTGATACATGCTCACGTTTTGCGGCTCTCAAACAATCTTGACATTTATTCTATGTGGCTCTTATGTTAAGCAAGTCTGGCCACGCCTGAACTAGTCCAACCCGCCACCAAATGCAGGAAATTCACAACCCCTCCCCCCAACCAATGTTCCCTCTAAGCTGTGGAGTCTTGTGAGCAAAAATTCTACCTGGTGAGCTCCTGGCATTAAAGCTGTGAGCGAGCGATTTGACGACTGCATGAATTAGCTTGCTCTGGAGCTTGCTCTGAGCGAAGACAAGAATGTGTGAGCCGGAGGCTAAAAGACTGTGAGCTGGCTCACACTAAACCCAGCTTAGAGGGAACTCCCCCTCCCCACTCCCCCAGTGACCCCTGTTCTATACCCAGAGGATGGCGGGAAAAAAAAATCTCCAAGATCCTTGGACCAGTCTGGCCTGGCGGAAAATTCCTTCTCGACCCCAGAGTGGCATTGGGCATTACCCTGGGCATAGAAGAAAGGACCACGAGAGCCGGCCACTGGCTCCTCCCTTCCCGCCTTCCCTCTCTCGATCTGCCAAAATCCACCAAATCAGCATTGATGTCCGATGACCACCCGGCCTCTGCTGAAAAAACTCCAGAGAAGGAGGTTTGTTTTAAGGTTCCGGTTTGCCCCGGATGCTCTAGCATTGCTGATGATGGGATGAAAAGAAAGGATAGAGCAGGTAGAGAAAGAAGTCCCTTTCTCACAATACAAGAATTCGTGGGCACTCCATGAAATTGCTGAGCAGTTGGGTTAGAACAGATAAAAGGAAGTCCTTCTTCACCCGAAGAGTG
The DNA here is from genome assembly GCA_029375565.1 of Gekko gecko. NCBI lineage: Eukaryota > Metazoa > Chordata > Lepidosauria > Squamata > Gekkonidae > Gekko > Gekko gecko. The sequence goes on along the minus strand of JAPDNY010000005.1, from coordinate 11,406,549 downwards.
ATTAACACATGGGATTCACTGCCGCAAGAGGTGGTGGCAGCTGCAAGCATGAACGGCTTCAAGAGGGAATTAGATAAACATCTGGAGCAGAAGTCCATCAGTGGCTATTAGCCACAAGGTATAGATAGGGCCTGTGGGGAAAGCGATGCTCTGTATTCTTGGTGCTTGGGATGGGGGGTCAATAGTGGGAGGGTTTCTAGTGTCCCGGCCCCACTGGTGGACCTCCTGATGGCACTGGGTATTTTTGGCCACTGTGTGACACAGAGTGTTGGACTGGATGGGCCATTGGCCTGAACCAGCATTGGCTTCTCATACGTTCTTAATGGGGGACCCTCATCCTGTTTTTCCCCCTCCTTTCCTAGTACCTGATCTTGAAACTCGAAAGGCCCGCCATAGTCCAGAGCATCACCTTCGGAAAATACGAGAAGACCCACGTCTGCAATTTGAAGAAGTTTAAAGTTTTCGGCGGGATGAACGAAGAGAACATGACGGATCTGTTGTCTAGGTAAGAAGGGTGTTTCGTGTGTCTTCTATGTTCCTTCCGTCTTGTGACTATTCGAGCCAGAGGTGCGGGGCGCTGAACTGGCCACCGCTTTCGCTTGGCTTCTGCTTTTTCATTGGCGCTATTGACAAGAATTGATGGGGCTGGGATGGCTCAAGTGGTTCAGACGCTGAGCTGCAGACCGGAGGGTCGGTAGTTCGGCAGTTCGAGACCCAAGTGCCGCGTGACGGAGTGAGCTCCCGTCTCTGGCCCCAGCTCCTGCTGACTAGCAGTTTGAAAGCAAGAAATTGCAAGTAGATAAATAGGTACCACTTCGGTGGGAAGGGAACAGTGTTCCGTGCTCCTCAGCGTCTAGTCATGCCGGCCACATGACCATGGAGAAGTCTTCGGACAGCGCTGGCTCTTCGGTTTGGAAAGGGAGATGAGCACCGCATCCCTAGAGTCAGATTCGAGTGGCTTTCGAGGAAGGGAAACCTTTACTTTTACTTTACTATTAACAAGAATAGCACCACTGGATCGGGCCTTTGCTTACACGCCCAGATCCATAACGGTGGTTCAGAGGGGCCAGCCATATGCTCGTCCACATGAATTGGAAGGAAATCCCTTTTTGGGTCATACGGCAGAAGCCTCCGGTTCAGCTACGGTGCTGTCCTGGTTCTGGAGAAGAAACGGGAGTTTCGTCAGTACCCCGGACAGCTCACTGCCTTTCAGGCCATTTTCAAGACCAATCCCGATTATGGCTCTTTAGTAATACCGATAACCATAAGCGTGGCTGCTGATTTCATATCCCTTTGTGAGCTTCACCTTCCTTGCCTCTGTAGAATCTGGCCAGGTGCAACTCTGCCCATTCACTGTTTCATGGGAAACAAAATCGCCTCCTGCTTTTTGTATTATTTTCACTCTAACTACATGATGTAAAAGGAAAGGATGGGAGACACAGGGCCTAACCCAGGACTGCCTAGTGGCCTAGGAGAGCCAGTTCGGTGCAGTGGTTAAGTGCGCAGACTCTAATCTGGGAGAACCGGGTTTGATTCCCCCACTCCTCCACTTGCACCTGCTGGATGACCTTGGGCAAGCCGTAGTTTTCTCAGAGCTGTTCTCTCACGAGCAGCTCTCTCAGCCCCACCGACCTCACAGGTTGTCTGTTGTGGGGAGGGGAAGGGAAAGGAGTTTGTAAGCTGCTCTGGGACACCTTTGGGCAGTGAAGGGCAGGGTATAAATCCAATCTCTTCTTCTTCTTCTTCTTCTTCTTCTTCTTCTTCTTCTTCTCCTCCTCCTCCTCCTCCTCCTCCTCCTCCTCCTCCTCCTCCTCCTCCTCCTCCTCCTCATCCTCCTCTGGGAGAACCAGGTTTGATTCCCCACTCCTCCACTTGCATCTGGCTGGATGACCTTGGGCAAGCCATAGTTCTGACAAGAGCTGCCCTTGAAAAAGAGGGTTTGTGAGCCGCTCTGAGACACCTTTGGGTAGTGAAGGGTGGGGTATAAATCCAATCTCTTCTTCTTCTTCTATCTCACAGGGTGTCTGTTGCGGGGAGGGGAAGGGAAAGGAGTTTGTGAGCCGCTCTGAGACACCTTTGGGTAGTGAAGGGCGGGGTATAAATCCAATCTCCTCCTCCTCCTCCTCCTCCTCCTCCTCCTCCTCCTCCTCCTCCTCTTCTTCTTCTTCTTCTTCTTCTTCTTCTTCTTCTTCTTCTTCTCCTTCTCCTTCTCCTTCTCCTTCTCCTTCTCCTTCTCCTTCTCCTTCTCCTTCTCCTTCTCCTCCTCCTCCTCCTCCTCCTCCTCCTCCTCCTCCTCCTCCTCCTCATCTGGGAGAACCAGGTTTGATTCCCCACTCCTCCACTTGCATCTGGCTGGATGACCTTGGGCAAGCCATAGTTCTGACAAGAGCTGCCCTTGAAAAAGAGCAGTTTCTGTCAGAGCTCCCTCAGCCCCACCTACCTCACAAGGGTGTCTGTTGCGGGGAGGGGGAGGGAAAAGAGTTTGTGAGCTGCTCTGAGACACCTTTGGGTAGTGAAGGGTGGGGTATAAATCCAATCTCCTCTTCTTCTATCTCACAGGGTGTCTGTTGCGGGGAGGGGAAGGGAGAGGAGTTTGTGAGCCGCTCTGAGACACCTTTGGGTAGTGAAGGGTGGGGTATAAATCCAATCTCCTCCTCCTCCTTCTGAATATCTTTCCTGTTTCACATTACTCTCAGGAGGACCATCCTAGCTTCTCACCTCTGCTTTGCTTTTATATATTTTATGTTTTAAACTTTCATACGTTGCCTCTCCATTAGAAAAGGACCCACAAGGCAGCTTACAGATCATGATAAAAAAAGGGGATTGAAAACGCAATGACAGCTAGGCAGAATGTACAAACAATGAGCCGGGTGCTTACATAAACCACCAGGCCGCGGGAGGCAAACACAGCTGTCTCCCTGCTCCCTCAGAGGCTCAGTCTAAACACACACATTTTTTTATTTTATATAACTTTTAACAATAAAACTTCAAATAGCAAGTAAACAACATGTATAACAAATCGTACACCGTAAGTACACCAATATTAAAGTTCAAACTGCATTCAAGAACCTGACCAGTGGTTAATAAAACACAAAGTCCATGTATTTTCTAGGTAGAATACGTGCTCCTTTAGGGTTAGAGGTAAAATATTTTTTAAAAAGTCTCTGTAGGAAACTCAGCCGCTACTAGCTGTGTTGCAGTTTTATCCCTTGCAGCAATATCCCATGTTTTAGAAAACCATTGTTTCACAGAAGGTATTGTGGCTTGGTTCCAAAATGGAAGAAGCTCGGTTTAGGAAAAAAGAACCTTAATACCGTTACCTTTAAAATCAGAAAAGCCACACGAGTCTCTTTGGGGGATGAAGAAGAGAGAAGAGATTGGATTCATGCCCCACCCTTCACTACCCAAAGGAGTCTCAGAGCGGCTTACAAACTCCTTTCCCTTCCCCTTCCCCACAACAGACACCCTGTGAGATCGGTGGGGCTTAGAGAGCTCTGACAGAAACTGCTCTTTTTCAAGAACAGCTCTGACAGAACTACGGCTTGCCCAAGGTCATCCAGCCAGGTGCAGATGGAGGAGTGGGGGAATCAAACCCGGTTCTCCCAGATTAGAGTCTGCGCACTGAACCACTGCGCCAAACTGGCTAAACCCGAGCATCAGTTAAGGAGAAGGCCTTGAAGGACTTCCGCATTTCCCCATGCGCCAATGGTGGTCATCAGACAACCATCTCTTGGCGATCCCATCCCTCGGGGTGGCCCATCCAGCATCGACCAGAGCCTGGGCCTTTTCCATTGTGGTTCTGGATCTGTGGAAGGGGCTCCCTGAAGAGGCGAAAGGCGCCCCCCCTCGTTGGAGATCTTCCAGAGGCAGTGCCCGGCCTGCCTGTTTGCCAGGGCTTTCGAGGGAATTCGGATTGACAGGCCTTTTTAAGAGGGCAGGGGTGGGGGAGAGATCTGGGATTTGCTTTTTTATTTTTGGTTTTTTTTGAACTGTGTGTGTTTTTAACTGGCATCGTCAGCTGCCCCGAACCACAAGGTGGGGCATGAAACGTTTTAATGCAAGAAATAAAATGGTCTGTGGGCAGTGTTCCCTCTAAGCCGAGTCAGTGTGAGCTAGCTCACAGTTTTTTAGCCTCCAGCTCATAGGTTTTGGTCTTAGCTCTGGAAGGATGGCTCCAGAGCAAACTCATTTATGCAGCAGACATAAATTGTTTGCTCACAACTTTAATGCCAGTAAGCTCACAAAGTAGAATTTTTGCTCACACGACCCCACAGCTTAGAGGGAGCATTGTCTGTGGGAACCACTTGCCATATTTCAGATGATGGGAACGCACCGTTTAGGAGCTTAGAAGACCAGCATAGGCAGATTCCTAGGGCGCTAGGCAGTCCTGGAGATATCCCGGGTTAGGCCCTGTGTTTTCCATCCTTTCCTTTGACATCATGTAGTCAGAGTGAAAACGATATAATACGCAGGTGGCAGTTTCGCCCCCCCCATGAAATAGTTAATGTTCAGACTCTAGCTCAGGGGTCCCCAACCAGCCGGTTTGGTGTGGTGGTTAGGAGCACGGACTCTAATCTGGGAGAACCGGGTTTGATTCCCTACTCCTCCACAGGCAGCTGCTGGGGTGACCTCGGGTCAGTCACAAGTTCCCTCAGAGCTGTTCCCTCAGGGGCAGTTGTCGAGGGAGCTCTCTCAGCCCCACCGACCTCACAGGCAGGGCCGGCTCCAGGTGTCTGGGCGCCCTAGGCAGGACAGCCTGGGGCGCCCCCACCGGGGATGCCAACCTCCCGATGGGGCCTGGGGACTGGGGGTGGCAGCGGAGTGCTGGCTTTCCTGGGTGCTCCGTAGCTGCAGGGCCCCCAGGAAAGCCAGGGAAGGGGGCGGGGGTCTAGCCGCCGCCCCTCCTTCCCAGCACCGGCTTTCCTGGGGGCTCCGTGGCTGCGGGACCCCCAGGAAAGCCGGGAAGGGGGTGGAGGTTTAAACTGCCGCCCCTTCCCTCCCAGCGCTGGCTTGCTTGGGCGCTCTGCGGGGCACCCAAGCAAGCCTGGGAAGACGCGGGGGGCGCTTTTCGCGGGAGGGCCGGTGTGCTCTAGGCAAGCGCCTAGCTCGCCTAGTGGGCGAGCCGGCCCTGCTCACAGGGCGTTTGTTGTGGGGAAGGGAAGGGAAAGGAGAGGGGAAAGCCGCTCTGAGTCTCCTTTGGGGAGTGAAGGGCAGGGTAGAAATCCATTCTCCTCTTCTTTTTGAGCCTGTGGGCAGCTTTGGAATTCTGACACAGGGTGGCAGGCGCAACCCCAAAATGGCCGCAGCCGGAGGCGGAGTCAGTCACAAAATGGCCACCACGGGAGGCAGACGCTTACTCGCAAACACAGAGGAAACCAAAACGAAGGGGACGAGAGTGGTAATTTTTGAAAATACGCTGGGAAAGAGAGGAGAGAAAGAGAGAAAGTAAAACCAAGATCCTGGTAGCAGCTGCCGCTGAATCAACATTCTTTTAATCCGCCCAGCCACTGGGACTTCCAGCGGCCGATCAAAAGCCCTGGGGGGTAGGAACCTCGTCAGGCCATGTCCACTTTCTAAAAACACTTGGCGGGCGCCAGGAAAGGTGGTTGGTGGTTGGGGGCTCTGCTCTAGCTTTTGTGAATCAGATTTAAAAACGGGCAGCAATACATCCTGAAACGTTTTGGTGGGACTGATCGCTGGGGGTAGGGGGACGGGACTTGGCGTCTCCTCGGTTCTTATTCCCTGCTAAAAACGAGTCCCCCGGAAGGGCACGCGTCCCGCATGCATGGCTTAAGAACAGGAAGTGATGTGGAACGTATCTTGCGCGTTCGTGCTGAAGTCCTCGGTAAGATGTAACGTTTTGGTGTCTTCCTCCCCGCCCCCACAGCGGCCTAAAGAACGACTACAACAAGGAAACCTTCACCTTGAAGCATAAAATCGACGAGCAGATGTTCCCCTGCCGTTTTATTAAGATAGGTAAATATATATATATATATATATTTTTTTTCTCCCTGGCATTTGTGTTAACTGTATCTCTGTTGTCTGTATTTGTGCTAGTAGATGACCCTGTTCTTTTATCTGCTGCTTCGGCCTGCTTAGCCGGCCAGCAGGGGGTCCGAGGGAATAAAAATCTCAATTCTCGAGACCTTTGCAGTGAGTAATGTGCAGCCCCTTCGGGGTAGTCTTGAAGATGGTTTGAAAGAGTCTGCGGTGTGGTGCGGTGCGGTGCGGTTGGAGCAAATTCCGCGGGTGTTCCAGGGTCTGTGCTGGCTCTCTCCAGCTTTTAGGACATAGCGGCACGTACGTGTCAATCTACAGACCCGTGAAACATCTCGTAGCTCTTGTATCTTGGAGTATCCCTTTCTCATTGCGTTTGATGGCACTGGCTGATTCCGTGCTAACAGTCCTTGCAGCTGTGGCGGTGTTGTTGGGGCTTAGCGTACAATCTCGTCTAGCAGTTCTCAGTGCTTGAAAATTGCTTTGCAGCTGTGTTGAGTAATAGAAGACGAAGAGAAGAGGAGGCTGGATTTATACCTGGCCTTCACTCAGAATCTCACAGGCTTACAATCTCCTTTCCCTTCCCTTCCCCTCCCCACAACAGACATCCTGAGGTCGGTGGAGCTGAGAGAGCTCTCGCAAGGACTGCTCTTGAGAGAACAGCTCTGAAAGAACTTGTGACTGACCCAAGGTCACACCAGCAGCTGCATGTGGCAGCGTGGGGAATCAAACCTAATTCTCCCATATTAGAGTCTGCCCTCTTAACCACTACACCAAACTGGCTTGAACAAAGTTGGAGCCCAGTAGCGCCCTTCAAGACCTCCAGAATTTTCCAGGGTATAAGCTTCCGTGAGTCAGAGCTCACACAAAGTCAGCTTTGACTCATAAACATACATATTTATGTACTTTATTTCTATCACGCCTTTCCCCCCTAGTGAGGACCCAAAGCCGCTTATGCTGCTCTCTCCTCCATTTCATCCTCACAACAACCCTGTGAGGTCAGTTAGGTTGAGAGTGTGTGACCGGCCCAAGGTCACCCAGCAGGCTTCCATGACAGAGTGGGGATTCGAACCTGGGTTTCTCAGATCCTAGTCCGGCACTTTTGACCCCCTCAACGGCCATAAAATGGCCATAAATCTATGCAGAAGGTACCATAAAATCTGACGATCAAAGAAAGCGAAAGCGGCATGCAGTGTAGAGGGTACCATAAAATCTGACGATCAAAGAAAGCGAAAGCGGCATGCAGTGTAGAGGGTACCATAAAATCTGACGATCAAAGAAAGCGAAAGCGGCATGCAGTGTAGAGGGTACCATAAAATCTGACGATCAAAGAAAGCGAAAGCGGCATGCAGTGTAGAGGGTACCATAAAATCTGACGATCAAAGAAAGCGAAAGCGGCATGCAGTGTAGAGGGTACCATAAAATCTGATGATCAAAGAAAGCGAAAGCGGCATACCGTGCAGAGGGGAATTTCTGTCCCAATGTGGGTTTTGGTAAAACAACGGAGGGAAAAGCCAGTGCAGAATCAGCCACAGAGAAATCCAGTTGGAAAGTGCATTGAAAGTGGATTGAAAGTGGATTACTTAGGCTGAGTTCAGATTGGCAGTTTGGAGCGGGAGCGAGTCGTGGCAAAAAAGCCCCGGAACAAACTGTTCCGGGTTTTCCCAGTCACACTGCACGGATTGGTGCGGAAGCATACCGGGAGGAGGCACATGGGAGTGTTCAGACTGCTGGCCTGGAGCGCGGCTGTAAATGGCTTTTCCCTGGTAATTCGGCTATGTGCGCATGTGCGCTCATGCGCATCAGCGCATCAGGACGATTTGGGGAGGATCCCGTTGCACCGGCACTGCATTGGGCGGTAGAGCAGAGCATATCGCTGCTGCCTCTCCAGGGCAATCAGGCGCACCTTATGCATTACCATGGGTCATTCCCGGCTTTTTGGGTTAGCGTTCACACTTCCGGGAAGTGGAATGAAGCGAGATAAAGGCACTCTCCAGGATTTGCTACCGCTATCACCAGGTATCGTTTAAACGCGGGAGCGAAGCGGTACATGACGTGTTGTGCAGCTGTGTTGGTCAGAAGTAGTAGTCAACGGCCGGTTGACTACAGGTGGGGAACGCCAGACAGATGTGCCTGTGTGAACGCCCCCTTTAATCCGGTTGTAAAACGTTGCTGAAATGTACCTATCTCTGGGCAAACTGCCAGTCTGAACGCAGCCTTAGTGTGAATCAGCGTGACTAAGGGAGCTTTGTTTCTTAAAACCTGAACTGCCAAAATCTTGTTGATCTCTAAGGCGTGACTGGACTCGAATTTAGTTGATTGTGCGGAATTTTTTTGCAGACTCTTTCGCTGGACAGAGTTTACTTGACTATTAGAGACAACGATTTAATGCAGCGGGAGAGGATTTGGGTCAACACCGGGTACTACGAGTGCCTCTCTGTGGTCTTTCTCCATAGGCTTGACCGTTCTCGGCTGATCGGCGACGTGGCCGTGGGCCAGAAAAGAGAGGCAGGGGTGGGAAATGCTGTAAGAAAAGGAAGCGGTTTTTCTCCAGGCCAGTTTGGCTGGAGATCCTGGAGGTTTTTGTGTCATCTTCTGGGTGTAGAACAGGGGGGACTGTGGGGGTTGTAGAGGGGGAGGTATTTGTGAATTTCCTGCATTGTGCAGGGGGTTGGACTAGATGACCCTGGAGGTGCCTTCCAACTCCGTGATTCTAAAAGCTTTGAGCCTTTTAGTGGCAGAGCCTCTGCTTTCCACGCAGAAGGTCATAAGAACATAAGAACATAAGAGAAGCCAATGTTGAATCAGGCCAATGGCCCATCTAGTCCAACATTCTGTCACACAGCGGCCAAAATATACCAGGTGCCATCAGGAGGTCCAGCAGTGGGGCCAGGACACTAGAAGCCCTCCCACTGCTGCCCCCCTCAAGCACCAAGAACAGAGTGCATCACCTGCCCCAGACTGAGAATTCCCATCTATACCCTGTGGCTAATAGCCACTGATGGACTTCTGCTCCATATGTTTATCTAATTCCCTCTTGGAACTGTCCATGCTTGTAGCTGCCACCACCTCCTGTGGCCGTGAATTCCATATGTTAATCACTCTTTGGGGTGAAGAACTATTTCCTTTTATCTGTTCTAACCCGACTGCTCAGCAATTTCATGGAGTGCCCACGAGTTCTTGTATTGTGAGAAAGGGAGAAAAGTACTTCTTTCTCAACTTGCTCAATCCCATTCATAATCTTATAAACCTCGATCATGTCACCCCCTCAGCCGTCGTTTCTCCAAGCTAAAGGTCCCAGGTTCAATCCCTGGCGTCTCCAGTTGAAAGGATCCGGTGGCCGGTGATTGCGAAGGACTCCAATGCTCCCTCTAAGCCAATGGTTCTCAACCTTCCTAATGCCGCGACCCTTTAATACAGTTCCTCATGTTGTGGTGACCCCCAACCATAAAATTATTTTCGTTGCGACTTCATAACTGTAATTTTGCTACTGTTATGTATCGTAACGTAAATATCTGATATGCAGGATGTATTTTCATTGTTACAAATTGAACAGAATTAAAGCACAGTGATTAATCACAAAAACAGTATGTGTTTTCCGATGGTCTTAGGCGACCGCTGTGAAAGGGACCGCTGTGAAAGTTGTGAGCGAGCGATTTGGCTACTGCATACATAAGTTTACTCTGGAGCCCTCCTTCCCGAGCTAAGACAAAGATCTGTGAGCTGGAGGCTAAAGAACTGTGACCTAGCTCACACTCGCTCAGCTTAGAGGGAATATTGCTTCTGTCTGGGATCCTGAGGAATCGGTCTGAGTAGGCAAGACTGACCTTGCTGGACCAGGGGTCCGATTCAGCCTAAGGTACCTTCATGTGTGTTTATATCTGTGGGCTGCTTTCAAGGCGAGAGTGGTACCGCGAATGCTTCCTGGAGTGCTGTGGAGAAAGTGAGCGAAGATCATAGAATCATAGAGTCGGAGGGGACCTCCGGGGTCATCTAGTCCAACCCCCTGCACAAGGCAAGAAATTCACAAATATTCCCACCACCCCCCAGTTGATTGCTGTTCCACACCCAGAAGATCTGGTTCTCCATTAGCAGCCGTTTCCAGGTGGGAACTGCCTCCCGCCACCAGCCACACTGAGCAAGTCTCTTGCATGCTTTCCTGAAACATGGGGTAGGCACCGCAGTCAGCAAACGGTGCTCAGAAGAGCCACAGTGGCGTGTCTGAGAGCCATGCGTGGCTCCCAATCCACTGAGTTGAACATCACTGGCCTAAGCGAATCCGAGTCAGTAGAGGCTCCCCTTTCACTGCCACGGGAACCAAACCCACTAATTCTCGGCCTTCCTGGGCGGAGAAGGGAAAACGCTTTCCAACGGATGATCCTTCTCGAACTCTCTGGGCTCGAACCAGGGCAGGCAGATTGGAGCGCGGCTGGACTGGGCAGCCATCCCTGGGCTTAATGAGAATTAAATTGGTTTAATCAAACTAGGACATTTGGTTTGCGTTGTGTTTGGGGCCTCTGGGTGGCCCTGCCTCTCACCGCCTGTTAAATGTCACAAGCTGGCAAACTCCAGCCGCCCTGAACTCGTCCGTCAAGAAGGTCAGCTTTATTCGACAAGCACTGGGGGAGCAGGTGACCAGCCACCGCTTAAGGGAAAAGTTGCTTGCACCAACTTGATGGCACTTAGCCCGCGCGTCCTGCTCGTTGATACCCGTCTTATTTTAGAACCATTTCATACCCCCCCTCCCCTGCCATTTACGCCTTGGCTTTTCATCATCGAGTATCAGCAAAGCCAAAAGTCCTGATGAAACAGTGTGGTTCTTTTTTAGTTTCTTTGGTGCCTCAAGCTGTCCGTGGAAGGTGCCAAATGAGCAGCCCTGGGGGGGAGGTCATAGATAAGGCACCACAGCTGGGAAAACTCTGTCTGTGGTGAACATCCACCCAACCTCTGAAGGTGGACATCAGAAAAGCCCAGCTGGATCAGACCAGTGGTCTGTCTGGTCCAGCATCCTGTCTCACGCAGTGTCCAACCAGTTCCTCTGGAGGGTCACCAACAGGGCATGGAGGCCGAGGCCTTCATAAGAACAGCAGAACAGCCCTGCTGGATCAGCCCAGTGGTCCATCTAGTCCAGCATCCTGTCTCATGCAGTGGCCAACTAGTTCCTCTGGAGGGCCAACAACAGGGCAGAGAGGCCGAGGCCTTCCCCTGATAAGAACATGAGAACAGCCCTGCTGGATCAGACCAGTGGTCCTTCTAGTCCAGCATCCTGTCTCACACAGTGGCCAACCAGTTCCTCTGGAGGGCCAACAACAGGGCAGAGAGGTTGAAGCCTTCATAAGAACATCAGAAGAGCCCTGCTGGATCAGCCCAGTGGTCCATCTATTCCAGCATCCTGTCTCACACCGTGGCCAACCAGTTCATCTGGAGGTCCAACAACAGGGCACAGAGGCTGGGGCCTTCATAAGAACATCAGAAGAGCCCTGCTGGATCAGACCAGGGGTCCATCTAGTCCAGCATCCTGTCTCACACAGTGGCCAACCAGTTCCTCTGGGTGTCCAACAATATGGCATAGAGGCCAAGGCCTTCCCCTGATGTTGCCTCCTGGCAGTGGGATGTAGACAGACGTGGAGGTTCCCTTTAGTCACCATGGCTAGTAGCCGCTGATAGACCTATCTTCCATGAGTGTCTATAAGGTGGGGGATCGTAATTCAAGGGCAGGTGTGCTCATGAAAAAGTATGTATGTTATGGGAAGTGTTAAACTCCTATTTAACTCCCAGAACACAATTTTTGTTCAGGCTTGGAAGGCCGGCACAGCTTTCCCACTTCTTTTATCCAGGGTAACTTGAATGTCGCCCTTCAGACCGCGATAAATGTTTCTCAAAGTTCCTTTCATAAATCATTAGGGACTGTGGTCTTCTGCTTTGTGTAGCTTGCTGAAACTAGGATCCTGCTATGCAATTTACACATCATTTAATGCGTCACGTTCTGTTTTTAGACTTCGGGTTGGTTCTGCAACCCTGATTCTTGCTGCGTTGTTCACTGAATGTCCTGTCCTTTTCGATTGCATTGACTTGGGGAGGGGGCGTGGCTCAGTGGTGGAGCAGAAGGCCCCAAGTTCAATCCCCGGCACCTCCAGTTAAAAGGATTAGGTAGTTGGAGAGGCGAAAGACCTCTGCCTGAGACCCCGGAGAACTGCCACCAGTCTGAGTAGACAATACTGACTTTGATGGACCGAGGGTCTGATGCGGTACGAGGGAGCTTCATGTGTCACCCACCTTGAGTCCAAGTAAGAAAAAGAAGGAGGAGGAGGAGGAGGAGGAGAAGGAGGAGGAGAAGAAGGAAGAGGAGAAGGAGGAGGAGGAGGAGGAGAAGGAGAAGGAGAAGGAGGAGGAGGAGGAGAAGGAGGAGGAGAAGGAGGAGGAGGAGGAGAAGAAGAAGGAAGAGGAGAAGGAGGAGGAGAAGAAGGAGGAGGAGGAGGAGAAGGAGAAGGAGAAGGAGAAGAAGGAGAGATTGGATTTATACCCCACCCTTCACTACCCAAAGGAGTCCCAGAGCGGATGTGATTTCTGAATGTGGGTTCTGACATTTCCTCGGACCTGTTCATATATTGACAGCTGTCACTGTGCCTTCAGAAGTTTAATCATAATAGATCCAGATCTTGGTATGTAACCCATAGTCTTCTGATTAGAGAAGCTCATAGTAGAATATATTTTAATAACTGCACCTTTTGTATATAAAGCTATATATACTAAGAAAAAGCATTATTAGAGGCCTCGGGGGATAGAATTAGGATGCAATAAGAATGGAATGTTGCTTAGAAGTGCAAGGCCGCCAAGAGCGAAGTTTACTGCGATTCGTATTTTTTATCAGCTAGCTCTCCATATGCAGGTCAGAAAAGGAACCGGGTGTTCTTTAAGGTTCCCAGTGTTCTAAAGACCACATAAATTAGTGTAGCTACTGACACCACCGAGAGATGCACGGAGTCAAATGATACAAGTATGATGGTAACTGCTTAGTACCCATGAGAGATTCTTTAATGTTTAAACTATATGTGATGTCATTTGGGGTATAAGACCTTCTGCCCTTCCTGGTAATGGGGGAATACAGTTTTGGAATTGCGAAGTGCTCAGGCACTCTGCCCTGTATTCCCTGTTTCAAGGCATTAAACAGATATTCCTCTAACTCGCTGGGCTCTGACTGTGTGATTCCAATTTGGCTAAGGGGGTCACACAGGCATGGCTTGTGCATCACTTCCCCTCCCCACAACAGACACCCTGTGAGGGTAGGCGGGGCAGAGAGAGAGCTCTGACAGAAACCACTCTTTTTCAAGAACAGCTCTGACAGAACTATGGCTTGCCCAAGGTCATCCAGCAGCTGCGAGTGGAGGAGAGGGGAATCAAACCCGGTCCTCCCAGATTAGAGACCGTGCACTTAACCACTACACCAAACTGGCTCTCACCCGACTGCGAAAGGCAGAATATAAATAACATAAATAAAATGAATGAATTTGTAGCACGGAAATGTGAGGTTGAATCTGGGGAGGGTCACCTTGCCCTCATGCCTGTGGCATCGGATGGTGGCATTCCGATGGGGAGCTGGCATGTGATTGGTACCATGAGGAGAGGGGGGGCAATTGTGCACAATGGGCTCTGTTGGCATAGCCTCCTATTCAGACATGGCCTCCAGTTTATAGGGGCAGAGCAGACTAATACGGCTGTGATTTGCTGTTAAGTGTAGGGCCCGCCCAATGTGGGCCAATGGCCCATCCCATCCAACACTCTGTGTCACACAGTGGCCAAAAATACCAGGAGCCATCAGGAGGTCCAGCAGTGGGGCCAGGACACTAGAAGCCCTCCCACTGCTGCCCCCCCCACAAGCACCAAGAATACAGACCATCCCTTCCCCCAGACATAAGAACATAAGAGAAGCCAATGTTGGATCAGGCCAACGGCCCATCCAGTCCAACACTCTGTGTCACAGAGTGGCCAGAAATACCAGGTGCCCTCAGGAGGTCCAGCAGCGGGGCCAGGCCACCAGCAGCCCTACCACTGTTGACCGACACCCCCCCCCAAGCACCAAGAATACTGATGCATTTAGGAATAGATGAAAAGATGCATTTAGGAAGCATACTGTTTATCTAATCATTGTCAGACAGAGGATCTGGGGTTAGATGAAACTTTAGCCTGATCCTGCAGGGCTGCTCTGGTTTTGTTACATTTAAAGCCATAGTTCTGCCAGAGGTGTTCTTGAAAAAAGAGCCATTTCTGTCAGAGCTCTCTCCGTCCCGCCTCCCTCCCAGGGTGTCTGTTGTGGGGAGGGGAAGGGAAAGGAGTTTGTAAGCCGCTCTGAGACTCCAAGTGAAGGGCGGGGTATAAATCCAATCTCCTCCTCCTCCTCCACCACCAGCACCACCACCACCTCCTCCTCCTCCTCCTCCTCCTCCTCCTCCTCCTCCTCCTCTTCTTCTTCTTCTTCTTCTTCTTCTTCTGTCTGCGCTCTGATATCTGGATGAAGAGGCAATAGAGAAGGTGGCTTGGTTAGGGGAATAATAATAATCACAGTGGGCAGGGCGGGATAGAAATCTAAATCTAATTAAATAAATAGAATCATATGGCATTTTGTGTAGAATAGCCAGGAGATCCTGAGATTGTCCGGCAGCCACAAGTTCTAGCTCTTAGCGTCATGCCAGTGGCGAGCTAGACTTGTTCTTTGGGGCCGAGAGAGCTCTGAGATGAACTGTGATTGGCCCAAGGTCACCCAGCCGGCATCACGTGGAGGCGTGGGGGAATCGAACCCGGTTCCCCAGATTAGAGCCTGCCGCTTTTAACCACTACACCAAACTGGCCTTAGGTCAGAGGAAAGGAAGTCTGAATGCATTTGCCTTGACAGTTTTGTGCACTCAAGAGGGAATTTTTTTCCTGGGGGGGGGAGAGATATTTTTCTCCCAGCTTGAAAGTTGCCCACGTTTTCCCAAGCTCCGAAAAGGGTTTCTAAGCTGCAGAGTGTTCCGCTGCACAGCCTTGCTTACGTGCCGCATGTGGGCTGCCATCTGTGCTCTCCCGGCTCTGGCTCCGTGCTGGGCGGTCTGAAATATTCTGACGGAGGAAGTGCCCTTTCCGTTAGCCACTCGCCCGGGGGGGGAGACTTCCTCTCGAACGCCTGGCCAGAACGGCCTCCCTCGACGCCCCGATCCAGACGAGGACTCCGGACCGCTTCCGAAGCTGTTTTTTAAGCTGACGGTGACCTGATCCAGCCGGTGAGGTCTCATTTCCCCAACGATTCTCTTCCGCGTTCTGGTTTTCATCACTTGTGTGTTCCTCTTGCTTCAGGGTTCTTCCCTCCCCCCCCCCCAGTGTGTTTTGCTCTCTCTCGTAGTCCCAGAGGAAGCAAAACGCATGTGGGAAAGGGGAGGGGGACCCGAAGCAAGAGGGACAAACGAGGGACAGAAACGTCAGTGCGGAAGAGCCCGTTCTGTGCGGAGCCAGCGCACTTAATCAGCGTCGCTGTAGTTCCCGTACAAGGGAAAACCGCGCTCTTCTTCCGTTGCCGCACGAAATCCATTGCAGGCGCTTCTCCTTCCGGCCAGGCCGTCGTTTGTTCCGTGACCTCCGGTCTCTCTTCGGTTCCATCATCTTGGGAATGGTCACGAGGTGACTGGTCAGATTCAAGTCCTCGGAGGCCAATGAGATTTTCAAGGTGTAAGCTTTCGGGATCGGGGTACTTCGATCAGTGATTTTAGATGACTAAGATCGGTGAAGTACTAATGTTCCTCTGGGCCGGGAAGGGCCCAGTTTGGTGCAGTGGTTAGGAGCCGCGGACTCCAATCTGGGAGAGCCGGCTTTGATTCCCCACTCCTCCACATGCAGCTGCTGGTGTGGCCTTGGGTCAGTCACAAGTTCTTTCAGAGCTGTTCTCTCAAGGGCAGTCCTCAAAACAGTTCTCTCAGCCCCAGCTACCTCACAGGGTGTCGGTTGTGGGGAGGGGAAAGGGAATGAGATTGTAAGCCGGTCTGAGACTCCTTTGGGTCGGTTGTGAAGGGCAGGGTATAAATCCAGTCTCCTCCTCCTCCTCCTCTTCTTCTCCTCAGAAAACTACAATTCCCAGCATTCCTTCGACCCTTCAACCAATTACATTTGTCCTGCAGATAGGACTATGCATGCCAGAGAATAAATATGAGGTGTCCTTATACTCTGACTCAGCAATAAGCCATCTGCTTGACATGTAGAAGGTTCCAGGTCCAGTCCCTGGACTCTCCAGGGAAAAGGTTCAGGCGCTAGACAGTGTGAAAGACCTCTGCCCGAGACCCTGGAGAGCTGCTGCCAGTCTGCATGGCCAGTGGTGAACTTGATGCACCAATGGTCTGATTCAGTATGCGGTAACTATGGTGTGAGAGTTTCATTTGGGGAGAAGCTGTGGCTCAGTGGTAGAGCATCTGCTCGGCATGCAGAAGCTCCCAGGTTCAATCCCCGGCATCTCCAGTTAAAAGGGCCAGGCAGTAGGTGATGGGAAAGACCTCGGCCTGAGACCCTGGAGAGTCATGAAGTGGGGCTGTGGCTCAGTGGTAGAGCATCTGCTCGGCAGGCAGAAGGTCCCAGGTTCAATCCCCGGCATCTCCAGTTAAGAGGGCCAGGCAGTAGGTGATGGGAAAGACCTCTGCCTGAGACCTGGAGAGTCATGAAGTGGGGCTGTGGCTCAGTGGTAGAGCATCTGCTCGGCAGGCAGAAGGTCCCAGGTTCAATCCCCGGCATCTCCAGTTAAGAGGGCCAGGCAGTAGGTGATGGGAAAGACCTCCGGCTGAGACCCTGGAGAGATGCTGCCATCTGAGTAGACAATCCCAACCTTGATTGACCAAGGGTCTGATTCAGTAGAAGGCAGCTTCATGTATTCATGTGACTGATCTCATGACAAGCAGCTGCCTATAACCCAAAGTGCTGATCAGGAGCTGGTTGTAGGGAGCATATTATATCTATTTCGAGTTCTGTTTTGTGCTTACTGATCTGTTTTGGGGGTGCAATTTGAGGTGCTGAGACTTACCTTCAAAACTTCATGACATGGAAGCCACATTATTGAGGGACCATCATAGCCATATGATGGCTTTGCCCCCCCCCGGCTCAACAGAGCATTTTGGCTGTCCTGTTTCCAGCCAGCACGCATCCTGCTGTTTACCAGAGGGTGTCGGGGGGCCCCCTCCCATGTTCTGGAAAGGAACATAAGAAAAGCTCTGCTGGATCAGACTAGTGGTCCATCTAGTCCAGCGTCCTGTCTCACACAGTGTTCAGTTAGTGCCTCGTGGTTGAGGCCTTCATGACATCATAATAGAGCCCTTCTGGATCAGAGCAGTGGTCCATCTAGTCCAGCATCCTGTCTCACACCAGTGGCATGGAGGCTGAGGCCTTCATGAGAACATGAGAAGAGCCCTTCTGGATCAGAGCAGTGGTCCATCTAGTCCAGCATCCTGTCTCACACCAGTCGGCATGGAGGCCGAGGCCTTCATGAGAACATGAGAAGAGCCCTTCTGGATCAGAGCAGTGGTCCATCTAGTCCAGCGTCCTGTCTCACACCAGTGGCATGGAGGCCGAGGCCTTCATAAGAACATAAGAAGAGCCCTGCTGGATCAGAGCAGTGGTCCATCTAGTCCAGCGTCCTGTCTCACACCAGTGGGCATGGAGACCGAGGCCTTCATAAGAACATAAGAAGAGCCCTGCTGGATCAGAGCAGTGGTCCATCTAGTCCAGCATCCTGTCTCACACCAGTGGGCATGGAGACCGAGGCCTTCATAAGAACATAAGAAGAGCCCTGCTGGATCAGAGCAGTGGTCCATCTAGTCCAGCATCCTGTCTCACACCAGTGGGCATGGAGACCGAGGCCTTCATAAGAACATAAGAAGAGCCCTGCTGGATCAGAGCAGTGGTCCATCTAGTCCAGCGTCCTGTCTCACACCAGTTGGCATGGAGGCCGAGGCCTTCATGAGAACATGAGAAGAGCCCTTCTGGATCAGAGCAGTGGTCCATCTAGTCCAGCGTCCTGTCTCACACCAGTGGCATGGAGGCCGAGGCCTACATAAGAACATAAGAAGAGCCCTGCTGGATCAGAGCAGTGGTCCATCTAGTCCAGCATCCTGTCTCACACCAGTGGGCATGGAGGCTGAGGCCTTCATGAGAACATGAGAAGAGCCCTTCTGGATCAGAGCAGTGGTCCATCTAGTCCAGCATCCTGTCTCACACCAGTCGGCATGGAGGCCGAGGCCTTCATGAGAACATGAGAAGATCCCTTCTGGATCAACGCAGTGGTCCATCTAGTCCAGCATCCTGTCTCACACCAGTCGGCATGGAGGCCGAGGCCTTCATGAGAACATGAGAAGAGCCCTTCTGGATCAGAGCAGTGGTCCATCTAGTCCAGCATCCTGTCTCACACCAGTCGGCATGGAGGCTGAGGCCTTCATGAGAACATGAGAAGAGCCCTTCTGGATCAACGCAGTGGTCCATCTAGTCCAGCATCCTGTCTCACACCAGTCGGCATGGAGGCCGAGGCCTTTATGAGAACATGAGAAGAGCCCTTCTGGATCAACGCAGTGGTCCATCTAGTCCAGCATCCTGTCTCACACCAGTCGGCATGGAGGCCGAGGCCTTCATGAGAACATGAGAAGAGCCCTGCTGGATCAGAGCAGTGGTCCATCTAGTCCAGCATCCTGTCTCACACCAGTTGGCATGGAGGCTGAGGCCTTCATAAGAACATAGAGAGCCCTGCTGGATTAGAGCAGTGGTCCATCTAGTCCAGCGTCCTGTCTCACACCAGTTGGCATGGAGACCGAGGCCTTCATGACATCATAAGAGAGCCCTGCTGGATCAGAGCAGTGGTCCATCTAGTCCAGCGTCCTGTCTCACACCAGTGGGCATGGAGACCGAGGCCTTCATGAGAACATGAGAAGAGCCCTGCTGGATCAGAGCAGTGGTCCATCTAGTCCAGCATCCTGTCTCACACCAGTCGGCATGGAGGCCGAGGCCTTCATGAGAACATGAGAAGAGCCCTTCTGGATCAGAGCAGTGGTCCATCTAGTCCAGCATCCTGTCTCACACCAGTTGGCATGGAGACCGAGGCCTTCATGACATCATAAGAGAGCCCTGCTGGATCAGAGCAGTGGTCCATCTAGTCCAGCATCCTGTCTCACACCAGTTGGCATGGAGACCGAGGCCTTCATGACATCATAAGAGAGTCCTTCTGGATCAGAGCAGTGGTCCGTCTAGTCCAGCATCCTGTCTCACACCAGTGGG
Organism: Gekko gecko; assembly: GCA_029375565.1. Lineage (NCBI taxonomy): Eukaryota > Metazoa > Chordata > Lepidosauria > Squamata > Gekkonidae > Gekko > Gekko gecko. The sequence goes on along the minus strand of JAPDNY010000005.1, from coordinate 11,387,280 downwards.
CATGGAGGCTGAGGCCGTCATAAGAACATAAGAAGAGCCCTGCTGGATCAGAGCAGTGGTCCGTCTAGTCCAGCATCCTGTCTCACACCAGTTGGCATGGAGACCGAGGCCTTCATGACATCATAAGAGAGCCCTTCTGGATCAGAGCAGTGGTCCATCTAGTCCAGCATCCTGTCTCACACCAGTTGGCATGGAGACCGAGGCCTTCATGACATCATAAAAGAATCCTCCTGGATCAGAGCAGTGGTCCATCTAGTCCAGTGTCCTGTCTCACACCAGTGGGCATGGAGGCTGAGACCTTCAGAAGAACGTAAGAAGAGCCCTGCTGGATCAGAGCAGTGGTCCATCTAGTCCAGCATCCTGTCTCACACCAGTGGGCATGGAGGCTGAGGCCTTCAGAAGAACATAAGAAGAACCCTGCTGGATGAGCTCAGTGGTCATAGAGTCCAGCATCCTGCCTCACACAGCAGCCAACCAGTTCCTCTGGAGGGCCAGCCACAGGGCACAGAGGCTGAGGCCTTCTCCTGATGTTGCTTCCTTGCTCTGGGATTGAGAGGTTGGCTGCCTCTGAACGTGGAGACAGGTGTCTCCTTTCCTTGCCTTTAGGAAAAGCTACAGGACTGTACTGCTTAGGAGAGCATTTGGCACGGACTGTCTCTCTTTGAGTGTACTGTTAGAATACCCAAGGTTTAGGCTCTGGTGGTTGCATATTTATTGTTTTAAGGATATTTTTAGGATGGTTTTTGTTGTAATGACCAGTTGCGTTCTCACCCATCTTGGGTTCCAGCTGTGCTGGAAGAAAGGCGGGATTTAAAAATATATTTTTAAATAAGTGACTGGTGATGCCAGGGATGGAACCTGGGACTCTCTGCATGCAAAGTGGATGCTCTGCCGCTGAGCCATCCCTCGATGTATTCTGCACCGAAAATTAAAACTGCCTGACTGTGGCAATCTTGCATAATGACAGCCTTCTTACGCCTGGCATCAAATGCTGCCTTACCCACTGGGAAAGTTTTTAGCAGCCGGCTGCGCAGTAACCCAGACGTGATTTCTTCTGAGCCTTGTTCTTTCTGCTGCCCGGTCGAAGCGATTTGGGCCTCGGCTAGGATGTCAGCCTGACCCAGTTTGGGATGTCATCACAACCAGGTGCCTTTCCTAGCTGTGGCTCAGTGGCAGAGCATCGTCTTGGCATGCAGAAGGCCCCAGGTTCAGTCCCCGGCATCTCCAGTCAAAAGGCCCAGGCAGTGGGTGATGGGAAAGACCTCCGCCTGAGACCCCGAAGAGCTGCTGCCAGTCAGAGTAGACAAGACTGACCTTGAGTTTGTAAGAGACTCCTTTGGGTAGTGAAGGGTGGGGTATAAATCCAATCTCCTCCTCCTCCTCTTCTTCTTCTCCTCCTCCTCCTCCTCCTCCTCTTCTCCTCCTCCTCTTCTCCTTCTCCTTCTCCTCCTCCTCCTCCTCCTCCTCCTCCTCCTCCTGCTTCTTCTTCTCCTTCTTCTTCTTCTTCTTCTTCTTCTTCTTCTTCTTCTTCTTCTTCTTCTTCTTCTTCTTCTTCTTCTTCTTCTTCTTCTTCTTCTTCTTCTTCTTCTTCTTCTTCTTCTTCTTCTTCTTCTTCTTCTTCTTCTTCTTCTTCTTCTTCTTCCTCCTCCTCCTCCTCCTCCTCCTCCTCCTCCTCCTCCTCCTCTTCCTCTTCCTCTTCCTCCTCTTCCTCTTCTTCTTCTTCTTCTTCTTCTTCTTCTTCTTCTTCTTCTTCTTCTTCTCCTCCTCCTCCTCCTCCTCCTCCTGTCCCCACCACGAGGTTCGAAGGATTCTTAGGGATTCTCGGAGGGAAATGTAGTTATAGTTTATTAACTGGATTGTCCCTACCCGATCGATAAGGCAAGTTTTAAAAATAAATAAAGCCAGGCTTCAATTTTTGGATCTTGGCAGGGCCGACGGCCAAAAACCGGGAACGTGGCCAAGGCAGGCGGAATCAATGGTCCCGTCCTTCGGCGAAACAGCAGTGCTTTATTCAAAATGATCAAAGGGGGTGGTGTCAGGGGCATAATTGCCTCAATAAAAGATGACGGCCCGGTGCCTCCAGTCGCTCGCATGATGAACTGCGTTGGAACCGTCCACAGGTCATTAGGGCTCCATTATAACTCCGTGGCGCAGCCAGTATGCTGCTCTAAATGCCCTTGGCACTCGGTGGGCTTCCTTTATACCCCCGACTGTCCGAGCGACTGCGGTTCTACATTCTTTACGGCTTAAGAGTGCTTTTGAAATCAGTGGCATGTTAACGGAAGAAACCGTAATTCATTGGCAGAGTCAGCTTTCCAAGGGGCAACACTGATGTTGTTTTCCAAAAGGGGAACCTCATTGTTGTTGTTGTTGTTCAGTCGCACAGTCGAGTCTGACTCTTCGCGACCCCATGGACCAGATTACGCCAGGCCCTCCTGTCTTCCGCTGTCCGCTGAAGTCTGCTCAATTTCATGTCCGTTGCATCGATGACACTGTCTGACCATCTCATCCTTTGCCGTCCCCTTCTTCTTTGACCTTCAGTCTTTCCCAGCATCAGGGTCTTCTCCAGGGAATGCTCCCTTCTCATTTGGTGGCCAAAGTATTTGAGCTTCAGCTTCAGGATCTGGCCTTCCAGGGAACAATCAGGGTTGATTTCTTTTAGGATTGACTCATAGTAGCCTCTTAAATTCATAAGAACGTTTAGAGTGAAGTTCACGCAACGTTTTACACGTTTGAACATAAGGGAAGCCATGTTTGGATGAGGCCAGTGGCCCATCCAGTCCAGCCAGGGCCGTGGCGAGCGTGGGGCCCATGGGGCGATGCCCCCTCCTGAATTCACAACGCCCCCGAATCTGGAAGGAGCATGCACCCTGCCTCCCAAATCCGCCCCCAGCTCCGGCTGAGGCCAGCAGCCATTGTAGCTCAGAGCATGTTGCTGGCAACACCCCCTTTCTCCCTCCTAAAAAGAAGGGGTGCGATGGGAAAATGGCCATTGGTTATCGGTGATGGTAGTATGAACACAGCTTCAGTCATCCAACTTCGGAAGATGTTTGCAGCAGAGTGATGGAAGTGCTTGCTCTTCAGTTTGGGGCCTCCAGGTCTCATCTTCTGGGCGGCGAGAATATGTACAGAGCCAGTTTGGTGTAATGGTTAAGTGCGTGGACTCTAATCTGGGAAAACCAGGCTTGATTCCCCATTCCTTCACTTTCACCTGCTGGATGACCTTGGGCAAAGCCATAATCCCATCAGAGCTGTCCTTGAAAAAGAGCCGTTTCTGTCAGAGCTCTCTCAGCCCCACCTGCCCCACAGGGTGTCTGTTGTGAGGAGGGGAAGAGAAGAAGAAGAAGAGATTGGATTTATACCCCGCCCTTCACTACCCAAAGGAGTCTCAGAGTGGCTTACAAACTCCCCTTCCCTTCCACACGACAGACACCCTGTGAGGTAGGTGGGTGCTGAGAGAGCTCTTTACAGAAACTGCTCTTTTTCAAGAACAACTCTTATCAGAACTACGGCTTGCCCAAGGTCATCCAGCCAGTTGCAAGTGGAGGAGTGGGGAATCAAACCCGGTTCTCCCAGATTAGAGTCCGCGCACTTAACCACCACACCAAACTGGAAGGGAAAGGAGTTTGTAAGCTGCCCTGAGACACCTTTGGGTGGTGAAGGGCGGGGTATAAATCCAATTTCTTCTTCTTACAGCACATGATCCTCAAGGAGCAAGGGAGTTGTTTAAGCAGGAGTTTCTTTTGATGCGTTCAACCCCTTAAGATTTATGCGTCGCTTCCATTAATAAAATCTTGGCTAATCGAGTCTTCCACAGTGGCGCCTCCTGTTTACCACAGAAGTCCATGTGGTGCATGGCTTTGATTACCGATGAGTCCCAAAGTGTGTGGGATGTAGCACCAGCATATAAATGCTCAGGACTGGAGCAGACACACCAGCACAAAAAAATATAAGTGTGTTGCGTTACTGAAGCCCACCCCCAGGCCAACAGCCACGCCTCTTTTCACTTCTTTTTGTTTCTACTTAGACAGCTTGTTGCACCTTTCTCTCATAGGGTTGCCAGCTCTGGGTTGGAAGATTCCTGGAGATTTGGGGGGTGGAGTCTGGGGAGGGTGGAGTTTGGGAAGGGAAGGGATTTGAGCAGGGTAGAATGCCATCGAGTCCACCTGCCAAAGCAGCCATTTTTCTGCAGGGGAACGGATCTTGGCCGTTTTCCCTATGAAGAAAGGCTAAAACACTTGGGGCTCTTTAGCTTGGAGAAACGATGGCTGAGGGGTGACATGATCGAGGTTTATAAGATTATGCGTGGGATAGAGCAGGTTGAGAAATAAGTCCTTTTCTCCCTTTCTTACAAGACAAGAACTCGTGGGCACTCCATGAAACTGCTGAGGAGTCGGGTTAGAACGGATTAAAGGAAGTAATTCTTCACCCAAAGAGTGATTAACATATGGAATTCACTGCCACAGGAGGTGGTGGCAGCTACAAGCATGGACAGTTTCAAGAGGGAATTAGATAAACATCTGGAGCAGAAGTCCATCAGTGGCTCTTAGCCACAAGGTATAGATGGGAACTCTCAGTCTGGGGCAGGTGATGCACTCTATTCTTGGTGCTGGAGGGGGCAGCAGTGGGAGGGCTTCTAGTGTCCAGGCCCCACTGCTGGACCTCCTGATGGCACCTGGTATTTTTGGCCACTGTGTGACAGTGTTGGACTAGATGGGCCATTGGCCTGATCCAACATTGGCTTCTCTTATGTCCTTATAGATGAAACACTCTGTCTGGGGCAAGCAATGCTGTGTCTTCTTGGTGCTTGGGGTGTGTGTGACAACAGTGTGGGGGGGCTTCTAGTGTCCTGGCCCCACTGCTGGACCTCCTGAGGGCACCTGGTATTTTTGGCCACTGTGTGACAGAGTGTTGGACTAGATGGGCCATTGGCCTGATTCAAAGTTGGCTTCTCTTACGTTCTTATGTTCTGGAGGTCAGTTGTAATCTGTATGTAATTTCTTTGTAATGGGTACTTGCTCAAAGTTCCCTCTTTCAGTTCTTCGGGAAAGTGGCTCGAAGAAAGGACAGCTGAGACGAAGAGAGCCTAGGCACTCGTCGCCACTGACCGCCAGTGCTCCCTCTGAACTGCGGAGTCTTGTGAGCAGAAGTCCTACTTTGTGTGCTCCTGCCATTAAAGTTGCGAGGGGGCGATTTGGCTGCTGTGCAAATTACTTTGCTCTGGAGCCATCCGTGCAAAAGTGTGTGAGCCGGAGGCTAGAAAACTGTGAGCTGGCTCACACAAACTCAGCTTAGAGGGAACCCTGCTGACCACTCTAGAGACGACTTTGGCTGTACGGGAAAAGAGCTTGGCTGTATTCTAACGTACTGAATCGTATTTGGAGTTTTTGGAAGTTGGAATTTGTCTAAGGTGTCCTGTGTGGACCATATCGAATTTGTATGAGTGTATTAGATGCGTTAGCTGAGACGTTAGCTGTTGATATCACAAATTTTCCGTAAGACCATCTTTAGGACTTTCCAGAACCGTTGGCATTTCTTTACCCAGTGCGACAGCCTCAGCGTTACGTTTTTTTTGTACCGAAACTTGCTTTCACCGTGTTGGCATTGTATTTATGCCGCCTGGAAATTGGCAACCCTGTTGTCCCACGACCCGGATGACCCCCCCCCTGCTGCCGCTAGAGTCTCTGAACTCCGCCCACTCGGCCACCTTGGCGCCGTATCCCTCAGAGCTGCAGACGCCTCAGATACCTGAACGGGGGAGGGGGGGGTCACCTCACCGCCCCGGCCAACCCGTCCCCTCTGGCCAGTTTGCCTTCAGTCTGTCTTTGGGCGTAGCGTCCCCTGAGCCAGGTAATCCTCCCTGGCCTCCTGTGGCAGCTCTGCTTATAGCCCCCCCCGGCTGCCCCCAACGTCCCCCTGCGTTTCTCCCTCCCACCCCCTCTGATGCCCCGCCCCCATATTTAACCCGGGATGCCAGGCGCCTCTTCCATTCAGTGGGGCTTGGCTGTTGGGCCACGCGGCTCTGGCTGCCGTTCGCAGGGGTGGGGTTGGGCCCTTATGCCGGCCCCAATGCAATCGCTGCTCGGGCGGGGCCCGGAGGTGTCACATCTTTGGCCCGTCCGGGGCCTTCGGCAGGGGGGAGTGGACAGGGTGGTGGCAGCATGTTGCCCTGGGGACCGCAGGTGAGTACAGGAGGCCCCAGGGATGGCCCTGCTGCGAGGTGGCTGGGAGGCCCTCCGGGAGATGGCGGAGGCCCTCCGGGAGATGGTGGGAGGCCCGCCGGCGGCGCGGGGGTGGGGAAAGTCCTGGCAGTGGGACACCTGTCAGCTTGATCCAGAGTCCTTTCATATCCCCTAACTTTGGCTTTCTGTGTTCCGGCACCTCTTTTCTAGAGCAAGACTGTACAATGAAACCGGGCCTAGCAAGGGCGAGCCCGTATTATTTCCCTGCTAGCTTCTGCGTTGTCCTGTTTTGTGTCCATTCTCTCAACTGTCCCAGGCCTGCGTGTAACTCTGAAGTGAGCGGGGCGGGGGGCAGATAAGCCGAAGCCGGCCTCCCCAAGTCCATCGGATTCCAGATCTTTGTACCTGATGCCCTTTTCTCCGCTTCTCTTTATTCTTCGCCAGTTCCGCTGCTTTCCTGGGGTCCCAGCTTCAATTTTAGCATCTGGTACGTCGAACTCAACGGCATCGATGATCCGGACGTGGTCCAGCCCTGCCTCAACTGGTACAGCAAGGTAGGCCTGTGTCTGCAGGGGCTCGAGAGCTAATGGGCCGATGAGGGTTAGGGTTAACCGGCAAAGTAGCATTTTGTTAAATATGGACAGTTCTGGTCACCACATCTCAAAAAGGATATTATAGCATTGGAAAAAGTGCAGAGAAGGGCAACTAGAATGATAAAAGGGTTGGAACACCTTCCCTATGAAGAAAGGTTAAAATGCTTGGGGCTCTTTAGCTTGGAGAAACGACGGCTGAGGGGTGACATGATCGAGGTTTATAAGATTATGAATGGGATTGAGCAGGTTGAGAAAGAAGTACTTTTCTCCCTTTCTCACAATACAAGAACTCGTGGGCACTCTATGAAATTGCTGAGCAGTCGGGTTAGAACAGATAAAAGGAAATACTTCTTCACCCAAAGAGTGATTAACATATGGAATTTACTGCCACAGGAGGTCGTGGCAGCTGCAAGCATGGACAGTTTCAAGAGGAAATTAGATAAAAAACATATGGAGCAGAAGTCCACCAGTGGCTATTAGCCACAGGGTATAGATGGGAACTCTCAGTCTGGGGCAGGTGATGCACTCTATTCTTGGTGCTGGAGGGGGCAGCAGTGGGAGGGCTTCTGGTGCCCTGGCCCCACTGCTGGACCTCCTGATGGCACCTGGTATATTTTGGCCGCTGTGTGACAGAGTGTTGGACTAGATGGGCCATTGGCCTGATTCAACATTGGCTTCTCTTATGTTCTTATGTTCTTATGGATCAAGCTACCCAACCGAGCAACCCAGCCATTGTCCGAAGCTCCCAGCATTAAAAAATAATTATTTTTATATAACATAATAACATATTTTTAATGACAATTATTGAGAGCCAGTTTGGTGTAGAAGAAGAAGGAGGAGGAGGAGAAGAAGAGATTGGATTTGTACCCCACCTTTCACTACCCAAAGGAGTCTCAGAGCGGCTTACAGACTCCTTTCCCTTCCCCTCCCCACAACAGACCCCCGGAGATGTAGGCGGGGCTGAGAGAGCTCTCTTGAGGACTGCCCTTGAGAGAACAGCTCTGAGAAAACTGTGACTGACCCAAGGTCACACCAGCAGCTGCACGTGGGGGGGGGAATGGGGAATCAAACCCAGTTCTCCCAGAGCAGAGTCCACGCTCCTAACCACTACACGAAACTGGCTCTCAAGTGGTTAAGAGCCAGATCCCTAATCTACAAACCTCCTTTTCCTCTGTCCCTCCATCTTCAGTTCTATCTTATATCCTCACTTTCTCCACAACGGGGACCCAAAGCAGCTGAACACCATTCTCCTCTGCTCCATTTTATCCACACAAAAAATCCCGTGAGATAACTTAAGTTGAGAATATGTGACTCTGGCCCAAAGTTACCCGGTGAGCTTCCACGGCAGAGTGTTTCCCGGATGCTAGACTGAACCTGTAACCACTATACCACATGGGGTGGCAGCTGCCGAACAGTAGCGGGCAGCCAGTCCGGGGTAGGTCACGCAGGTCGTGTGGTAGCGTGGCGTTGCTGGTGGTCCCTACCCCAACGCATCTTCTCTTAAAGGCCAAAACAGCCCCTGGAAGGGCCCTGCCTCCTCCCCCTGCCTTTTACTGACAGAAACCAAGGACTGAACATTGGTTGTTGGGGTTGCCTCGCAAAGGCCCCAGGGATATCGGCTTCTTAAAATGACAAAGGCCACTTCTGTTATTTGTGGGCATGGGGTTAGGGTTTTACGTCTTTCCTCTTCAAATCTGGGGCAGTTTTCAGGTTTATAGAAACACCTGTCTTGTCTTTTCACGGCCCCAGTGTCTGGATTTAAGTATCCACAGATTTGGTCATGCTGAGAATATATTTTTAAAAATAGCTTAATTGCTACCACCACCACGACCAGTGTTCCCTCTAAACTGAGTTAGTGTGAGTTAGCTCACAGTTTTTTAGCCTCCAGCTCATAGATCTTTTGTCTTAGCTTAGGAAGGAGGGCTCCAGAGCAAACTAATTTATGCAGCAGCCAAACTGCTCGCTCACAACTTCAATAGCCAGTAGCTCACAAAGTAGAATTTTTGCTCACAAGACTCCACAGCTTAGAGGGAGCATTGATTACTACTACTACTCAGGGCTTTTTTTTGTAGAAAAAAACCAGTAGGAACTCATTAGCATAATAGGCCACACCCAACAGCAGAGACTCATTAGCATATTAGGCCACACCCCGACAGCACAGTTCATTAGTCTATTAGGCCACACACCCCATGTTGCCAGAAGTGTGGTCATCCAGCCACACCCACCTTTTGCTTCTTTTTCTGTTTACCTTGTTTGTTGTCAAAACCCAGGGCTTTTTTGGAGCAGGAACTCCTTTGCATGTTAGGTCACACCCCCCTAATGCAGCCAATCCTAATGAGTTTCTGATGTTGGGTGTGGCCTATTATGCTAATGAGTTCCTGTGGGGCGTGGCCAACTCGGGAGCCAGCCGGAACTCCGTTCCTGTGCGTTCCTGCCCCCAAAATAGCCCTACTACTACTACTACTACTACTAGTACTAGTACCAGTACTACTACTACAAATTAAAATAGGGTAGAAGAAAACAAGGGAAAAGGGAGATATATATAAACTATAATGTTCTATAACTTATTCATTTAGAAATTTTAGATATATCGATGATATAATTTTAATATCAAGTATTGTCCAATTGGAAGGTGCATTTACAGAGCCAAACAGTTTTAATACTTCTACTGCTGCTAATAGTAGTAATAGTAATCATCATCATCATCACTGTATGGCAGTGTGTGTAGTTTAGCCATGAGATCCTAAGATTGTCTGGCAGCCAGAAGTTCTAGCTCTTTTAGCATTATGCCCCACCGGGTGGCGAGCCGGACTTGTTTTTGAGGCAAGAGACATTCCAGAGGTGGTTTGCCATTGCCTGCCTCCGCATCATGACCCTGGTATTCCTTGGAGGTCGCCCATCCAAATACTAGCCAGGGCCGGGCCTGCTTAGCTCCCGAGATCTGACGAGAGCGGGCTATCCTGAGCTATCCAAGTCAGGGCCAAAGAGCTTTGACCTTCCTTATTACCGGGAATGCCGAGGTGCTTAGAATCTGGCGGGGAGACTTACAGTGCTGTTCTCATTGGTTCTCATGTGTTCCAGTAGTACCGTGAACAGGAAGCCATCCGCCTCTGTCTGAAGCACTTTCGCCAGCACAACTACACGGAAGCGTTTGAGTCCCTGCAGAAGAAAACCCGGATTGCGCTGGAGCACCCCATGCTGACGGACCTTCACGACAAACTCGTCCTGAAGGGAGATTTCAACGCCTGCGAAGAGTTGATAGAAAAAGCCGTGAACGGTAAGGGCAGATGGAAAGCGACGTGGCTGTTGGCGTGGCAAGGGGGGGCCTTGTTTGGCAGAGTCTTGGCTAAATGTTGGCGTTTTGGGTGTGCCGGATGATCCTCGGTTTTGATTACTCGCTGCCTCGTTAAGTTGTTAATGGACCTCATTCAGACTGGTGCTGCCACGTGAATTGCAGCCTGAAGTTTATTCATGCATTTGCTTGTTTAAAATACAGTAAAAGTTTTGTTATTTGCATCAAGTTCGCCGAACAGTGGGGGTGGCTGGCGTGTTGGCTGCATGAACACCTGCTGGGCAGAAGCTTTGTTAATGGCCGCGTTTGGTTAAACAGCAGCCTCCGATTAAGAGGGCTGGGTGAAACAAAAAACGGTGGATCTTGAAATGGATGCCTAGAGCCAGGGGTGCCCGTGGGTGCCCGTGGGTACCCGAGGGTGCCATGACGCACACCAGCATGTTTTCTGGCACCTGCCAAGTGTTTTATTGAGCTGCCTGAAATGCTGAAGGATTTCTATTAGATCAACGTTTAACCTCACTCCCTGACCATTTTGAGGTTGGCGCCATTTCCTTTGGCTGCCATTTTGTGGCTGGCTCAGCCTTCCACGGCAGCCATTTTGTTGTTGCATCCACCACCCTGGGTCAGAATGCCAGAGGTGCTCGCAGGCTCCAAAAGGTCAGGGACCACCCCCTCTGGCCTACACTGAACATAAATGTCCTCGCTATTCTTGGAATTTTTCTCCAGGCCGGTTTGGCTAGGGAGCCTGGAGATTTTTCGCCCTCTTCTGGGCATGGAACAGGGGTCCCCGGGGTGCGTGTGTGTGTGTGTGGGGTTATTTGTGAATTTCCTACATTGTGCAGGGGGTTGGACTAGATGACCCTGGAGGTCCCTTCCAACTCTGATTCTGTGAGTATTCCCTAAAACTGCTGTAGTATGGTGCTACTGAAACTCAATTGTGGCTGTTTTACAGCAGATCAAGGCAGCTACCCTGTGAAACAGTCCTCTGAAGAATGTGATCGTTTTCCTCCAGGTCGCTTGGAAGGCAATAGTGGGAGGGCTTCTGGAGTTCTGGCCCTGCTCCTGATGGCATCTGGGTTTTGGCCACTGTATGACACAGGGTGTTGGACTGGATGGGCCATTGGCCTGATCCAACATGGCTGCTCTTGTGTTCTTATGGCTCTGCTGGTGGAGCTCCTGATGGCACCTGGGTTTTGGCCTCTGTGTGACACAAACTGTCGGACTGGATGGGCCACTGGCCTGATCCAACATGGCTTCTCTTATGTTCTTAGGGCCCCGCTGGTGGACCTCCTGATGGCACCTGGGTTTTGACCACTGAGTGGTCTGGATGGGCCATTGGCCTGATCCAGCATGGCTTCTCTTATGTTCTTATGGTTCTGCTGATGGACCCCCTGATGGCACCTGGGTTTTGGCCACTGTGTGACACAGATTGTTGGACTTGATGGGCCATTGGCCTGCTCTAACATGGCTTCTCTTATGTTCTTATGACTCTGCTGGTGGAGCTCCTGGTGTCACCTGGATTTTGGCCACTGTGTAACACAGAGTGTTCGACTGGATGGGCCACTGGCCTGATCCAACATGGCTTCTCTTATGTTCTTACGGCCTTGTTGGTGGACCTCCTGATGGCCCCTGGGTTTTGGCCACCGTGTGACACAGAATGTTAGACTGGATGGGCCATTGCCCTAACTGCAGGAGGGCTTCTGGAGTGAGGGCTTCTGGAGTGAGGGCTCCATGAGTGGACCTCCTGATGGCACCTGGGTTTTGGCCATTCTATGACACAGAGTGTTGGACTGGATGGGCCATTTGCCTGATCCAACATGGCTTCTCTTATGTTCTTATATCTGGGGCAGTGATGCTCTGTATTCCTGATGCTTGAGGGGGCACATTGGGAGGGCTTCTGGAGTTCTGGCCCCGCTGGTGGACCTCCTGATGGCACCCGGTATTTTTGGCCCCTGTGTGACACTGAGTATTGAACTGGATGGGCTTTTGGCCTGATCCACCATGGCTTCTCTGATGTTCTTATGTCTGGGGCAGTGATGCTCTGTCTTCTTGGTGCTTGGGGGGCCACAGTGGGAGGGCTTCTGGAGTTCTGGTCCCACTGGTGGCCCTCCTGCGGGCACCTAGGTTTTGGCCCCCGTGTGACACAGAGTGTTGGACTGGATGGGCCATTGGCATGCATTCAACCTTTTTTGCTATACTGACACGTTCTAAGCCAGTGAATAAAAGCATAGCATCCCGTTTTGTCTGGAATGTTCCTGGGTATGAGGATCCCATTTCTGCATTTGTGGAAGTACCAGAGGTAGTGAGGGGCGACTCTCATTTCTGGCCGTGACCCAGACAGCGTTCAGTGGGCCGAAACTCCTTTAAACCAGGAGCTTTACGTGTGTTTGTAATTCCGTGCCGTGGTCTCGCTCTTACACCGTGTCCAGTGATGAAGTGATTTCGTCACCCGTGAGAAGCGGCAGGTGTAGAGAAGTGCGTGGGCCAGAAACCGGGAGCGGGCTCGCTGTCAAGTACGCTCTGCTTGCCACGGAGTGATCTTACAACCGAGGGGAGTGTTTGTCAGTCTTTGGGATGGAGCCCAGAAATCCTGTTTTCCGAAGGAGCGTCCCTCGGCTGCCGGAGCTCAAACAAATATTGAAGTAGTTGTTTACCAGCTGGCCGACTCGGGCAGCTCGGACATGGATGCCTTCTAGCGGCTCGTTTCCTTGAGGTCTGTTGTGAGGCACCCAAGTACCAATTTCCACATTCACTCTGCCCCTGCCCCCCTCTCCCCCCGCTCAGCCTAGAAATGAAGACATTGGATTCATACCCCGCCCTTCACTACACAAAGGAGTCTCAGAGCGGCTTACAGACTACTTTCCCTTCCCCTCCCCACAACAGACACCCTGTGAGGTAGAAGAAGAAGAAGAAGAGATTGGATTTATACCCTGCCCTTCACTACCCAAAGGAGTCTCAGAGCGGCTTACAAACTCCTTTCCCTTCCCCTCCCCACAACAGACACCCTGTGAGGTAGAAGAAGAAGAAGAAGAGATTGAATTTATACCCTGCCCTTCATTACCCAAAGGAGTCTCAGAGCGGCTGACAAACTCCTTTCCCTTCCCCTCCCCACAACAGACACCCTGTGGGGTAAAAGAAGAAGAGATTGGATTTATACCCCGCCCTTCACTACCCAAAGGAGTCTCAGAGCGGCTTAGAAACTCCTTTCCCTTCCCCTCCCCACAACAGACACCCTGTGAGGTAAAAGAAGAAGAGATTGGATTTCTACCCTGCCCTTCACTACCCAAAGGAGTCTCAGAATGGCTTAGAAACTCCTTTCCCTGCCCCTCCTCACAACAGACTCCACAAGGCGGTACAAACGTCGGGGCTGTATGCCTGGTGGGGATCTGTGTCTAAAGAACCTGGAAGGACTCGAACATGCAGTCCAAAATTGGGGAGGCAGCCTGTTTGAGCCTCCCCAAAGACCCACAACTGGGTCATACCCTGGCCCCCACCATTAGTCAAAAAGTGAGGGGGCGCACAAAAAAAAAGATGAACACAGGAGGTAAAAATAGTTTCCACGGGTAGCTTTGCTAGTAGCACATTAAAGATGAAGAAGAAGAAGAAGAGGAGGAGGAGGAGGAGGAGGAGATTGGATTTATGTCCTGCCCTTCACTACCCAAAGGAGTCTCAGAGCGGCTTACAAACCCCCTTCCCTTCCCCTCCCCACAACAGACACCCTGTGAGGTCGGCGGGGCTGAGAGAGCTCTGACAGAAAGTGCTCTTTTTCAAGAACAGCTCTGACAGAACTATGGCTTGCTCGAGGTCATGCAGCAGCTGCGAGTGGAGGAGTGGGGAATCAAACCCGGTTCTCCCAGATTAAGAGTCCGCGCACTTAACCTCTGCACCAAACTACACCAAATGAAGCAGTCAGGCGTAAAAATAATTACTGGGTTTGCATTGCACAGAGGCCTCGTAAGCAAGCTTGGCTTTGGAAGAGAAGCCCCACGCGTCTCCGTTTTTCGTAGAACCAAGCCTGAGTCCAGGGGCACCTTTAAGACCAACAGAATTTTATTCAAGGTATAAGTGTCTGTGTGCACACACGCTTCTTCAGAAACACACGGAAGCTTATATCTTGAATAACACTTTGTCGATCTTAAAGGTGCCACTGGACTCAAACTTTGTCCTGCTGCTTTAAGGTAAAGGTAAAGCTTTCCTGTGCTCAAAAGCCAGTCGACTCCGACTCTAGGGTTGCGGTGCTCATCTCCGTTTCCAGGCCGAAGAACCAGCGCTGTCCGAAGACGTTTCCATGGTCATGTGGCCGGCATGACTAAACACCAAGGCGCACGGAATGCTGTTACCTTCCCACCGAGGCGGTACCTATTTATCTACTTGCAATTTCTTGCTTTCGAACTGCTAGGTTGGCAGGAGCTGGAACTAGAGACGGGAACTCACTCCGTCATGCTGCACTCTCGGGTCTCGAACTGCTGAACTACCGACCTTCCACAGCCTGCAGTTCAGCGTCTTAACCCCTGGAGCCACCGCACTTGACCAATACAAATAGCAAGAGAGTCACAGCTTCAAAGAACCAAGCAACCAAAGAAAAGCTGTAATAAAGCAGTAAACGATCCCAATATAATAAATGTGGTATATTATTACAATTAGAACATTCAATATGAGCGAAGTATAGTGCAAAAGAGGTCCATATACAGCCGTAGCAATAGTTGATGGAAGTTCCTCGGAATAAATATTCAGCACTTTTCTATCTTCCCCGTTGAATTTTACTATGCATAGAAATATGAGGAATAACTTCTGGTGAAAATGTACAATTTACATTCAGTGATGGATGAAAGACAAGAGACCCATTTTTCTAATTAATGGTCCTTGTTCGGATGAAGTCTTCATGAACAAAACGAATATTTATTCCGGGGAACTTTGTCAACCATTGCTGTGACTGAATATGGACCTCTTTGGCAGGGTTTTTAGATCATATTGAATGTTCTAATTGTAATAATATACCACATTTATTATATTGGGATTGTTTAGCGCTTTATTACAGCTTTTCTTTGGTTGCTTGGCTTTAGACCAACACGGCTCTCCCCCCCCCAAATAAAAAAATCTATCAGTATTAAAGGGTCAGGAAACAATTTTTCTCCAGGCCGGTTTGGCCAGAAATCCTGGAGGTTTTTTGCCATCTTCTGGGCATGGAGCAGGGGTCACTGGGTGTGTGTGGGTGCAGGGGGAGGCATTTATGAATTTCCTGCCTTGTGTAGGGGTTGGACTGGATGACCCTGGAGGTCCCTTCCAGCTCTATGATTCTCTGGTGGCGGTAGGGAGAGGATGAAAGGGTGGGGAATGAAGTCTGATGTTTATTGTAGCCCGTAGCTGTTCTGTCTCTGTCCCTCGCATGGGCGGCTGACGTCCCTCCATCCCGCCTTGCCAGATAATGCCTTTGAGTGTCTCTTGGCCGTCGGCCACCTGTTCCTCTGCTCCCCTCCGCCCCCACGGCTTCTTCCGAAATTCTCAGAAAATGTGCGAATGGAAACTGGGGCAGCTGCCGGACTTCCTCTCGGAAACAAAAGGAGGCTTCCCTGAATCTCAGCTGTTTTGCAGCCATAGCTTAAATACCTCATATTTGGATCGGTTCCTGGAACTTCCAGGCAGCCCTGGACTCTGGCCGGCCGGCCGAGTTCGTAGCCGTATAATAGAAGTACCGACCGCGGGGTGACTTGAACGGCGTGGCTTGAAAGGCCTCCAGAATGCAGCAGCCCCCCCCCCCTTCCCAGCGCCTCCGCATCTGTCGAAAACTATCAGTGGCAGGCTGATTCTGATGTAATGTTTTTCTTCCTTCCCGGAGATCCTGTGGAACGCCATCCATCCTCCGAATGACCGATCCCCCTGGCTTTGCTAGCTGGGACCGTGTAGCATGCCTGGGCAGGAAGCTGAGATCTCGCTTCGAGACACTTCCCCTCGAGTCCCGTGTGGATGTCTGCTGTGATATCATGCAGTCCCGAGACTTGGGGGAAAAGGGGTCTTCTGGGCCAGCGGATCCCAGCCTTTTTGGTACGGTGACCCACATGCAATGCTCCCTCTA
This sequence comes from Gekko gecko, assembly GCA_029375565.1. Lineage (NCBI taxonomy): Eukaryota > Metazoa > Chordata > Lepidosauria > Squamata > Gekkonidae > Gekko > Gekko gecko. Next base: position 11,371,140 of record JAPDNY010000005.1, on the reverse strand, counting down.
AGCCGTGGCGTCCTATGAGCAAGAATTCTACTTTGTGAGCTCCCGGCATTAAAGTTGTGAGCCAGCCATTTGGCTGCTGCATAAATTAGTTTGCTCTGGAGCCCTCCTTCCTGAGCGAAGGCGAAAATGTGTGAGCCGGAGGCTAGCTCACACTCACTCAGCTTAGAGGGAACACTGCCCACAAGTCCAAATTTACCTGGTATTGGGACCAAGGTGGCAGAAGAGTTTCTGCTGGAGAAGACTAAAGCCTTGCTGGTGTTCTGAAAAGGGGAAGGTAGCAGCCGCTGCTGAAACGATTTAGCTATTACTGGAGCTTTACGTATGCTGTGGGCAGAGTTCAGCACGGTTGGCGGAGTCCAAAATTTCGTGCCGAAACAAGCCGAATTCTCTGACCTGTGTAAGTTAACGGAAATTGCTCGAAAAGACCCAACGACTTCTCTTTTGTGGACCTCTGCAAGTAAAGGCAGGGAGCAGTAGCCGTGCATGCACTTAGCATCTGGCAGTCTTATTCAGCTGCCTCTGGGACTTCGGCAGGCGTTGGCTGTGCATTTTCGGGAACATCTGGAGACCTTCATAAAGGTTCGAACCTCTGGCCGGGATAGCCACAGCTAGACTGACCTCGTCAGATCTCGGAAGCTAAGCAGGGTCGGCCCCGGTTAGTATTTGGATGGGAGACCGCTAAGGAAGTCCAGGGTCGCCACGCAGAGGAAGGCAATGGCAAACCACTTCCGAACACCTCTTGCCTTGAAAACCCTGCGGGGTTACCCGGAGCCAGCTGTGACTGGATGGCAAAAAAGAGAGGAAACTCTTTGAAAATAATGAAAGCTGTTTCCACTGAGTAAGCTGAATTCTGTACCCAAGCTTGCATTATGTAGCGTGTGCGTGCCCTGAATAGACCAGAGCCTTCCAACAGTAGTTCTGGAGTGACGTGTCTAGGCCCTTGGTGTAGCCAAGAGCAATTTAGTGCAGTGCTTATGTGCGCGGACTCTAATCTGGGAGAACTGGGTATGATTTCCCCACTCCTCCACTTACATCTGCTGGACGACCTTGGGCAAGCCATGGTTCTGTCAGAGCTGTCCTTGAAAAAGAGCAGTTTCTGTCAGAGCTCTCTCAGCCCCGCCTACCTCACAGGGTGTCTATTGTGGGGAGGGGAGGGGAAGGAAAGGGAGTTTGTAAGCCACTCTGAGGCTCTTTTGGGTAGTGAACGGCAGGGTATAAATCCAATCTCCTCCTCCTCCTCCTCCTCCTCCTCCTCCTCCTCCTCCTCCTCCTCTTCTTCTTCTTCTTCTTCTTCTTCTTCTTCTTCTTCTTCTTCTTCTTCTTCTTCTTCTTCTTCTTCTTCTTCTTCTTCTTCTTCTTCTTCTTCTTCTTCTTCTTCTTCTTCAGATGCCTTAGCCAAGAAGAGTTGTTTTTCCTGTCTATTCAGGGAGCTTAGGATGTCCCTAGCTTTCAGTTTGCCAGTTTGGTGTAGTGGTTAAGAGCGCAGACTCTAATCTGGGAGAACCGGGTTTGATTCCCCACTCCTCCACATGCAGCTGCTGGTGTGACCTTGGGTCCGTTACAAGTTCTGTCAGAGCTGTTCTCTCATGAGCAGTTCTCTCAGAGCTCTCTCAGCCCCACCTATCTCACATGGGGTCTGTTGTGGGGAGGGAAAGGGAAGGTGATTGTAAGCCGTTCTGCGACTCTGAGTGAAGGTAGGGTATATATCCAATCTCTTCTTCTCTTCTTCTACTTCTTCATCTGCCTTTTGTGAGAGCCACCCAAGACTCAAAACTTTGGTCTCTTGTACGGCCAGCAGTTAGATCTCCCTGAGCTCTCGGGACATCTGTCTTCGATCAGGGTTTTGGGGGTTTTTTTGGGGGGGGGGATGGAGCAGTCATAAAAGACTCCCTGAAAGTTGAATTTCCTTGGAACTGGAAGTCAAATGCGGTTTCTGGAGAAAACGTGACCTGTCTCCATGGATTGCACACAATCTGCAAGCAATATATGACGTCGTCGTTGGAAACGTACCCACTTCCCGATCTCGATTGCAGCCTCTCGGGAGCAGGGTATCTTGCCCGCTGCTCATGAGAGCCAGTTTGGTGTAGTTGGTTAAGTGCGCGGACTCTTAATCTGGGAGAACCGGGTTTGATTCCCCACTCCTCCACTCGCAGCTGCTGGATGACCTTGGGCAAGCCATAGTTCTGATAAGAACTGTTCTTGAAAAGAGCAGGCTCTCTCAGGCCCGCCGACCTCACAGGGCATCTGTTGTGGGCAGGGGGAGGGAAAGGGAGTTTGTAAGCCGCTCTGAGACGCCGAGCAAAGGGCGGGGTATAAATCCAATCTCATCTTCTTCATCATTCTGTTTAGGGCATACTATAATAATCTCTCAGGGCGACTCTGTAGTGCAGATTCTCATTTAGTCCTCTAAAATGAACTGGGTCAGCCATCCAGTCTTTGCAAATCAGGGATCCGCTTTGAAGCCCAAGCTATTTTAAACTTTTTACCTTGTGTCCCCTCCCTAAGCATTTCCCCTCTGTTCTGAGTTTGAGTCCATCAGCGACTTTAAGACCAACAAAGTTTTATTCTGGGTATAAGCTTTCGTGTGCATGCACACACCTTCAGGTACATTGGAACAGAAGTCACCAGCCATTACATATAGATAGGGGATGGTGAGGGTGTTGCCAGGAAGGGCTAATTAGAGTCGAAATGCACAAGTAACTGAGCAATAAATATAGCCAAGTCTGGATGAAGGCAATTGGTAAGACCCGTGAATAGCAACAGATCAGCATACAGCGTAGTAAAAAGAGTTTACAAACAGATGCAAGAACTGAAGGACCTTAGCATGTGTAATGAGATAAGAAACCAGTATCTCTGTTAGGCCCTGGGGGGTTCCAGGATTGTTAGTCTTCAAGGTGCCACTGGATTCAAACTTGGTTCTGCTGCTTCAGACCAACGCGGCTACCCACTTGAACCCCTCTTTCGTAATTGCTGATTACAATATGCACTGTACTTTTGCATCCTTAGTTCCTTCTTAACAGAAACCTTCCTGCCTTCTGACTGGGAAATAATAACCCAGGGATCTCCATTCCTGCTTGTATCTGACGAAAGGGGCTTTGACTCTCAGTAGCTCATATTGCATGAACTCTGCACCCAGAATCGCATTATGTATGGAATTATAGCACATGCATGGCCTGAATAGACCAGAGCCTTCCAACAGCGGCTCTGGAGTGACACGTCTAGCCCTCGAATAGATGGCTTAGCCAAGAAGAGCTGTTTTTCCCGTCTGTTCAGGGAGCTTAGGATGTCCCCAGCTTTCAGTTTGCCAGTTTGGTGTAGTGGTTTAGAGCGTGAACTCTAATCTGGGAGGAACCGGGTTTGATTCCCCACTCCTCCACTTGCACCTGCTGGATGACCTTGGGCAAGCCATAGTTCTGGCACAGCTGTTCTTGAAAAAGAGCAGTTTCTGTCAGAGCTCTCTCAGCCCCACCTGCCTCACAGGGTGTCTGTTGTGGGGAGGGGAAGGGAAAGGAGTTTGTAAGCTGCTCTGAGTCTCCTTTGGATAGTGAAGGGCGGGGTATAAATCCAATCTCCTCTTCTTCCTCTTCCTCTTCCTCTTGCTCTTCTTCTTCCTCCTCCTCTTCCTCCTCCTCCTCCTCTTCCTCTTCTTCTTCTTCTTCTTCTTCTTCTTCTTCTTCTTCTTCTTCTTCTTCTTCTTCTTCTTCTTCTTCTTCTTCTTCTCCTCCTCTTCTCCTCCTGCTCCTCCTCCTCTTCTCCTCCTGCTCCTCCTGCTCCTCCTGCTCTTCTTCTTCTTCTTCTTCTTCTTCTTCTTCTTCTTCTTCTTCTTCTTCTATGCGCTACTAGCACAGCTACCCTTGTTAACTATTATTACCTCCTGTGTTCATCTTCTGTTTTGTGCCCCCCCCTCGCTTTTTGACTAATGGTGGGGGCCAGGGTATGACCCAGTTGTGGGTCTTTGGGGAGGCTCAAACAGGCTGCCTCCCCAATTTTGGGCTGCGTGTTCGAGTCCTTCCAGGTTCTTTAGACACAGATCCCCACCGGGCATACAGTCCCGACGTTTCTCTTTTGTGCCGCCTTGTGGTTGGAGTCCTTCTAGGTAGGGAGGCAGGGTCAAACATAGTCAGTGGAGCTACATCATGTAGAGAGGCCAATGCAGTGGACCTACATCACGTAGAGAGCATTGGAAAAAGTGCAGAGAAGGGCAACTAGAATGATAAAAGGGTTGGAACACCTTCTCTATGAAGAAAGGTTAAAACGCTTGGGGCTCTTCAGCTTGGAGAAACGACGGCTGAGGGGTGACATGATCGAGGTTTATAAGATTATGAATGGGATTGAGCAGGTTGAGAAAGAAGTACTTTTCTCCCTTTCTCACAATACAAGAACTCGTGGGCACTCCGTGAAATTGCTGAGCGGTCGGGTTAGAACAGATAAAAGGAAGTCCTTCTTCACCCAAAGAGTGATTAACATACGGAATTCACTGCCACAGGAGGTGGTGGCAGCTGCAAGCATGGACAGTTTCAAGCGGGAATTAGATAAACATATGGAGCAGAAGTCCATCAGTGGCTATTAGCCACAGGGTATAGATGGGAACTCTCAGTCTGGGGCAGGTGATGCACTCTATTCTTGGTGCTGGAGGGGGCAGCAGTGGGAGGGGGCTTCTGGTGTCCTGGCCCCACTGCTGGACCTCCTGATGGCACCTGGTATATTTTGGCCGCTGTGAGACAGAGTGTTGGACTAGATGGGCCATTGGCCTGATTCAACATTGGCTTCTCTTATGTTCTTATGAGAGGTGATACTCCAGTGCAGACCCCCATATGATCTAAATGGTTCCTCACGTCTTAGTGGCCCTGGACTCGGCCTGTGAGATCAAGATGGCGGGACTTTTTTCAGGTGCTGGATAAACGAGGGATTGTCAGAGTATAAGCTTTCGAGAGACAATAATTTCGAGAGCCAGTTCGGTGTAGTGGTTAAGAGCAACGGACTCTGATCCCGAGGACCAGGTTTGTTTCCTCACTTCTCCTCCGTATGAAGCCAGCTGGGTGGCCTTGGGTCAGTCACCGTTCTCTCTCAGAGCTCTCTCAGCCCCACCTACCTCACAGGGCGTCTGTTGAGGGGAGAGGAAGGGAAAGGAGATTGTAAGCCACTCCGAGACTCCTTCAGGCAGTGAAGGGTGGGGTATAAAATCAACCCTCCTCCTCCTCCTTCTCCTCCTCCTCCTCAGTAACAACCACAACAACCACAACAACAGCAACAATAATGCTTATACACAGATGTTGAAACCTGTATTACTTGGTTCTTTTAATTATTGTCATATTTATTAGTATACGTTTTTATCTATTTATGATGAGGTCTGCTCTGAGCCCGCTTGTGGGGAGGGTGGAATCCAAATCCAAATAAATAAATATCCTGTGGCATTGTGAGTAGTATAGCCAGGAGATCCTAAGACTGTCTGGCAGCCAGAAGTTCTAGCTCTTTTAGCGTTGTGCACCACTAGGTGGCGAGCTAGACTTGTTTTTGAGGCAAGAGACGTTTTGGAAGTGGTTTGCCGTTGCCCGGCTCTGCGTCACGCCCCCGGTATTCCTTGGAGGTCGCCCATCCAGATATGAGTCCGGGCCGACTCGCTCAGCTTCCGGGAACTGACAAGATTGGGCTAGCCGAGTTAGGGTTCGAGGGACAAAATTCTCTTCATTGGATACGGCTGGGGGAGGAATTCCCCATCTGAGGAAGGGAGCTTTGACACCCCAAAAGCTTATCGCCCGGATATGTCGTCGGTCTCTAAGGTGCTGTTGGACTCAAATCTCACTGTTTGGCTGCAGACTGACATGACGTTTGAGCCGGTATGTCATTACTTGAAGCTCTCGCCAAGCAGGCCACTAATAAGCCTAATTCAAATAAATCTCCAGGCATCACAGACTACAAGCCTGTTTTTGCAGACGGCCAGTTGTCCACAAGCCAAATAACGCATTACCTTTTTTAACGACTCAGTGGGGGGAGGGGTCAGGGTTCCCTGAGCCCCGGCTCCCTTTCCCCGCAGTGACCCAGCAGCCGTGGAGAAACTGGTTTTTAAAGGACATCCAGAGGCCCTGTTTGGCTTGGGACCACAGTGCAGGAGGGGTTCCCGCCTTCCCCCAGCCGTTGCTTTCCGAAGCCGAAACGGCCTTTGGGTGGGGAAGTTGTTCGTCCCATTATGGCTGTGTGTGTCCAACTCCAGAACAGAGCAGATAACCTCCCAGGAACCCTCCCCTTCATGCTGTGGTCCTGATCCGAATTGAGTTCCCGCGAGCCTTGAAATAGTTGCAAATAACTCTTCACCCCAAGAGTCATTAACATGTGGGATTCACTGCTGCAGGAAGTGGTGGCAGCTACAAGCAGAGACAGCTTCAAGAGGTGTTGGATAAACATGCGGAGCAGAGGTCCATCAGTGGCTATTAGCCACAAGGTATAGATGGAGCACTCTGTCTGGGGCAGTGATGCTCTGTCTTCTTGGTGCTTGGGGGGCCACAGTGGGAGTGCTTCTGGAGTTCTGGCCCTACTGGTGGACCTCCTGATGGCACCTGGGTTTTGGCCCCCGTGTGACACAGAGTGTTGTACTGGATGGGCCATTGGCCTGATCCAACATGGCTGGTCTTACATTCTTATGTCCGGGGCAGTGATGCTCTGTCTTCTTGGTGCTTGGGGAGACCACAGTGGGAGGGCTTCTGGAGTTCTGGCGCCGCTGGTGGACCTCCTGATGGCACCTAGGTTTTGGCCCCTGTGTGAACACAGAGTGTCGGACTGTGGATGATCCATCGGTCTGATCCAACATGTCTTCTCTTATGTTCTTAGTGGCTACTGGCTGCAAGGTACAGATGGAACACTCTGTCTGGGGCAGTGATGGTGCTTGGGGGGCCACAGTGGGAGGGCTTCTGGAGTTCTGGCCCCGCTGGTGGACCTCTGGATGGCCCCTGGGCTTTGGCCCCAGTGTGACACAGCGTGTCGGACTGGAGGTGCCATCGGCTTGATCCAGCATGGCTCCTCTTATGTTCTTAGTTTGCCGCAGCTGCTTTGTGACGGTGGGGAAAGTGATTTGGGGTCCTGATTCCAGGACTTGGCCCATTAAAAAAAAAAAAAAAAAGTAGCTCAATCTTAAATCCACTTGGGCTTTGGAGACGTGGTTCTGTAACCGAGGGAGTGTGAAAGTTGTTTCTAAATCCCATTCGAAAGCCTGGTCGTGATCCATTACTGCATAATATCCACATCTCAAAAAGGATATTATAGCATTGGGAAAAGTGCAGAGAAGGGCAACTAGAATGATCAAAGGGTTGGAACACCTTCCCTATGAAGAAAGGTTAAAACGCTTGGGGCTCTTTAGCTTGGAGAAACGACGGCTGAGGGGTGACATGATCGAGGTTTATAAGATTATGAATGGGATTGAGCAGGTTGAGAAAGAAGTCCTTTTCTCCCTTTCTCACAATACAAGAACTCGTGGGCACTCCATGAAATTGCTGAGCAGTCGGGTTAGAACAGATAAAAGGAAATACTTCTTCACCCAAAGAGGGATTAACCCATGGAATTCACTGCCACAGGAGGTGGTGGCAGCTGCAAGCATGGACAGTTTCAAGAGGGAATTAGATAAACATATGGAGCAGAAGTCCATCAGTGGCTATTAGCCACAGGGTATAGATGGGAACTCTCAGTCTGGGGCAGGTGATGCACTCTATCCTTGGTGCTGGAGGGGGCAGCAGTGGGAGGGCTTCTAGTGTCCTGGCCCCACTGCTGGACCTCCTGAGGGCACCTGGTATATTTTGGCCGCTGTGTGACAGAGTGTTGGACTAGATGGGCCATTGGCCTGATTCAACATTGGCTTCTCTTATGTTCTTACGTAAACGGTCCGCAGCCTCAACCCAGGGTAGCCTCGGTCCTCCCAGGGGCCCTCCACCGTGCATTGTCGAGGCATCTTGTTCGAGCGGTTTGGCCACCTCGGGGGGTGGGGCGGGGGTGGGGGGAAGCGCAAGGAATGCGACGGGGAGAGATCAGGTGCCTCTCTCTGCTAGATCGAACCAACTTTTCCCCGCCTGCCTCCCCCTCCCCGCCTTTCCTTCCCAAATGTCAACTTGCGGGTGGTTCAGCTTTCAAAACAAGCCTTTGTTGGTCTGTAATGCAAGGAGAACTGAACCGAAGCGCCTGCCAACGGGGAGATGTTTCTGGGAAGACGCCTGGACAAACTCCAGACCAGCGTCCCGTGCAGAGGAGGCCGGCGTTAAGAGGAAGCTTAAGACAAACCCCAGCAGAAGGGAAGAAAGCGTGGCACGCAGCGCGGGGGAGGTGTCGATCGGCGGCCCCGATCCCGTGCGCTGCAGTTCTGGCTTCAGGGTGTAGCGCGTGGGGGGCGGGGGGCCCTTTACAGGCGTCCTCCAGGCATAAAACGCAAAAAAGATTTCTGACTCCGAAGCAGCGTCTTCTTCCCAGCACGTCTGAGGTTTCGACTTGCCGTTTTCAGGTTGCGTAAGCACTCCTCGAGCATGAGCGGCTTGCTGTTCTGCCGCTTCTCTGGCTTCGTTCTCCCCCCCCTGCCCACCCGCCATGTCTTCTAAGACTCAGTGACAGGCCCAGCCACGGATTTCGCCTTCTGGATTGTGTGTGTGTGTGTGAGATTCCCTTTCAGTTTCTTACCACTCTCCCGGAGTCTTAAAGGCTGCTGCCGGAGCCATAACGTGATTCATCGGGTCGCCCTAAGTCGAAAGCTGCTCGATGGCACCGAGCGCACATGCGCAGAGACCCAGCTTGCGCAAAGGCCATGGACGACTCGCCCCTCGTTTTTTTCTATCACGGTCCTCCCACGTGGCCCCATCTGGCCAAAGTGTCGGTTTCTTGCAAAATAGATCCACAGCACTGGGTCGCAAAATGTCAGCTTGTTTATTTTCAGGCCCGTGGCCCGGATTTTGGGGCTCGTAGGGCAATTTTTTGTTTTCCTGGTGGGGCTGAAGTCCTCGGTGCAGAAAAAATCAAGTGATGCTCTGTATTCTTAGTGGTGCAAGTGATGTGGGGCAAGGGATGCTCTGTCTTCTTGGTGCTTGGGGGGGCAGCAGTGGGAGGGCTTCTAGTGTCCTGGCCCCACTGGTGGACCTCCTGATGGCCCCTGGTATTTGTGGCCACTGTGTGACACAGAGTGTTGGACTGGATGGGCCATTGGCCTGACCCAACATTGGCTTCTCTTGTGTTCTTATGGCCCCACTGGTGGACCTCCTGATGGCCCCTGGTATTTTTGACCACTGTGTGACACAGAGTGTTGGACGGGATGGGCCATTGGCCTGATCCAACATTGGCTTCTCTTATGTTCATATGGCCCCGCTGGTGGACCTCCTGATGGCCCCTGGTATTTGTGGCCACTGTGTGACACAGAGTGTTGGACTGGATGGGCCATTGGCCTGACCCAACATTGGCTTCTCTTGTGTTCTTATGGCCCCGCTGGTGGACCTCCTGATGGCCCCTGGTATTTTTGGCCACTGTGTGACACAGAGTGTTGGACTGGATGGGCCATTGGCCTGACCCAACATTGGCTTCTCTTATGTTCTTATGGCCCCACTAGTGGATCTCCTGATGGCCCCTGGTATTTGTGGCCACTGTGTGACACAGAGTGTTGGACGGGATGGGCCATTGGCCTGATCCAACATTGGCTTCTCTTATGTTCTTATGTTCATAGAATCACAGAGTCGGAAGGGGCCATACAGGCCATCTAGTCCAACCCCCTGCTCAGTGCAGGATCACCCTAGAGATAAGAGATTGGATTTATACCCCGCCCTTCACTTGGAGTCTCAGAGAGGCTTACAAACTCCTCTCCCTTCCCCTCCCCGCACCAGAGGTAGGCGGGGCTGAGAGAGCTCTTTCCAAAACTGTCCTTGAGAGAACAACTCTGACAGAACTATGGCTTGCCCAAGGTCACCCAGCAGCTGTAAGTGGAGGAGTGGGGAATCAAGCCTGGATCTCCCAGATTAGAGTCCGCGCATTTAACCATTACACCAAGCTGACAAGTATTTGTCCAGCATCTGCTTAAAGATGGCCGGTTAGGAGGAGCTCACCACTTCCCGAGGCAGCTGATTCCACTGTTGCACAACTTTGACTGTGAAAAAGTTTTCCCTAAGATCCAGCCGGTACCTTCCCGCCCTTCACTGAAACCCATTCTTGCGAGTCCTATCCTCGGCTGCCAACAGGAAAAGCCATTTAGCCCACTGAAAGCTGTTACCAGGATAGATCTCTAAATTGCAAGCTGTCAGCCACTTTAGATGACAGTTCTCAGCTGCTGCAAGTTAATCACTTCTGCCAGCCTAAGCAGCATTACTGAGAACAAGCCGGCAGGTGGGGGCGATGACTTCTAGAGTCAAGAAATCCAACACTTAGGCAGAAAGACTCTCTTAAAGGAGACCAGTTTCTTGACACAGAGTTAGAAGGGATCCTAGAGGTCGCCTACTCCTACCCCCTTGCTCAATGCATGAATTAGTCAACTATAGCATCCCACTCGGCTTAAAGAAGCGCACACCTTTAAAATAATGTTTAAAAATGATTGGAAAAAAGCATTTACAGGAGAAATTCTTGTGGGACTGTGCCTTTAAGAAAGGGGGCGGGGCCCTCAAAAGCCCCAGTGTCACTACGGGCCTGCTTAATTGATTAATTTGAAACATTTACGAGCCGCCTTCCTTCCTCACGGAGCTCAAGGTGGCCGGTAATAGAAATAAAATACATAAAATAGCATACCTAATAAATGCATCAAGCCAAAATTTAAAACCACAGGGTATTTTGCCATTAAGACACAGGTGCCTTATGGTGACCCCAGGGGGTTTTCAAGGTAAGACACGTTCAGAGGTGGTTTATTTATTTTATTGTATTTCTACAACAGAATAAAACAGTTAAAACCACACAGTATACTTGTGATCAAAACCAGTAGACCTCCAATAACACCATCCACAAGATGGGAATTACAATTCAACGGGATCACCTACATGATGGTATGCAGGGCTATTTTGGGGCAGGAACGCACAGGAACGGATTTCCGGCTGGCTCCCGAGTTGGCCACGCCCAGCAGGAACTCATTAGCATAACAGGCCACACCCAACAGCAGAAGCTCATTAGGATTGGCTACATTAGGGGTGTGTGGCCTAACATGCAAAGGAGTTCCTCCTCATAAGACTTGGATTCCAGCCCTCTCACCATCCTGGTTGCCCTCTTCTGGACACGCTGGCTAGCCACTCTAGAAAACAGAATGCTGAACTAGAGGGGTGCCAAGGTTGTCGTTCGCCCAGGGCACCCAAAAATCTTGGGTCAGCCTCGGATGGGCAGTGTTCCCTCTAAGCTGAGTCACTGTGAACCAGCTCACAGTTTTTCAGCCTCCGGCTCACACGTTTTTGTCTTTGTTCAGGAAGGAGGGCTTCAGAGCAAACTTTTTCATGCAGTAGTCAAATCACTCGCTCACCATTTTAATGCCAGCAGCTCACAAAGTAGAATTTGTGCTCACCAGACTACAGCTCAGAGGGAGCATTGGTCACCATACCAAAAGATTTGGACCTCTCAGTCAGCATGCCAAAAAGGCTGGGAATCGCTGGCGTAGACTAATGTTGGATGAGCTGCCTCCACTGCTTGAGAGATCACCTCTGTCCCAACCCCCTTGCCGGAGAGGCGGGTGGCTGTCGCCTTCTCACCAGGTGTGGTTTCTGCCTTGCTGTGCATCCGATAAACATTGCTTAAGTGTTAGTTGCTGTAGATTTTCCGGGTTGTGTGGCCGTGGTCTTGGCATTGTAGGGCCTGGCGTTTCGCCAGTAGCTGTGACTGGCATCCGCAGAGGTATAACACAGAAAGACAGAGTACTGTCTGTGTCAAGGTGAGAAGAAAAATTGGTAGGCAGGTAATTTATATCTACTCAGGAAGGTGGGGTAGGGCTGAGTCATTATCTTGTAGGAGTTCCCCCAGGCCATGGACATGCTAATGGAGGAGCTTTCCTGAGGAGGTTCTTTTGTCTATGGATTGTTTCCTGAGGAGGTTTCCTGTTTCCTGAGGAGGTTCTTTTGTGTGTGGAATGGCTCTTGAAACTCTAATCTTATCTGTAGTGCTGTTGTCAGCTGTAGAGCATTTTGTGTTTTTCAGGACAGGAAACCATGCCCTATTTATTTTTAAACTCTCTTCTTTCCTGTTGAAACTGTGTTTATGTTTATGAATTTCAATGGCTTCCCTGTGTCATCTGACATGGTAATTGGAAGTGTTGTCCAGTCTTTCAGTGTTTTGGAACCAAATGCTGTGTCCTGTTTCGGTTAGTGCTTAAGTGCTTTTGCGTAATTTGGTACATGAGACGTCTGTATACTAGCTAGTATTTGCTGTTTAAAGGTCGGAGGATTGATTAATGGTTTTTTTTGGGGGGGGTTGCATCTTTTTGTAAAGACATTGGATGTCCCAACTTGGGAGCCAACCCTTTTTCTTCTCTGTTTTCTTTTCCTTTTGTCACAGATGGTTTATTCAACCAGTACATCAGCCAGCAAGAATACAAGCCACGATGGGGGCAGATCATCCCCAAAAGCACCAAAGGTAAGACAGGCCCATAAAATAATTTCTAACAAGCGCGGAGTTAGCGCACCTCTCAATTTGGCGCCAGAGCTTTAAAAAGCGCTCTTAAAAAGAATTGCGCCGAAGGTCCCTGGTTTTGCAAAAGGAAGCGGTATTGGAACCCTGTCCACGAAGTATCTGGCAGTGGGAGATGGTTATTCGCCATCTGTTTGTTTTTGATATTGTATCAAAGTTTTATTTAATTTTATCTCGTGTTTCTGGTTGTCCATCGCCCAGAGCCCTGTGGTAGCAGGGGTGGAGCGATTCATGAATATAATTAACAACAACAACAACAGACAGCAATTTGGTGTGGACACCGATCGCCCCAGGGTGAATTCGAAATAACTAAGCGCTGTACAAGACCATGGATAGCGCTTTTAAAATGAAACAACACCAGGGATTCCATCACACTGACAGTATAGCAGGAATGCATATTAGGCGACATACCCCTAATGTAGCCAATCCTCCAAGAGCTTACAGTAACCCCTGTAAGAAGAGCTCTGTAAGCTCTTGGAGGATTGGCTACATTAGGGGTGTGTCGCCCAGGGCTCTTTTTGTAGCAGGAACTCCTTTGCCTATTAGGCGATACCCCCCCAATGTAGCCAATCCTCCAAGAGCTTACAGTAGCCCCTGTAAGAAGAGCTCTCTGTAAGCCCTTGGAGGATTGGCTACATTAGGGGTGTGTCGCCCAGGGCTCTTTATGCAGCAGGAACTCCTTTGCATATTAGGCCACACACCCCTGATGTAGCCAATCCTCCAAGAGCTGACAGTAGCCCCTGTGAGAAGAGCTCTGTAAGCTCTTGGAGGATTGGCTACATAAGGGGTGTGTCTCCCAGGGCTCTTTTTGTAGCAGGAACTCTTTTGTATTTCAGGCGACACCCCCCTAATGCAGCCAGTCCTCCAAGGGCTTACAGAGAGCTCTTCTTACAGGGGCTACTGTAAGCTCTTGGAGGATTGGCTACATTAGGGGGGGTGTCGCCTGATATGCAAAGGAGTTCCTGCTACAAAAAAGAGCCCTGATTTATACTGTTAGTAAAGTAGCAAAGCGTCTAAACATCAGGTGTATCCACGCAGAACGGGGACGTGAGGCCAGAGTTCTCCGAGAGAACACGTTGTCTCTGAGGGAGATCAATATCCTTGTAACCGTGGCTGGGCGTTCGTGGTCGATCCGCGTCTTCCTTTGCTCCTGTATATTGTTTAATTTTGCTCTCTCATATAATGTTCAGTTTTGTCCTTTTTAGCGGTTAATGTTTGCTTCTTTTTTTTTTTAGTGCCACAGGCACAGACAGCTGTAGTAGGGGGTTAGACAGATACACGGAGGAGGGTCCAGGGGCACCTTTAAGAGCAGCAAAGTTTGATTCTGGGGTATCAGCTTTCAAGTGCATGCACACATCTTCGGATGCAGTGAACCTAAGAACATAAGAGAAGCCAATGTTGAATCAGGCCAATGGCCCATCTAGTCCAACACTCTGACACACAGCGGCCAAAATATACCAGGTGCCATCAGGAGGTCCAGCAGTGGGGCCAGGGCACCAGAAGCCCTCCCACTGCTGCCCCCTCCAGCACCAAGAATAGAGTGCATCACCTGCCCCAGACTGAGAGTTCCCATCTATACCCTGTGGCTAATAGCCACTGATGGACTTCTGCTCCATATGTTTATCTAATTCCCTCTTGAAACGGTCCATGCTTGCAGCTGCCACCACCTCCTGTGGCAGGGAATTCCATATGTTAATCACTCTTTGGGTGAAAAAGTATTTCCTTTTATCTGTTCTAACCCGACTGCTCAGCAATTTCATGGAGTGCCCACGAGTTCTTGTCTTGTGAGAAAGGGAGAAAAGTACTTCTTCCTCAACCTGCTCAGTCCCATTCATAATCTTATAAACCTTGATCATGTCACCCCTCAGCCATCGTTTCTCCAAGCTGAAGAGCCCCAAGCGTTTTAACCTTTCTTCATAGGGAAGGTGTTCCCACCCTTTTGTCATTCTAGTTGCCCTTCTCTGCACTTTTTCCAATGCTATAATATCCTTTTTGAGATGTGGTGACCAGAACTGTACACAGTATTCCAAATGAGGTCGCACCAATGATTTATACAGGGGCATGATTGATACTGGCTGATTTGTTTTCATTTCCCTTCCTAATAATCCCCAGCATAGTGTTGGCCTTCTTTATTGCAGATACACAATGTCTAGACATTTTCATTGAGTTATCCACTATGACTCCAAGATCTCTCTCTTGGTCCGTCTATGCCAGTTCAGACCCCATCAATGTGTATTTATAGTTAGGATTTTTGGCTCCAATATGCATCACTTTGCACTTGGCCACATTGAACCCCATTTGCCACGTTGACACCCACTCACCCATCCTCGACAGATCCCTTTGGAATGCCTCACACTCCTCCCTGGTTTTCACCACCCTGAACAACTTTGTGTCATTTGCAGATTTAGCCACTGCACTGCTTACTCTCAATTCCAAATCATTAATAAACAAGTTAAAAAGCATCGGACCGAGTACTGACCCCTGTGGGTACCCCACTGCTTACCACCCTCCACTGAGAAAGTTTCCCATTTATACTCACTCTCTGTTTCCTATTTATAAGCCAGTTTTTGATCCGCAAGAGGACTTGTCCTTTTATCCCATGACTATTGAGCTTACTTAGGAGCCTTTGATGAGGAACTGTATCAAAAGCTTTCCGGAAGTCAAGGTAAATAATATCTATTGGGTCCCCCTTGTCCAGTGTGCACGCACACGGAAGCTTGTTCCTTGAATAAAGCTTTGTCGGTCTTAAAGGAGGCACTGGACTCTAACTTTGCTCTCCTGCTTCAGAGCAACACAGCTGACCCCACCTGAATCTGTCTACGTAGAGGAGAGGTCTACCAGTGGCTTCTAGCCATGGTGACTAAAAGGAACTTCCATGTTTGGAAGCAGTCGACCTCTGAATCTCAGTGCCAAGAGGCAGTATCAGGGGAAGGCGTCAGCTTCTCTGCCCCTGTTGCTCGACCTCCAGAGGAACTGGGTGGCTGGTCTGTAAGACAGGACGCTGGGCTAGTTGGACCGCTGGTCTGATCCAGCAGGGCTCTTCTTATTTTCCCCGTGATGGAACGAAGGAAGGAAGGGGTGGTTTTTGACTGAAGGGGCGCCTTAGCTTTGCTTTGCTGTAGAGAATCATGGGTTATTCGGAACAAAACTGCGTTGGAATCGGCGAATCCTTTCATTTCATACATATCCCACCCTTCCCCCAAAGGAATTTCGGGGTCCTTCCCTTGTTGATTCTCACAGCGTCCCCGTGAAGCAGGTTGGAAGGAAAGTGCCTTTCCCAAGGTTACCCAGCAAAGTGTGTGGCCGTAAGGGGACTTGAACTCATTTCTCTCCGGAACAAACCTCCGGTCACCATGCTAGAAGGAGTCCTGGGTCATTGCTCAGGTTATTCCATTTCGGGGTAACCAGTCATCCTGTCTCCCTCTGAATCAGGGCTATTGTTGGGCAGGAACGCACAGGAACGGCGTTCCGGCTGGCTTCTGAAATGGCCACGCCTACAGCCTTCCCCCCACTCTGGTTCCCCAGGTGCCTCGCAAGCCGTGGGGCGCCTGGGGAAGCCAAGCCGATCCTGGGAGGGAAGGCAGTTTAAACTGCCTCCCCTCCTCGGGTTCCCCAGGCACCCCGCAGCTGCCGATCCAGAAACTTCCTTCCTTCCCCAGGCACCCTTCAAGCCGCGGGGCAACCAGAGAAGCCAATCCTGGGAGGGAGCTGCGCTGTCAGGGGGTGTGGCCTAATATGCTAATGAGTTTTCTGCTGTTGGGTGTGGCCTGTTATGCTAATGAGTTCCTGCTGGGCTCTGAATATTTTGTAAAATCCAACTTTTCCATTCCCGTTAAAGATTTTTGAACGATAACGTGCAATCAGGATTCTTTCTTTTTTTCTCTCCAAACCAGGTGATGGCGAGGACAGCAGGCCAGGAATGCGAGGTGGCCATCAAATGGTCATCGATGTCCAGACAGGTAAGCAATGTTCGTCTCGTGTTTAAGATGGCATTCCTTGTCCGATGCCGTCCAGCTGCAGCTTTCAGGGCTGCGATTGGCTGTCCGGCCTTGGGGCTTGTCAGGTGCCAGCTGGAGTGGGAAGGCTGTTGCAGAACCGGAGAAGGAGCTCAGAAGCCCCACTCTCTCTCTTTTGGTGCTAGTTTGGTGTAGTGGTTGAGCGCGCGGACTCTAATCTGGGAGAACCGGGTTTGATTCCCCACTCCTCCGCTTGCAGCTGCTGGATGATCTTGGGCAAGCCATAGTTCTGATAAGAGCTGTTCCTGAAAAAGAGCAGTTTCTGTCAAGAGCTCTCTCATCCCCACCTACCTCACAGGGTGTCTGTTGTGGGGAGGGGAAGGGAAAGGAGTTTGTCAGCTGCTCTGAGACACCTTTGGGTAGTGAAGGGCGGGATATAAATCCAATCTCTTCTTCTTCTTCTTCTTTTGTGGTTGGCGTGGTCCAAAGAGTCCAGATGGTGAAACACGGCTTATAGAACCGAGGCTCATGAGAGCAGGTTCAGTAGGGAGCGAATAATTGGAACCGGCCAAAGGGTGTCGGAACCAAGGAGGCCAGCCTTCTTCGAGCCTCACTCCAGGATCCGAACCGCACCTCTCGTCCGTGGCCGGCTGTGGCCTGGTTAGCTGCCGTCCCTCAAGCCTCCTGGGAACCTCCCGTGGGCTGTGCATCGGGGCGCAGCCGCCGCTTCAGTCCTCCAGCCGGGGGTTGCATGGTCCATCTCTTCGTCCCTCCTGACCCCTTGGTTTGATGTCGTAGCCTGGAATGGTGTCTTTTTGAGAGCCCGTTTGGTGCAGTGTTTAGGAGCGCGGCCTCTAATCTGGGAGAACTGTGCTTGATTCTCCACTTCTCTGCCTGCACCTTGGGTCCGTTGTAAATTATTCCAGAATTGCTGTTTCAGGAGCAGTTCTCAAGAGAGCTCTCTCAGCCCCACCTACCTCACGGGGTGTCTGTGGTGGGGAGAGGAAGGGAAAGGAGATTGTAAGCTGCTCTGAGACTCCTTCAAGTAGTGAAGGGCAGGGTATAAATCCAATCTCCTCTTCTTGGCTTCTTAGCCTGAATGGCTCCAGCTTCTATCCTGCAAGGCCTGCCGGGAGGATCTGTGGCTCAGCGGCAGAGCATCTGCTTGGCAGGCAGAAGGTCCCAGGTTGAAGTCCCGGCATCTCCAGTTCAAAGATCTAGCCATAGGTGAGGTGAAGGACTTCAGCTGGCGACCCCAGAGAGCCGCTGCCCGTCTGAGTAGACCATGCTGACTTTGGTGGATCGATAGTCTTGATTCAGTGTACGGCAGTTTCGTGTGGCTCGCGTCCAGTTTCTCATTCCCGGGGCTGGCCATGGTCCCACAGCTCCGGGGCGGAGCCCTGCCGGCATGCGAGCGATCAAACGTGGGCGTGGTTTTTAATTCCCCGTGACCGGCAAGGGCCCTTCGGGGCCGGGAAAGGCCTGCTGTCTTCCTCCGGGGTACGAGGTCGCCGCCGCCAGAGATGTGATGTCATCGAGTGAGTTGGGAGGGGCCGATCGAGTGCCAAGAAAGATTCCTTCTGAGAGAGTCTCCACGGATTGTTTTCTAGCTTCGTGTTAGGGGGCGGGAGCAGCTCTTTCCACTGGGCAACATTGACTAAGAGTCTAGGATTACGTTCGGCTTTCCATTACCTCAGCCCTGATAAACACTGTTCGTTAATTTTCCTCTGGTGCCTGTACAAACGGTATTATTCATTGGTCTGAAATTCTGATCGTCCCAGCAACTTTTGGTTATGATAGGAACACAAGGAGAAGCCCTGCTGGATCAGACCAGTGGTCCATCTAGTCCAGCATCCTACAAACATCAGAATAGCCCTGCTGGATCAGACCAGTGGTCCATCTAGTCTAGCATCCTATGAACATAAGAAAGAGCCCTGCTGGCTCAGACCAGTGGTCTATCTAGTCCAGCATCCTACAAACATCAGAAGAGCCCTGCTGGATTGGACCAGTGGTCCATCTAGTCCAGCATCCTACGATCATCAGAAGAGCCCTGCTGGATCAGACCAGTGGTCCATCTAGGCCAGCATCCTACAAACATCAGAAGAGCCCTGCTGGATCAGACCAGTGATCCATCTAGTCCAGCATCCTAAGAACATCAGAAGAGCCCTGCTGGATCGGACCAGTGGTCCATCTAGTCCAGCATCCTACAAACATGAGACGAGCCCTGCTGGATCAGACCAGTGGTCCATCTAGTCCAGCATCCTACAAACATCAGAAGAGCCCTGCTGGATCAGACCAGTGGTCCATCTAGTCCAGCATCCTACAAACATCAGAAGAGCCCTGCTGGATCAGACCAGTGGTCCATCTAGTCCAGCATCCTACGAACATCAGAAGAGCCCTGCTGGATCAGACCAGTGGTCCATCTAGGCCAGCATCCTACGAACATCAGAAGAGCCCTGCTGGATCGGACCAGTGGTCCGTCTAGTCCAGCATCCTCAGAACATCAGAAGAGTCCCGCTGGATCAGACCAGTGGTCCATCTAGTCCAGCATCCTACGAACATCAGAAGAGCCCTGCTGGATCAGACCTGTGAGGGTCTATCCAGTCTAGCATCCTACGAACATCAGAAGAGCCCTGCTGGATTGGACCAGTGGTCCGTCTAGTCCAGCATCCTACAAACATCAGAAGAGCCCTGCTGGATTGGACCAGTGGTCCATCTAGTCCAGCATCCTAAGGACATCAGAAGAGCCCTGCTGGATCAGACCAGTGGTCCATCTAGGCCAGCATCCTACGAACATCAGAAGAGCCCTGCTGGATTGGACCAGTGGTCCATCTAGTCCAGCATCCTACGAACATCAGAAGAGCCCTGCTGGGTCAGACATGTGAGGGTCCATCCAGTCTAGCATCCTACGAACATCAGAAGAGCCCTGCTGGATCAGACCAGTGGTCCATCCAGTCTAGCATCCTACGAACATCAGAAGAGCCCTGCTGGATCGGACCAGTGGTCCATCCAGTCTAGCATCCTACGAACATCAGAAGAGCCCTGCTGGATCAGACCAGTGGTCCATCCAGTCTAGCATCCTACGAACATCAGAAGAGCCCTGCTGGATCAGACCAGTGGTTCATCTAGTCCAGCATCCTACAAACATCAGAAGAGCCCTGCTGGATTGGACCAGTGGTCCATCTAGTCCAGCATCCTAAGGACATCAGAAGAGCCCTGCTGGATCAGACCAGTGGTCCATCTAGGCCAGCATCCTATGAACATCAGAAGAGCCCTGCTGGATTGGACCAGTGGTCCATCTAGTCCAGCATCCTACGAACATCAGAAGAGCCCTGCTGGGTCAGACATGTGAGGGTCCATCCAGTCTAGCATCCTACGAACATCAGAAGAGCCCTGCTGGATCAGACCAGTGGTCCATCCAGTCTAGCATCCTACGAACATCAGAAGAGCCCTGCTGGATCAGACCAGTGGTTCATCTAGGCCAGCATCCTACGAACATCAGAAGAGCCCTGCTGGATCGGACCAGTGGTCCATCTAGTCCAGCATCCTCAGAACATCAGAAGAGTCCCGCTGGATCAGACCAGTGGTCCATCTAGTCCAGCATCCTGCGAACATCAGAAGAGCCCTGCTGGATCAGACCTGTGAGGGTCCATCCAGTCTAGCATCCTACGAACATCAGAAGAGCCCTGCTAGATTGGACCAGTGGTCCATCTAGTCCAGCATCCTAAGAACATCAGAAGAGCCCTGCTGGATTGGACCAGTGGTCCATCTAGTCCAGCATCCTAAGAACATCAGAAGAGCCCTGCTGGATCAGACCAGTGGTCCATCTAGGCCAGCATCCTACGAACATCAGAAGAGCCCTGCTGGGTCAGACATGTGAGGGTCCATCCAGTCTAGCATCCTACGAACATCAGAAGAGCCCTGCTAGATTGGACCAGTGGTCCATCTAGTTCAGCATCCTAAGAACATCAGAAGAGCCCTGCTGGGCCAGACCAGTGAGGGTCCACCTAGTCCAGCATCTTGTCTCACACAGTGGCCAGCCAGTTCCTCTGGAGGGCCAACAACAGGGCATAGAGGCCGAGGCCTTCATAAGAGCATCAGAAGAGCCCTGCTGGATCAGACCAGCGGTCCATCTAGTCCAGCATCCTCTCTTACACAGTGGCCAGCCAGTTCCTCTGGGCAGCTAACAACAGGGCAGAGAGGCCAAGGACTTCCCCTGATGTTGCCTTCTGGCGCTGGGATTCAGAGGCTTAGTGCCTCTGAATGTGGAGGTTCCCCTCAGTCACCATGTCTAGTAGGCACCGATAGACTGATCCTCCATGAACCTAACTAAATCCTCTTTTAAAGCTGTTTATTCCTGTGGCCCTTACTACATCCTCCGGCAGCAAATCCCACATTTTAATCACTCTCTGTGTGAAGTGGTGTTTCCTTTTGTCCATCCTGAACCTACTGCCCATCGGCTTCACTGGAGGCTCTCGAGTCTTTTGGGAGAGGGAGGAAAAGTCTCTCTTTCTCCGCTCTCTCCATCCCTGGCATAATTTTATAAACCTCGATCATGTTCCCCCTTGGTCATCTCTTTTCTCAACTGAAAAGTCCCAACCTCTTCAGCTGTTCCTCAGTGGGCGGGTGCTCCAACTCGCTCATCATCTCGGTCGCCCTCCTCTGTCCTGTTTCCAGATCTGCAAATCCCGGAACTTTTGGTCTCAAAGGGGTGGGGAAGCAGAGGGCTCTGTTGCTTTCATTGTTGAACTTCGATTGCTCCGGCAGGCTTCCTTCCAATCTGGCCTGCGATATCCTTAGCATGAGTTTAGCACATGGCTCAAGAACAGTGTAAGGCAAAGGGGTCAAACATGTGGCCTGGGGGTCGGATCAGGCCCCTAGAGCGCTTCTCTCAGCCCCACATTGGAAACCGGCTGTCCTCTGCTCCTTCTTCCAGTTCTGCTGCTGCTGCTGCGTCGTCGTAGGTTTGCAGCTTACAGAGACACACCCGAACAGCACGCTCAAGACTGCAACAGCACAGGCATTTGGATGCAGTAATTCAGAGCAAGAGGTGTCCGTTATCAGACATGGTTAAGCAAACAAAATATTGCAAGAGCGGTGATGTTTAAGCATGTTTTTATTTTAAGTAAATCAAAAAATCCCCTTTGTGTTTGTGTCCTTTATAGAGTTTATATCCCCGCTACCTGGCATTACATTTTATGACACACCTGGCCCGGCCCGACAAGGTCTCAGTTATGCTCCTGCAGAGTGCAGGGGGTTGGACTAGATGACCTGCAAGGTCCCTTCCAGCTCTAACATTCTGTGATTCTATGTCAGATCCGGCCCTCATAATAAATGAGTTTGAATACCCCTGGCATATGGAGGGAGAGTGAAAAACCCCTATGAACTTTATCTGTAGTACAAGTTCCTTGCTTTTAATTCCGGCAGAATTTCCCCCCCCCCCAGGATAGCAGTTTATGCACAAAGAATACTCAGTTGGGGGACAGAACACTCAACTGGGAGAAATGCCCTAGAACTTGCATTCTTCCCCTCCAAAATCCGTCCTCCTCGGCCTCCCGGTCTGTTTCAGAAAAATATATTATGTCAAATGGTACACCTTTCTCAGGACACGGTTTCCAGTAATTTTATACTTCCCCTAGTCGAAGGGCATGCAAGAGTATGATTATGTTATGGAAATAACCAGCCGAACCTTGAAAGTCTTTCCAAGCTGTGAAGCACCCCCTAGTGGTCAGAACATGTTAATACAAACTGGTTTTCTTTTTGCTCGTCTCTGAATCCTGGTGTCTTATTCTGACCCCGGTGACATCAGAAATATAACGGGGAAATGACACCTTTGCAGATACGTGTGTGACCGTATGTAATGTTTGTGGGACTGTGCTGTGGCTTCCAGCAGATCGGATTTCACACACACACACTTCGAAACAATCGCCGGCCAGTTTTCTGGAGGAGGCCCCCGACGCGAGCTCTTGAGTTTCTTCCTCCCACGGCCAAAAAATATATATCTTTGGGGACATCTGAAAAAGAAGCTCTCCATTTGGCCCGCAGATGTTCGGGGTCAGTCTTGCGGGGTAGGCTCTTCGTCAAGAAGAGGCGGTAACATTGTCCTGGATCGGAATTTTATGAATTTGTTTTTCTCCTTTGGAAAATAATAATAATAATAACAATGGCAGGGCTTTTCTTGGATGCTCTCTGCCTCCTGAAGCATGACTTGCAGAACAGCTCATAATTGCAGTGCTGTGAAACTGCCAAGAGGGAGGGAATCTGCCGGAGAGGGCAGCGAATGGGGCCTCCTTTGGGTAGCTTTCAGCCTTGGAAGAAGGAGAAGAAGGAGAAGGAGAAGGAGAAGGAGAAGGAGAAGGAGAAGAAGAAGAAGAAGAAGAAGAAGAAGAAGAAGAGGAGGAGGAGGAGGAGGAGGAGGAGGAGGAGATTGGATTTATACCCCGCCCTTCACTTGGAGTCTCAGAGCGGCTTACAAACTCCTTCCCCTTCCCCTCACCACAACAGACACCCTGTGGGGTAGGTGGGGTTGAGAGAGCTCTTGACAGAAACGGCTCTTTTTCAAGGACAGCTCTGACAGAGCTTGTGACTGACCCAAGGTCACATCAGCAGGTGCAATTTCAATTCAGAACCTTTATTGGCATAGAACAGAAGCACAAACAGTCACCATTCAATTCATGGGATCAACACACATCTTCCTCATTGTGAGGCCGTTACAAAACTTAGCAACCGCTTCAATAACCTCTATATTTTGTGAAGCCAGTAGACAGTACATCATTCTGTCATCGGATTGTATAGCATCTTTCTTGAGAATGGCTTCCAAATAGGCAGCCCGAATGTCATCATACAAACTGCAGTAGAGGAATACATGTTCTATTGTTTCTACCTCATCTGAGTCACAGTTACAAAGCCTAGCAGAATAAGGGGTTTTCTTAAATCTCCCTGCTAAAACAGCGGAGGGGAGCACGTTAAAGCGGGCCAGCATAAATGCTCTGCGCAGCTGTGGGGAAGTCAGACCCGATAAATATTGTGCTGGGGCTTTGATCGGGAAACGTACCCATCTTAAGGGGGAACATCTACCAGAAGCCAAGGCTCTAAGCTCTTGCAACTCAATGTCAATTAATCTCTGTTTGAGCAAAGCAAAAATATGTATTTCAGACGAGGACATCATATCATTCAGGCATAAGCCTATTGAGGCGATTTTCTTTTCTATAGCCGCAAACCACTCAGAACAATGGGATTCTTTCAGCAGATATATAATAAGGCTATTGGGACAGCTCCTAAAATGCAAACGTAGCCAAGTGGAGGAGTGGGGAATCAAACCTGGTTCTCGCAGATTAGAGTCCACGCACTTAACCACTGCACCAAAGAAGTCCCCCCCGCCCCCCCCAAATCAGCAGAACATCCGGAACGAGGGCATAATGAAGGAATGCTTTTTTTTTAAACTGCAATGCGATGGGAACTTAGGGGGGTATGGAGGGTGCGCTGCGCGTGGCTAATCCATGCACTTGATAGCCAAAGATCAATGCTGTCGTCTGCCTAAGGACACCGGACACCAAGGGCATGTGATATTTTTCATTCTTGGGGGGTTCCCTTCGGCTTTTAGAACTGGTCAGGTAACCGGAGCGGGACTGTTGACCTTTTCAAAGCTGGAGACGTGTTTATCGGAGGGCACGTGCAAGGGAGCGGAGAAAGCTGTAGGGATCAGAGCAGTCAAAGAATCATAGAATCAGTTTGGTGTCATGGTTAAGTTCACAGACTCTAATCTGAGAGAACTGGGCTTGATTCCACACTCCTCCACTTACAGCTGCTGGATGACCTTGGGCAAGCCATAGTTCTGACAGAGCTGTTGCCTCAAGGATAGTTCTGGAAGGAGCTCTCTCAGCCCCGCCTACCTCACAGGGCATCTGTTGTGGGGAGGGGAAGGGAAAGGAGATTGTAAGCCACTCTGAGACTCCCTTGGGCAGTGAAGGGTGGGGTATAAATCCAATCTCCTCCTCCTCCTCCTCCTCTTCTTCTTCTTCTTCTTCGTCTTCGTCTTCGTCTTCTTCGCCGTCGTCTTCGTCTTCTTCTTGTTGTTGGAAGGGACCTCCAGAGTCATCTAGTCTAACCCCCTGCACAATGCAGGAAATTCACAAATACCTCCCCACCTCACCCCCAGTGACCCCTGTTCCACGCCCAGAAGATGACAAAAAGCCTCCAGGATCTCCAGCCAAGTTGGCCTGGAGAAAAATTGCTTCCTGACCCCCAAAGTGGCAATCGGTATTTCCCTGGTTGTGTAAGAAAGGGCCCCGAGAACTAAGCACTGAGGCAACCCTTCCTGCCCTCCCTCTCCTGATCTGCCTAGGTTCACAGAATCAGCATTGCTGTCAGATGGCTGTCGAGCCTCTGCTTGAAAATCTCCAAAGAAGGTTAATCCTGGGATGTCGGACTCATTTGTTATAAGGGCTGGATCTGACCTAAATGAGACCTCGTCGGGCCAGGCCACGTGTGTCATAAAATGTAACACCAGGTAGTGGAGATATAAACTTTATAAAGGACACAAACAAACAATTTAAAAACAAACCTTAAAGCATGCTTAAAGCATTAGCACTCTTGCAATCTGTTGTTTATTTAACAATCTCTGATAACTGACACCCCTTGCTCTGAATGATTGCATCAAAATCTGGAGACAGTGTGCTGTAGCAATCTTGAGTTATGCTGTCCAGGTATTGTTCAGGTGTGTTTCTGTAAGTTGCAAACCTACTTTTGATTTATTGACATCCATTACAAAAATCTCATGGTCAGTGCTCTGAGCCGAAGACCCAAGGGAAAACATGAAATGGCTGGGCATTGTGATCATCAGTTGCTTCTTGGGCTTGGCCAAGAACATGTGAAGGCATCATGACACAGACGGAGGGCTATGTGTTTGTCTACAAAACTGTAGTATTCCCCAGAGAAATAACTACAACTCCTATGAGAGAGTGCAGGAATAGAGAGACAGCCATGTATAGTGATCAGTATCAGCCTACTTTCTGGGAAGTCTTAAATTCACAATCCCCAGTCTACAAAGGAAATGTGCTGGGTGAAGTTGGTCTGGACGCACACTCAAAGCCTAATCCACCTCACTGGCTTGTTGTTATTTCTTATCTAAATAGTTCGCATTTCTTTCCTACTGAGAAAGACTGGATCATTCTTCGAAGATAGCTGAATTAGCTTAATTGGGGTGGTACAGAGCTCTTGTTATGTTCTTCAAATGCTGGACTGGATGGACCACTGGTCTGATCCAGCAGAGCTCTTCTTACGTTCTTAAGATGCTGGATGAGATGGGCCACTGGTCAGAGCCAGCGGGACTCTTCTTATGTTCTTAAGATGCTGGACTAGATGGACTGCTGGTCTGATCCAGCAGGGCTCTTCCTACATTCTTAGGATGCTGGACTAGATGGACCACTGGTTTGATCCAGCACAGCTCTTCTTATGTTCTGAAGATGCTGTACTAGATGGACTGCTGGTCTGACCCAGCAGGGCTCTTCTTAGGATGCTGGACTAGACGGACCACTGGCCGGATCCAGCAGGGCTCTTGTAATGTTCTTACCAGGGGAAGGCCTTGGCCTCTGTGCCCTCTCGTTGGCCCTTCACAGGAAATGGTGCGAGGGCTCTTCTTATGCTCTAGTGCGTTATACGAAAGCAGCGTTGACAGAAGTTTGCAGACCCAAAATAACATGTGTTATTTATAGCATTTGTGTAGGAAAAGGAACTTTGCCCATCAGCTAAGGAGCTAGTAGACGAGAGTCGGATGTTACTCATTCTACAGTGGAAGATGGGCGACAGCTTTTATCTTTGACCCGGAATGTAGTTGTCGGGCTTGCCTTTGTGTACATTCCTCCCTCTTGCTACTCAATGCGTTCAGCTTCATGGCACCGGGGACCCACTCCCTTGAAATGCTTGCGGATTTTATTACCATCAGATTAATTCAGGGTTTTGCTGTCAACAATGCTTCCCCCAGACTTTGCACGATGTTTTGTCCGAGGCTCGGTAGGATGTGAGGCGTTTGCCAGATCCTCTGTGTTTTTTCCCTTCGCTTATCAATCAGGCCATTGTGGTCAATGTGGGTTTTTGTGAGCTGGTGAGAACTTAAGGCACACAAAAGGACTTGCTCTTTGGAAGGAACATTGGCCTCCCTGTGCCCAGAAAAGGAAGGGTAATTAAAGTGAATGACCCGCGGTAACCTCCGGGTGGCGGCAGCAGTGGCGGCTATTGTAAGCAGAGGTCAATAACCAGATCTCTCGATCTCTCTCTCTTTTTTAAAAAAAAATCTTTTAAGAAAGCTGATTGTTAATTGCTATCATATGGAAATCTGGCAAAATGTCTTTTAGCTGCCCTATTAACATTTGTTTTTAAGTAAATAATACTGCGATGGGAACCTTTTAGGGCTGCGTTTAAAAAACCCGAACGAAACTTTGAAGCACCGATTACACAAACACACACACACACACACACACACACACACACACACACCCTGCCCAATTCCCAACCTTGAGGAAAGAATTTCCACATTAGCTTGTTGACTGAGGAGCTGCTGCAAAGGATTCTGGGGATTCTTCTGGGCCCGGGGGTACAGGAGGGCATTGAGCAGGCTTTTGGGTGTTGCCCCACCCTTACATGTGGCCTGTGCCCCTGTGTTCTTCTGTATCAGCTGGGAAACAGCAGCAGACAAAACTGTCTCCTAGGAGGGGGCCATGGCTCAGTGGTAGAGTTTCTGCTTTGCATGCAGAAGGCCCTAGGTTCAATCCCAGGCATCTCCAGTTAAAGGATCTGGCAGTAGATGATGTGGAAGACCTCGGCCTGAGACCCTGGAGAGCAATGAAGTGGGACTGTAGCTCAGTGGTAGAGCCTCTGCTTGGCAAGCAGAAGACCCTAGGTTCAATCCCCGGCATCTCCAGTTAACGGATCTGGCAGTAGATGATGTGGAAGACCTCTGCCTGAGACCCTGGAGAGCATCTGCCACAATGTTTCCTCTAAGGTGTGGAGGCCAGTGAGCCAAAATTCTATTCTGTGAGCCAAAAGACCTACTAGGATTAAAGTTGTTAGCAAGCCTACGTTTAAGAAAAAACACAAAGAAATAAAGCAAATTGATGGGAGAGAGGAGTGAAAGAAAGAAAAGAAAGGGAAGGAAGGGGGAGGTGGAAAGAAAGCAAACAGGTGGAGAGAGGAGGGAAAAATGAAAGGAAAAAGGAAGGAAGAAGGAAAGAAGGGGAGAAGTGGAAAGAAAGCAAATAGATCGGGAGAGAGGAATGAAAGAAAGAAAGAAAGAAATGGAAGGAAAAAAGGGGAGAGAAGAACAGAAAATAATTAGATAGGGAGAGAGGAAAGGAAGAAAGAGAAGAGGGAAGGGGAGAGGTGGAAAGAAAGCAAATAGATGGGGAGAGAAGTGAAAAAGAAGAAAGGAAAGAAGGGGAGAGGTGGGAAGAAAGCAGACTTGTAGAGAGAGGAGTGAAAGAAAGAAGGGGAAGTGGAAAGAAAGCAAATAGATGGGGAGAGAGGATGAAAGAAAGAAAAAATGAAATGAAGGGGAGAGGTGGAAAGAAAGCAGTTAGATAGGGAGAGAGGAAAGAAAGAGAAGAGGGAAGGGGAGAAGTGGAAAGAAAGCAAATACATGGGGAGAGATGAGTGAAAAAGAAATAATGAAAAAGGAAGGAAGGAAGGAAGGGGAGAGGTGGAAAGAAAGCAAATAGATGTAGAGAGAGGAGTGAAAGAAAGGGAGAGGTGGAAAAAAAGCAAATAGATGGGAAGAGAGAAGTGAAAGAAAGAAAAAATGGAAGGAAGGAGGAGGAGAGGAGGACAGACAGCAATTAGATAGGGAGAGAGGAGTGAGTGACAGAAACCACCAGATGGGAGAAGCTGGCCCTGAGATCTGCGTGTGGGGGTGGAGGTCTCTCCCCCTCACATGGAGGCCTGGCTTGGAGGCTTTTGGCCCCAGGAGCTGGCCCTGGGATCTGTGTGCGGGGAAGGGGGGAATGCCTCTTCCCCTTTGCACAAAAGCTCAGCTTGGAAGCTTCTCCTTCCCGGCAGTTTAAAGCGCCGGGCAGGAGAAGCCGGCCCTGGGATCTGCGTGCTGCCGGGAGGTCTCTCACCGCCACACGCAGACCTGGCTCAGAGGCGATTCCTGGTACAGGAAATGGGCGGCCGTGGGGGAAGAAAAAAGGGCGAGGCGATTCTGGCTGACCTCCCTTGCCAAGCCGCGTGGTTCTTTTTCCAAGGCAAAGAGATTAAAAAATTCAGATACCTTAAAGAACAGTCCTACACAGAACTGCTCTCCTAAATTGACTTAAGTCAATGGGCTTAGACTTGAAATGCCGTTAGTTTCAGCTTGCCCAACTCTGTTCTAAAACAGTGACTGTAAAAGCTCCAGAATTATCCAAAAAGTAGCAAGGTGCTAAAAAATCAGCACCCCACCCCCCTTTCTCAGCCAATGGCCCTGGTGGTAGGAGGCCACGGAGGAGTGCCGGCCCGTGGTGTCGGCCCAAGGCAGTCAACCTCTGAGTCCCAGAGGCAGGAGGAAACATCAGGGGAAGGTTTCGGCCTCTGTGCCCTGTTGTTGGCCCTTCAGAGGACCTGGCTGGCCACTGGGTGAGACAAGATGCTGGACTAGATGGACCCTCCCTGGTCTGACCCAGTAGGGCTCTTCTCATGTGTTTGTGAATTTCCCAATCCAGATTTGGCAGCCCTGGTTTGGGGGTAGGCTTATAAGTAAGTGGCATCGCCTTTCAGGAATGTTCTGGACTAGGCGATCTCTCGGTTCCTTTCCTTGCCACCCTCCCCTGGTTTATGAACAGAGCTGTTGTGAGTCTGAGCCAATCCAAAGGCGACGGCCTGGGTGGTAGCAGTGGTTTTGTTTAACCCACTTCTTTGTTTGCAGCTTTCGGTGGAGGGAGAAGGGAGTGATGTAAGCCCCTGGGGACCCAAAGGCAGGAGAGTATAAAGGCAGTAAATAATAAAATAAAGTGCGAGAAGCACACAGGAATGTGAAGCTTGAATGTACGTGCATCCCTTGCTTTGATCTGATACTTTGGACCTCACTTTTGGCCCACCGGAAGTGCTCAGAGCTCTAGCCTCTTCTCACCCCGAACCGAATCCTCTTTATTAGGGCGTCAACGCCCAGATTTCGTACAGTTTAAGAGTTGCGGGCGTGGTTCACCCGGGGGCCTCTGTTTGTCCAAGGCCCGTACATGTCCTTGGAAACTTGTGAACCAGACACTGCCACTGGGTTGAATCTTGACAGTCTGCAAGTGATAAAATGTCACATTTCAAAAGCCGGTGCGTTAGCGCTATTCAGATAATCTCTAAAAAAAACCCAAACATTCGGTTGCTGCAAGCAACCTCCTGACGCTGACCTCGTACTTCAAGACATCTGAAACTGTCTTTTCTCTCTCTACAATTTTGATTAGAAACGGTTTATTTGTTTGGCGGCTGGGACGGCACTCAGGACCTCGCGGACTTCTGGGCCTACAGCGTGAAGGAGAACCAGTGGACGTGTCTCTCGCGGGACACCGAGAAAGAGGCAAGTTTCGAGTCTTTCCCTCCCTGCGGTTGGGTGCTGTGTGCGATCGAAAGCTTGTGTGTTTCTGCCAGTATAAGACATTTCTCAAATTTGCTGATCGTAGCTGCGTTTTAAAGACGGCAGCGTCCGAAACCAAACATTTTCCTCCTTATACCTTCGGTGTTCGCTTCGAGAGCGTGTGAAGTCATGACCTCCTTTTTTGTTGTTTTTGAGCTTTCGGTCTTTCATAATAGCTGATGGAAAAGTTGGCTGTTCCGTTGCCGAGAAATAAACAAGATGCCTTGGCAGGACAAGATGACACAAAAAAATGTTTAATGAAGCCTTTGGAGCCAATGTGAGGCAGACAGCCCTGCAGAAAGCTACTGGTGAATATCTCCCAAGTAAACACGCACAAGGAGCATTTAACTAAATGAAACTTTGAGAAAGAGAGAGAAGTGTCTGGGAATCGGAAGAGATTTAAGTGGGCTGGGGTTGGTCTGTCCCCTGTTTCCTCTGCCTTTAGTGAGCTGGTGTCTTATCGTGGCTAAGAGAACAAACAGTAAATCGGGATGCCCCCCGTTCAGATTCTGCCTCATCTAGAAACTCTTCACTTAGTGGCTCTTGGCAAGCCTCAAAGTCATACTTGTCCCATCATCTGCAATTTAGAGATTACAGCATTCTCCATTTCCCCCAAGGTTTCAGTAAGGACTGTCATGACGTATTGCACACAGGCCTGTAGCGACAGTGGGGTTTTGGGGGCTCTGCCCCCTTTCTTAAAGACACAGCCCCACAAGAATTCCTTCTGTAAATGCTTTTTTCAATCATTTAAAACAATTTTTAGAAGGTGCGTGCTTCTTTAAGCAGAGTGGGGTGCCGACAGCACTGTGCTGTAGTTGACTAATTCCTGCATGGAGCAAGGGAGGTTGGAGTAGGTGACCTCTAGGATAACTTCTAACTCCATGTCAAGAAACTGGTCTCCTTTAAGAGAGTTTTTCTGCTTAAGCTTTAGCTTTTTTTGGCTATAGAAGTCATCACTCCCACCCACCGGCTTGCTTTGTCCGGCAGAAGTGATTAACTTGCAGCAGCTGCGAACTGTCATCTAAAGTGGTTGACCGCTTGTAATTTAGAGACCTATCCTGCTAACAGCTTCCTATTGGCTAAATGGCTTTTCTTTCTGCAGTGAGAAGTTTCAGCCCCACCAGGAAAAAAAAATTACCCCACAAACTACAAAATCCTGGCTATGGGAAAGGAGTTTGTAAGTTTGTAAGGGAAAGGAGTTTGTAAGCCACTCTGAGACGCCTTTGGGCAGTGAAGGGCGGGGTATAAATCCAAACTCTTCTTCTTCTTCTTCTTCTTCTTCTTCTTCTTCTTCTTCTTCTTCTTCTTCTTCTTCTTCTTCTTCTTCTTCTTCTTCTTCTTCTTCTTCTTCTTCTTCTTCTTCTTCTTCTTCTTCTTCTTCTTCTTCTTCTTCTTCTTCTTCTTCTTGATTGTGCATGAAACGGTTTGAACAGTGGAAGCATTGCCAAACTGCTAAGAACATGTTATATGCATTAGTTTCTGAGGGCCAGCCATGCTGTTCTCCAGTAGAACAGCTAGATTCGAGCCCAGTAGCTCTTCAGGGACCAACCAGATTGTCGAAGGTTTAAGCTTTTGTATCTGACAAAGGGGCCTTTGACTCTTCAACAGTTTCTACCTTGAATTTCTCAGTGGTCTCGAAGGAGATACTGAACTTGAATCTAGCCATTATATGCAGTGCTGCTTATTAGACTGAGGGAGAGGGTAAGGGGGCCAGGACCCCCCCCCAGTGGCCAGGAACAGAAGCTGATGGAACATAAGAGGTGTTTGATTGTATCATTGTAGTAGACCGGTGTTGGAGGATGGGTGAGGGGAAGGTTGCAAAGAGGTATGTAGGAAGCTGGGCAACAGAACGAAGTGATGGAGGCTCTCATGCCTCAGTAGAGCAGCAGCACCACAGGAGGTGCAGCGAACCACGATTCCTGAGGTTCCTAATCTTCAAGGGAAGAGGAAGTTGCTGCAGTCATAGTCTGATGGCAATAGGCAAGGAGATTTGCCTGTCTCCCCCCCCGGCCCCAGTTCACCCGCCTGTATCTTCTCTGGTGTGTTGGGGGCCTGCGGATAGTTGGGACACAATGGCTGGGCATGGTCAACTGCAAACCGGTTGTTACGGAAAGCAGTCGCTGCTGGCTCCCTCGCCTCCATCGGGGTGGGTAACAAGAAGGGCCCTGGAATCAAGGGGACAAGCAGAGAGGTGGGGCTGCTTCTTAAGAACACAAGAGAAGCCATGTTGGATCAGGCCAGTGGCCCATCCAGTCCAACAGTCTATGTCACACAGTGGCCGCTACCCAGGTGCGATCAGGAGGTCCACCAGCGGGGCCAGAACTCCAGAAGCCCTCCCACTGTTGCCCCCCAAGCACCAAGAAGATGGGGCATCACTGACCCAGACATAAGAACATAAGAGAAACCATGTTGGATCAGGCCAATGGCCCATCCAGTCCAACACTCTGTCACACAGTGGCCAAAACCCAGGTGCCATCGGGAGGTCCACCAGCAGGGCCAGAACTCCAGAAGCCCTCCAAGCACCAAGAATAAAGAGCATCACTGCCCCCAGATATAAGAACATAAGACAAGCCATGTTGGATCAGGCAAATGGCCCATCCAGTCCAACACTGTGTCATAGAATGGCCAAAACCCAGGTGCCATCAGGAGGTCCACTCATGGGGCCAGAACTCCAGAAGCCCTCCTGCAGTTAGCACCAAGAAAACAGAGCATCACTGTCCCAGACATAGTGTTTCATTTATACCTAATGGACCTCTGCTCCATATGTTTATCCAGTTCCCAGAGAGCCAGTGTGGTGTAGTGGTTAAGAGCAGCGGACTCTGATCTGGAGAACCAGGTTTGATTCCCCACTCCTCCACTTGAAGCCAGCTGTGTGACCTTGGGCCAGTCACAGTTCTCCCAGAGCTCTCTCAGCCCCTAAAAAACAAGCCTAGCTCACCAGTAGCATAACACTAAGAGCTAGAACTTGTTGCTGCCGGACAATCTCGGGATCTCCAGGCTTATTGTACAGACAACGCTAATTATAATTATCATCCAAGCCCATCTTGAAGCTGTGCTTGTAGCCGCCCCTTTCTGTGGCAGCAAATCCAACTTGTTAATGACTTCTTTTACGGCAACCACAGATCGTAGGCCTTCACATGCCGATAAAGAGAAAGAGGCCTTGGAATAGCAGCTGATGCTCTTCTGGGCCAAGAAAGTCCGGGCCGCCGATCCGAGGCGAGCTGCAAAGGTCACAATTGAAACTGGATAAATAAGCTCAACGAGGGAGATGGTTCCAATGTTCCTGTAGGAGGGGAGGAGGGCAGCGTGTTCATAAACAAGCCACTAAAAGGAACAATCTGTTGTGCAGAGCTGCTGAGAATATCCAATGGGATTCTGAGAAGGGGGGAAAAATGGGTGTTGTTGTTTTTTTTTTAAAGGCACTGCATCGTGTTTGTTCGAATGCCCGGCCTGATTGGCAGCATTATGTGTACAGCATAGCTGACTACCTTAAAGGACACAGGAGATGGGCCGCGGCTCTGGGGGACAAATTGGAACTGATTCAGGGCAACAAAGACGGTCTGGAAAACAAGTCTTAATGGGGCGAGGTTGAAGGAGCTGGATGAGCTTATCCCGGAGAAGGTCGAGGGACATGCACACGCGGTCTTTGTGGCATCGGCAAGGAAGCCGGCACGGCGACATGACGATCCCATCAAAATAAAAACGAGAAGTTTCCATAATCGTTCGTAGGAGAAATTAAACTACATAATACTAATTGTTGAAGGACACAATCGCGCTCTTACTTACCCTGAAAGATTGTCTTGTGGAGGAGGGTGAAAACTTGTTCTCTGCTGCTCCGGGGAGCAGGATCGAATGCAGGAGTGCACCCCAACCTGGTGCCTGTACGGACGCCGCGGAGCCCGCTGACACCCTCCTTCGCACCCACCAAGTGTTTTTAGAAAGCAGCTGGGGCTTTTGCCCAGCAGGGCTTTTGATTGGCTGTGCGGACTTTTAAAAACAGTGCTTTAGCTGCAGCTGCCGTCACAGCGCACGGGTCTCCACTGTGTGAATGAAGTAAGCTACAGCAGCTGTTTTGTGGCTGGCTCCGCCTCCTGAGGCTGCCATTTTGTCGCTGTGCTCACCATGTTGTGTCAGAACTCCAAAGGTGTCCGCAGGCACGGGAAGGTCGGGAACCCTTGATCTAATGGGTTATGTCACTGGGGAGGGGCAGATTTTGGTTCAACTTCAGTAGAGACTTCCTAGCAATGAGAACAGATGAACAAGGGGACCAGTTCCCTTGTTTCACCCCATTTGAAGAAGACGGCGAAGAGATTGGATTTATACCCTTCCCTTCACTACCTGAAGGAGTCTCAGAGTGGCTTACAATCCCCTTTCCCTTCCCCTCCGCACAGCAGACAGCCTGTGAGGTAGGTGGGACTGGGAGAGCTCTCTCCAGAACTGTCCTTGAGAGAACAGCTCTGAAAGAACTTGTGACTGACCCAAGGTCACACCAGCAGCTGCCTGTGGAGGAGTGGGGAATCAAACCCGGTTCTCCCAGATTAGAGTCCGCACTCCTAACCACTACATCAAACTGACTCTCTGCTAGGAAGTCTTCTCCAGGGGTTCTCCAGTGCTGGCTCTCCCACATTGTGCAGAGTGATGGACTTGATGGCCTGTAAGGTCCTTTTCTGACTCCAATAGCAAACGGCTCGTAACGAAAGAGTTTTATTATAAGACATCCTCCAGTAGTTGCTAGGGAGCTGCAGCGCTGACTGCCGGGGAAGGGATCGCTTGCACGGTGTGTGGGATCTTGAAAGGAGGAAATTGTTTCCAGAAGCGGTGTTTGCTTGTAAGCCCCGTTTGTGTGTGCGTAAGCACGGGGCTTGCCCACAGCGAGAACGTCCTGCATTTGGCGGAAGCTTCTTTATGAACTCGCTTAATTCCAGGCTCAGTTTTGGTGGAAGGATTTGGAGACATTGTGCTGGTAACAAGGCTGAAAAAAGGAGGAAAAGTAGCTGGCTCCTCCTCCCGGCATCTCCGATGTCTTGTTAGAGATGAATCTGGTGGATAGAAACGAGACGTGGTACGGCTTCCCTGAGAACCGGACCATTTCAGCCCACAGGAGAAAGACTGCTGGCGTGAATGCCCCTGGTTCTTAAAAAAGCAAGACCAACCCACCCATAGGAAGCTAGCATAATAGGCAAAATTAAACAGGAGTGTAGTAGACAATGTTCATTCCAGTGTAGGCTTTCATGAGCGAGCCTCTCTAAATCTTGTACAGAAGAAGCTCTGCTAGACTTTAAGATGTTACTGGCGTCCAGTTTAACGTTGCTACAAAAGATTTAACGCGGCTCCTTCTCCGGATAGCATTAGTGTATCGGGAGGATAATTTGGCTAGATCCCTTCTCCCTCACCCGCTAGTTAAGCTGAACTTAATTGCTCCTCATCACAGATATTCGGTTTACTGGCGATATCGTTTGGATTTGTGGCTCTGACTGTGCCCAGCCCTGAGATTAAAGGAACTGGAAGAATATCTGGCAGAACACCTGAGAGGGATTGCATCGAGGGAGATAAGATCTTGTTCTGTGGCGCGTTTTCCCAAAGCAATTGTTTGTGAGTCAAGGACACGGCAAGGACGGATGTCCGTGTAGCCTGCTGGTAATGCCCGCCTTGGCTAAGGCCCAGAGTCCCGGAAACTCCGGGCAACGTTGAGCTGGAGGCGGAACTGTTCGGAAAAGAGCTTACCGAAACAGAAGTCCGTGGGTGCCCTAAACAAAGGAGATTTCAGAGGGCAGTTGTGTTGGTCTGCAGGAGAGCAGCTAAGTTGGAGCCCAGTGGCACCCTAGAGACCAAAGAGATTTTTGAGTTGCGAAATTTCCAGACTGAAAGCTCCCATCTTCAGATATGCGACGAAGGGAGGTTCGGCTCTCGAAAGTTCATACCCCGAAAATCTCGTTGGTCTCTAAGCTGCTACAGGACTCGATTCGTAAAGGTAAAGAGTTTGCTGGGCCAAGAGTGAGCACAAAGACGCTACTTTTGGATGCTTTTCATAGTCTCTATTTTTTTCGGTGGGTATTTTGTGTGGGGGTGAATGTGGGTGTGCCTGGAAGTCATAGTTGACTTCTGGCGACCCCTGGTGGGGTTTGGACGTTTCAGAGAGGTATCTTGCTATTTCCTGCCTCTGCGTCCCAGCCCTGGTATTCCTTGGAGGTCTCCCTTCCAAGTACTTGCCAGGGTCGGCCCTGCTTAGCTTCCAAAATCTGACGAGATCAGGCTTGCCTGGGCTATCCGGGTCAGGGCAGTAAGTAAGTATACTAATAAATCCCTCCCCCCCCCACACTGTAATTCGTTTGATCGTTCGCTTGTTCGTTCGCTTGTTCTTTATGAAGATCATTTGACCAGTCATACACGGTGGTTGCATAAGGTTACCAAGAGAGCTGCATTGTCGGTGCCTCGAATCTTCGGCACGACAATGCTGATATTTGCAGCGGCCGCGTTTTCGTTTCATAAAGGAACTCGGGGCCCCCCAGCCGGGCATCTCATTCGATACACGGCTGCCGGAAACTGCAACTGCCTGCTTAATTCCTCCCGTCACATCGAGAACTGATTTTTGTCTGCATGCCGACGCCAAAAGCCTCTCCCGAGATGTTTTGAAGACCGGCAGCGTGGTCCTCCTGCTCAGACAGGGGCTGGGAATAACTCCCTCTCCCCCCCCCGGCCGAGTCTAATTTTGCAAATGAGCAAATGCAAGCTGAAAGATTTTAAGTATTTCGGGTTTCTTTGACTGTGGCATCCTCCTGCGTTGACGGAGGAGGGCATTCTGAACGAGATTCTCCTCGGACTCCAATTCGTTTTTCAGAGCCATCCGGGTCCAGTTGTTGCCGTTCCTATGCTCTGCAGGGGATGAGCTTTCGTGAGTCACGGCTCACTTCTTCGGATACACTCGAAAGGAGTCCGACGTTGTTAATCTTTAAGGTGCTACCGGACTCTTGCGCTTTTCTACTGCAACTGATCGCCAGGCGACAGAGATCGGTTCACTTGGGAAAAAATGGCCACTTTGGACGGTGGACTCTGTGGCATTACACCCCATTGAAGTCCCTCCTTCCCCCAAACTCCACCCACTTCAGGCTCCGCCCCTAGAAACTGCAGGTATTTCTGGAGCTGGCAACCCTCCCGTCATGGGCCCATTCAGTCCAAGTTGAGTGTACAACCAGCGTGTCGGGGGCCTCTCTCGGCGAGGTGAAAGGCCTTCCTCTTTTTGCCCTGGTGGTCATTTAACCTTACGAAATGTCCCCCGTGCCCGAAGTGAAATTAATCTCCCCTTTCTTTTTTGTTTTGCTGTGGAGCGATCCCAAAACCAACAAATACCGTGCCACAGACCATGACAAAATATCTCAAGTAATTTAAAAGTCAAAATAGACTCGCTTTGAGTCCTCCTTCTTAAAACTTATGAACTATTAAGGAGGACTGGTATTAATAAGGGGGTTGTGCAATATCTTTTGTTACGTAAAAAGACGATACAGAATTTTTTTGGATATATGATTCTTTCCATGTGATAACGTTTATGTGATCATTAATATAATGGTGGATAATTTATAAGAGATATAGAAAAAATATATAAAAATATATAAAAGCAAACAAATATATAAAAATTACTTGAGATATTGTGTAATTGCCTGTAGCACGGTATTTGCTGATTTTTGGTATTTCCTCCTTAGCGTGGGCCATATTTTGGTTTTGTGGCGCTATCCAGTCGCAGTGTTCCGAATCACAAAACATTGCTTATTTAAAATATAAATGTGTCCATAAAAGTGCTATAAAGGAACAGGAGGGAGTATTAGTGTTTTGGTGATGGTGTATTAATGGGCAACATGTGACTAACGGGCTACGTGTATAGGATTTGTTACATTGGAGGTAATAAGGATCAATGGCCCTTGCACTTGGAGAGAAGATGTTGTCGCAGGGCCAGTTAGTGCTAGTCAGAGTCAACTGTAGGAGGACGAATGGTCTTCCTTGTTGGAAAGCAGCTTCCAGCAAAGGACATGTGCGTGAAGTGGCGTTAACTTGCAGCTGACTCATGACATAAGAACATACGAGAAGCCAGTGTTGGATCAGGCCAATGGCCCATCCAGTCCAACACTCTGTGTCACACAGTGGCCAAAACATACCAGGTGCCATCAGGAGGTCCAGCGGTGGGGCCAGGGCACTAGAAGCCCTCCCAATGTTGCCCCCCCTTCAAGCACCAAGAATACAGGGCATCACTTGCCCCAGAGTTCCTATCTATACCTTGTGGCTCATAGCCACTGATGGACCTTTGCTCCGTATGTTTATCCAATTCCCTCTTGAAGCCATCCATGCTTGTAGCTGCCACCACCTCCTCCTGTGGCAGTGAATTCCCTGAGTTAATCACTCTTTGGGTGAAGAAGGACTTCCTTTTATCCATTCTAACCCGGCCGCTCAGCAATTTCATTGAGTGCCCACCAGTTCTTGTATAGCGAGAAAGGGAGAAAAGTATCTCTTTATCTACCTGCTCTGTCCCACGCATAATCTTGTAAACCTCGATCATGTCACCCCTCAGCCGTTGTTTCTCCAAGCTAAAGAGCCCCAAGCGCTTTAACCTTTCTTCATAGGGAACGTGTTCCAACCCTTTTATCATTCTAGTTGCCCTTCTCTGCACTTTTCCCAATATCCTTTCTGAGGTGTGGTGACCAGAACTGTACACAGTACAGTTCTGTACTCATGGCAAGCCTGTAGGGTTTTCAAGGCAAGGGACGAGCAGAGGTCGCTTGCCCTTGTCTGCCTCTGCATAGAGACGACGGACTTCCTTGGTGGTCTCCCGTCCATGTACTAACCAGGGCCCTGCCCTGCTTAGCTTCCGAGATCTGATGAGATACCCTGGGCCGTTACAGGTCAGGTCCCTATAAAGCATATGCTTGGATTTTGGTTAGGACAAAGTTTGAGTCCAGCCGGGTCCAGCCTTTAAGGCCAACAAAGTTTTATTCAAGGTATGAGCTTTTGCATGCGCGCCCACTTCCTCAGATACATTGAAGTGGAAGTTAACAAGTCCGTACATATAGATAGACGGTGATCGGCAAATTAGCATACAACATAATGACGATGTTTTAACAGATGCAAAGACCAAACAGGAATGACAAGCTAAGTTTATACTGTCACCATTTGTTTGGATTTAATGAGGAGGGAAAACACAGTGGAGCAAATAAGTATGTCAAAATAGGAGACTAATGTGTAAAGGTATCCTTCTTAATTGTGGGATGCTAACAGTAAATAATGGACCTCCTGTTGTTATGCCCTGTTCATCTCTTTTCAGGCATGGAGCAGCATACTTTTCTTTGAGGTGGGTTCAGTGGTTGTGCAGTGTTATGTCTCCTCTATCGTCAGATCAGAGAAATACATCCCAGTATTCAATGTTATTACAGTACAATCACTATTCTAATTTACTATTCCAAGTAAGAAACACGCTAAAATAAAGAGGATGTATAGCCTTTCTTGGTGAGAATACATATGTAAGGACTGAATGAGTTAAGCATAGGTAGTAAGCAGTGTTCCCTCTAAGCTGACTTAGTGTGAGCTAGCTCACAGTTTTTTTAGCCTCTGGCTCACACATTTTTGTCTCAACTCAGGAAGGATGGCTCCAGAGCAAACTAATTTATGCAGTAGCCAAATCGCTTGTGTACAACTTTCGCGCCAGTAGCTCACAAAGTAGAATTTTTGCTCACAAGACTCCACAGCTTAGAGGGAGCACTGGTAGTAAGATAAGAAACCAGTATCTCTGTTAAGTCCGGGGGGTTGTTCCAAGTGTTGTAATAACTTGTAATTCAGCAGTTTCCCTTCCAGCCCTTCCCCAAAGTTAATTTGCAATAAAACAGCTACTTCCATTTCAGTGTATCTGAGGAAGTATGCGTGCACACTAAAGGGCATATCTTGAATAAAACTCTGTCGGTCTTAAAGGTGCCACTGGACTGAAACTTTGTTTTGCTGCTTCAGAGCGATGCTGCTGCCCACTTGGATGGATTTTCGTTAGTTAGTCAATAAGAGTAACCAGGGCTTTTTTTGTAGAAAAGTCCCAGCAGGAACTCATTAGCATAATAGGCCACACCCAACAGTAGAAAGACATCAGCATATTAGGCCACACCCATGACAGCACATTAGCCTATTAGGCCACACCCCCTTGCTACCAGAAGCGTGGTCATCCAGCCACACCTACCTTTTGCTTCTTATTCTGTTTACCTTGTTTGTTGTCAAAACCCAGGGCCTTTTTTGGTAGCAGGAACTCCTTTGCATGTTAGGCCACACATCCCTCATGTAGCCAGTCCTAATGAGTCTCTGCTGTTGGGTGTGGCCTATTATGCTAATGAGTTCCTGCTGGGCGTGGCCAACTCGGGAGCTAGCCGGAACTCCGTTCCTGTGCGTTCCTGCCCAAAAATGGCCCTGTGAGTAACTAACAAACAATCAGCAGTATACTTTGTTGGACGTAATTTAACGATAAGCTTTTGGCCGACCATTTGTAGCATCAGCGTTTTTTCTCTAACCGAGATCTAACTTTGTATATTTGATTTTTATGGGGTGGGGGAGGAGTCTTCAGACCTTGTGAATTATTTCTTGGATCCTGTGATTATCGGTCTGCCAAACGGAAGACTTTGAAGACTGACCTTGAAGACAGCACATCTCTCTTCCTTACGGAGGAACTGGAAGATGTATTTCTAAGTGAAACAAATCTGTTAAGAAAAGCAAATAAAACTGAAACAGAAAACAAACACTTTCAGGATTAGTCGATGGGGAGCACTGCCACAGGAGGTGGTGGCAGCTACAAGTATGGACAGTTTCAAGAGGGAATTAGATAAACACATGGAGCAGAAGTCCATCAGTGGCTATTAGCCACAGGGTATAGATGGGAACTCTCAGTCTGGGGCAGGTGATGCACTCTATTCTTGGTGCTGGAGGGGGCAGCAGTGGGAGGGCTTCTGGTGTCCTGGCCCCACTGCTGGACCTCCTGATGGCACCTGGTATATTTTGGCTGCTGTGTGACAGAGTGTTGGACTAGATGGGCCATTGGCCTGATTCAACATTGGCTTCTCTTATGTTCTTAGCAGATTTGTAGAGTTTGTGGGGCGGGGGAAACATTGATAAATGGAAGTGATTTTTAAAAACCTTGCAGAAGGACTCCATGATTGGCTTTTTCCCAAGTAGCTTCAGACAGGCTGTGGACGATTCGGAGCGCAGGAGATGAAAAATAATGCAGTTTTGAGAAGCGTCCTTAAAGGGGCGGGGGAGGGACATTTATAGAAACACGGTTAGCTGGGATCACAATGAGGAGCAGGCTTGGATTCCGCATGCCTTCAGACAGAAAAATGAAATGCCTTCTGTCTGAAGGCATGCTTTCGGTACGCCTTCCAACAGAGAATGGGAAAAGATGAGACGCCGTAGTTAAAACAGAAGGAAACATCCAGAATGTCTTGGGTCAGAAACTAGGTTCCGAGCCTGGCTTTGAGAGAATTCAAATTTAAATATAGATCCGTCTGGTTTTTATCTACTGCAGGCCATTGTCTCTTAACTTCCAGTTCCTAGTTCTCAGTCTAAGGCTAACATCTGGGCTGTAACGATTAGGGAGCTGTTGTCAAGGATTCGGAACACCCACAGTGTTAAATAAAGTCATCTTCTAGGTGAAATTGCCTTCTAAAGTAGAAACCTTCTAACGACCAGGGCAGATAGAATCGTAAACTTGGAAGGGACCTCCAGGGTCATCTAGTCCAACCCCGTGCACAAGGCAGGAAATTCACAAATACCTCCCCCCCATACACAGTGACCCCTGCTCCAGTTTGGTGTGAGAGCCAGTTTGGTGTAGTGGTTAAGTGCGCGGACTCTAATCTGGGAGAACCGGGTTTGATTCCCCCACTCCTCCACTTGCAGCTGCTGGTGTGACCTTGGGTCAGTCACAAGCTCTGGCACAGCTGTTCTTGAAAAAAGAGCAGTTTCTGTCAGGAGTTCTCTCAGTCTCCACCTGCCTCACAGGGTGTCTGTTGTGGGGAGGGGAAGGGAAAGGAGTTTGTCAGCCGCTCTGAGACACCTTTGGGCAGTGAAGGGCGGGGTATAAATCCAATCTCTTCTTCTTCTTCTCCATGCCTAGAAGAGGGCAAAAAAAGAAACCCTTCAGGATCCCCGGCCAAACCGGCCTGGAGAAAAGTGCCTTCCTGACCCCAAAGCGGCGATCAGCATTTCCCTGGGCATGTAAGAAAGGGCCACGGGAACTAAACACCGAGGCAACCTTCCCTCTCACGATCTGCCTAAGCTCACAGAATCAGCATGGCTGTCCGATGGCCATCTAGCTTCTGCTTAAAACCCCTAGAGGAGTGCTCAAAACCCCTAGAGGAGTGCCCATCACCTCCTGAGGAAGTCTGTTCCACTGGGTAACTGCTCTGTGAAGAGTTTCCCAAGAGAGCGGTTCCTCAGTGGAACAGGCTTCCTCGGGAGGCGATGGGCTCTCCTCCTTGGGAAGAATTTTCCTGACAGTTAATGTCAGGAAAAAGGATATTATAGCATTGGAAAAAGTGCAGAGAAGGGCAACTAGAATGATCAAAGGGTTGGAACACCTTCCCTATGAAGATAGGTTAAAGCACTTGGGGCTCTTTAGCTTGGAGAAATGACGGCTGAGGGGTGACATGATCGAGGTTTATAAGGTTATGAATGGGATTGAGCAGGTTGAGAAAGAAGTCCTTTTCTCCCTTTCTCACAATACAAGAACTCGTGGGCACTCCATGAAATTGCTGAGCAGTCGGGTTAGAACAGATAAAAGGAAGTACTTCTTCACCCAAAGAGTGATTAACATATGGAATTCACTGCCACAGGAGGTGATGGCAGCTACAAGCATGGACAGTTTCAAGCGGGAATTAGATAAACATATGGAGCAGAAGTCCATCAGTGGCTATCAGCCACAGGGTATAGATGGGAACTCTCAGTCTGGGGCAGGTGATGCACTCTATTCTTGGTGCTGGAGGGGGCAGCAGTGGGAGGGCTTCTAGTGTCCTGGCCCCACTGCTGGATCTCCTGATGGCACCTGGTATATTTTGGCCGCTGCATGACAGAGTGTTGGACTAGATGGGCCATTGGCCTGATTCAACATTGGCTTCTCTTATGTTCTTAGGTTTAGCCGCAAACTCTCCTGATTTAATTTCGACCCGTTGGTTCTGGTCCGACCTTCTGGGGCAATAGCAAACAACCCCCCGCACCGTCCTCTCTATGACAGTCCTCGAGTACTTGAAGACGGTTCTCATATCACCCCTCAGTCCTCTCCTCTCCAGAGTAAACAGGCTAAACAGACAGTGATCGGAGATAGAGCCTGGGTCATCCAGGTCAGGGGCACGGCGGCTTACAATGTAAATACTCACAAAATAGGTAAGAACCGCTAAGCAAAGCCAATAATTCAAAACTGGAGGTAAGGAGAGGGAAGAATCGAATACCATCGTGGGTAAAGCGTCTTCAGCTGCCTCCTAAAGGTCCAGAGCAAGGGGGCCAGGTGCCTCCCCGGCGAGGCTGGTTCCGTAATCGTGGGGCTACCCCCGAAAAGGCCTTCTCCCGTCTACCTCACGGGCCGACAGCCCTAAGGCAGAGCAGGAATTCCCCGGCGTCGCCTTCGGGGACTGGCCTCTCAGACAGAACTCGAATCACCATAATGCCAAGTGGTGACCAGCAGTGTTCCCTCTAAGATGAGTTAGTGTGAGCGAGCTCATCGTTTTCTAGCCTCCGGGCTCACACATTTTTGTCTGAGCTCAGGAAGGAGGGGCTCCAGAGCAAACTTAATTTCTGCAGGAGCCAAATCGCTGGCTCACAACTTTAATCCCAGTAGC
Source organism: Gekko gecko (assembly GCA_029375565.1). Taxonomy (NCBI): domain Eukaryota; kingdom Metazoa; phylum Chordata; class Lepidosauria; order Squamata; family Gekkonidae; genus Gekko; species Gekko gecko. The sequence goes on along the minus strand of JAPDNY010000005.1, from coordinate 11,327,146 downwards.
TCACAAAGCAGAATTTTTGCTCCCAAGACTCCACAGCTGAGAGGGAACATTGGTGACCCGTGTTCCCTCTAAGCTGAGTCAGTGTGAGCGAGCTCACAGTCCTTTAGCCTCCAGCGCAGACATTTTTTTTTTGTCTTCGCTCGCAGAGGATGGCTCCAGAGCCAAATCATTTACGCAGCAGGCAGATCGCTCGCTCATAACTTTAACGCCAGTAGCTCGCAAAAGTAGAATATTTTGCTCACAGGACTTAGAGGGAGGATCGGCGGTGACCCTGTAGGATATGGTGTTACAAGACCAGAGCTCTGGGTCCCTGCGGGGCCCGTTTTGACCAATCTGGTCGCTAAGACCAAACGTTCTGTTTGAGAGCTCCCTCTCAAAACAATAGAAGACAATTCAGCTCAAGGAAGTTATCACCAGTGTTCCCTCTAAGCTGAGTTGGTGTGAGCTGGCTCACAGTTTTTTAGCCTCTGGCTCACACATCTTCCGGCTCAGACCCCTCCGTCTCAGCTCAGGAAGGACGGCTCCAGAGCAAGCTAATTTATGCAGGAGCCAAATTGCTCGCTCACAACTTTAATGCCAATAGCTCACCAAGTTGAATTTATGCTCACCAAGACTCCACAGCTTAGCCGGGAGCGTTGGTTATCACCTGGAAATGCCATTGATACTTCTTCCCAGGGCTCTGGTTTTTTTGGGAAAAGGTGCCGGAACTCTCCAGAGGGAAATGAAATTTTCAGAATGTATACTGAAAACTTAATGTACTTTTAAACATTTTAAAAAGAATTTTGTCCAGAGAGGTGGCAGAACTCCATTCCGGCGTATAAAGGTAAAGGTTCCCTTCCTCGAAAGCCAGTCGAATCCGACTCTAGGGTTGCAGTGCTCATCTCCGTTTCAAAGCCGGAGAGCCAGCGCTGTCCGAAGACGTTTCCGTGGTCATGTGGCCGGCATGACTAAACGCACGGAACGCTGTTACCTTCCCACTGAAGCGGTACCTATTTATCTACTTGCAGTTTCTTGCTTTCGAACTGCTAGGTTGGCAGGAGCTGGAACTAGAGACCGGAGCTCACTCCGTCATATGACACTCGGGTCTCGAACTGCTGAACTACTGACCTTCCACAGCCTGCAGTTCAGCGTCTTAACCACTTGAGCCACCACAGCTCCAGTGTGTTCCCCCCGGAAAAAAAAGCCCCGCTTCTTCCTATTCCAAGGAAATGCTTAAGAGGACGGTGACACTCCTACAGGTCTGTGTTCAAGCCCTCCCTCTGGATGGAGAAACTTAAGTTCACCCCCAAATGCTGCCACTTCCGCCATTCCCCCGCACAGCTGGCATACAACACAGGGGCTTTTTAAAACGGAGCAGATAAACAGGCCGTTTCGGCGTGTTAGAAGCTGTCTGGCTTTTTATCTTGTTCCTTCCTGTTAAAACCATACACGCAGAAAGGACTTTGGCCGCAACTTAAACCCGCGTTGTTTGCGTTGGCAAGCGCGCGGCGGTCGAAGGCCCAGGATCAAAATATTGTATTTGTCGCTTAGGTGAAAAAAAAACACACCTCCCCCCCTCAGAAACGCGATAAGGCCTCCGGTTGGCGATATTTTCAAAACCGGCCTCTAATTGAGACTAGCGTACGTACTCACGGCGTGCGCTGGCACTCTCGACGCCCTCTCGTGCACTTTTCGGAATAGGATTTTGGCTTACGTCCACTGTTTTTGCCTCAGTGCGGCCTAGTGCCCCGTTCGTACCCTGTGGGGAGTGGTGGATTAAGACGGGTAGGCCTGTTAGTCAGTGCTCCCTGTAAGCTGTGGAGGCTTGTGAGCAAAAATTCTGCTCTGTGAGCTCCTGGCATTAAAGTTGTGAGCGAGCGATTTGGCTGCTGCATCAACTAGCTTGCTCTGGAGGCATCCTCCCTGAGCCGAGACAAAAAAGTGTGAGCCGGAGGCTAAAAAAACCCGTGAGCTCGCTCGCACTGACTCATCTTAGAGGGAACACTGGTGTTAGTCTGTCCGTAGCAGCAGAAAAGAGCGGGAGTCCCATAGCACCTGAAAGATGACAAGCAGTACCTGTTTTTCTACTTGCAATTTCTTGCTTTCGAACTGCTAGGTTGGCAGGAGCTGGAACTCGAGACGGGAGCTCACTCCGCCATGCCAGTGCTCGATATCTGAAGACGTGAGCAGAGGCTCACGAAAGCTCCTACCCCGACACAAATTTTGTTAGTCTTTAAGGCACTCCGAAGGAGCTGCGGTGGCTCAAGTGGTTAAGACGCTGAACTGCAGGCTGCGGCAGCTCAGTAGTTCAGCAGTTCGAGACCCGAGAGTACCGCATGATGGCGTGAGCTCCCATCTCTAGTTCCAGCTCCTGCCAACCTAGCAGTTCGAAAGCAAGAAATTGCAAGTAGATAAATAGATACTGCTTTGGTGGGAAGGTCACAGTGTTCCGTGCACCTCGGTGTTTAGTCACGCCGGCCACATGACCACGGAAACGTCTTCGGACAGCGCTGGCTCTTCGGCTTTGAAACGGAGATGAGCACCACAACCCTGGAGTCAGATTCGACTGGCTTTCGAGCAAGGGAACCTTTACCTTTACTTTTAAGGTGCTCCTGGCCTCTTTTCTGCTCCGGGTGGTGAGATATTCCCTTTAGAGCCACAGTAGTTTTACGGTTCCCCACCTTCTCTGCGGACTGAAAGGAGACAGTAAGGCAGACGTGATAGCGATTCCCTTGAGTGCATGTGGACGTTTGCAGAAATGCATTTCTCTGTGCGAAAGAATTTTTACAGCGAGCGTGTTCTTTGATGTCCTAGAGAGGATGGGGTGGAGTTGGTTTCTGTTGCCCCAGAAGGTCGGACCAGAACCAACAGGTTGAAATTAAATCAGAAGAGTTTTCGGCTAAATGTTAGGAAGAAGTTCCCGGCAGTTAGAGCGGTTCCTCAGTGGAACAGGCTTCCCCGGGAGGTGGTGGGCTCTCCTTCTTGGGAGGTCTTTAAACAGAGGCTAGATGGCCATCGGGCAGCAATGCAGATTTTGTGAACTTAGGCAGATCACGAGAGGGAGGGCAGGAAGGGCTGCCTCAGGGCTTAGTTCTCGTGGCCCTTTCTTACACGCCCAGGGGAAATGCCAGTTGCCACTTTGGGGTCTGGAAGCGATTTTTCTCCGGACCAGTTTGGCCGGGGATCCTGGAGGTTTTTTCCATTATCTTCTGGGCACGGAGCAGGGTTCACTGGGCGTATGAATGGGGAGGAGGTGTTTGCGAATTCCCTGCCTTTGTGCAGGGGGTTGGACTAGATGACCCTGGAGGTCCCTTCCGACTCTATGATTCTATGACTAATAAAAATGTCTGGTACATTCCATTGCCCTCTGTACCCTTTATGCTGGTGATGGCATTATTAATTAAAACGTTTCGATCTCTCTGCCTGTGGTCCATCGTGGCTTACAATAACAGTTCAGAACAAGGTTGGCGTCCAGGGACACCTTTAAGACCAACACAGTTTCATTCTGGCTATAAGCGTTCATGCGCAGGCACATTTCTTCAGGGGAGGGGTTTGCAAGGAGCAGGAAAAAAGAAAAGAACCTGCCACGGGGGTGTCTCTCTTTGAGTCAGTGTAGGACAGTGGTTAGAGTTTTAGACAAGGATCTGGGAGAACTGCATTCAGATCCCCGCCCGTGCCGTGGCAGCTGGCCGGGCGACCTTGGGCCAGTCACACGCTCTCAGCCTAGCCGACCTCACAGGGTGGCTGTTCTGAGGATAAAGTGGAGGAGCGGAGAATGATGTAAGCTCCTTTAGACCCCGCTTGGGGAGAAAGATGGGGTATAAATCAAGTGAATAACATAAATTAAATATCTGCCTGCGTCATGTAAGGCATGGAGGAGGATGCTTGGGTGGGTATAGAGGAGGGCGTTTGGGTGGGTATAGCCAGTCGAATCTGACTCTAGGGGTGCGGTGCTCATCTCCGTTTCCAAGCCGAAGAGCCGGCGCTGTCCGAAGATGTTTCTGTGGTCATGTGGTCAGCATGACTAGATGCCAAAGCACACGGAACGCTGTTACCTTCCCACCGAAGCGGTACCTATTTATCTACTTGCATTTTCTTGCTTTCAAACTGCTAAGGCTGGCAGGAGCTGGGGCCAGAGACGGGAGCTCACTCCGTCATGTGGCACTCGGGTCTCGAACTGCTGAACTACCAACTTTCCAGTCTGCAGTTCAGCGTCTTAACCACCTGAGCCACCGCAGTCCCTTCGTGTGGGTATACTTGGTGCTATTTGTGAGGGAGGTGCACTGAAATTGGAAGAAGGAGGAGGTTTTTCTCAGGTTTTTTTTTTTCTAGAGGAAAGAGTTAATGCAAAAGCCGGTGTGTTGGGGGAACATGTCCCCAGCCTGTCAGGGAGTGGTGGCGCAGTGGTTGAGCATCTGCTTTGCCCGCAGAAGTTCCCAGGTGTGAAAGACCTCTGACTGAGACGCTGGAGAGCCACTGCCCAACTGGATAGACGATACTGACTTTATGTTGTCGACGGCTTTCACGGCCGGAGTTCATTAGCTGCTGTAGATCTTCCGGGTTGTGTGGCCATGGTCTTGGCACTGTAGGACCTGGCGTTTCCCCAGTAGCTGTGACTGGCATCCTTAGAGAGGTATAACACAGAAAGACGGGTGCCTCTGTGCCAAGGTGAGCAGAAAAATGGTAGGCAGGTAATTTATATCTACTCTGGAAGGTGGGGTAGGGCTGAGTCATTATCTTGTAGGAGTTCCCTCAGGCTATGAATCATGCTAATGGAGGAGCTTTCCTGAGGAGGTTCTTTTGTCTATGGATTGTTTCCTGAGGAGGTTTCCTGTTTCCTGAGGAGGTTCTTTTGTCTATGGATTGTTTCCTGAGGAGGTTTCCTGTTTCCTGAGGAGGTTCTTTTGTCTATGGATTGTTTCCTGAGGAGGTTTCTGTTTCCTGAGGAGGTTCTTTTGTCTATGGATTGTTTCCTGAGGAGGTTTCCTGTTTCCTGAGGAGGTTCTTTTGTCTATGGATTGTTTCCTGAGGAGGTTTCCTGTTTCCTGAGGAGGTTCTTTTGTCTATGGATCGTTGGACCAAAGGGTCTGATTCAGTAGAAGGCCATTATATATGCGTTCAGGAGCTAGGCTGTAGTCTCCTTGACCTTATAATTTATCTTGGAATTAAAAACTCCCCCCTCCCCCCCGCCTTAGAGGCACTTTCAGTCAGGAGAGCTTCCTTGCCGTCTGAAGCGCTCCAGCCCAGCGTTAGCAGTTAGAACCCCAGAGTCGGAAGGGGCCATTGAGGCCATCTAGTCCAACCCCCTGCTCAATGTGGGACCAGCCTAGAGCATCCCTGACAAGGGTTTGCCCAGCCGCTGCTTGAAAGGCTGCCAGGGAGGGGGAGCTCACCACCTCCCTAAGTGGCTGAGTCCACCGTTGCACAACTCTGACTGTAAAAAAGTTTCTCCTAAGATCCAGCCGGTACCTTCCCGCCCTTAATTTAAAGCCATTCTCACAAGTCCTCTCCTCTGCTGCCAACAGGAGCAGCTCCCTGCCTTCCTCTAAGGGACGGCCCTTCAGAGACTTCAAGAGAGCCATCCTGTCCCTCCTCAACCCCCTCTTCTATAGACAGAACATTCCCAAGTCCCTCAGCCTTTCCTCGCAGGGCCCTTGGACTTCACTGAGACTTCTGCCTTAGCTGCGCAGATGAAGGTCTTGGGAATGTCCCTGAAAGCAGGTTCAAACAGCTGGCTTGTCTTTTTGAGGGTGTGGTGAAGACATTGATCCTTCTTAGTGCCTTATTAAACCAGTTTGGCGTAGTGGTTAAGTGCGCGGACTCTAATCTGGGAGAACCGGGCTTGATTCCCCACTCCTCCACTTGCAGCTGCTGGATGACCTTGGGCAAGCCGTAGTTCTGACGAGAGCTGTCCTTGAAAGGGCAGTCCTTGAAAGAGCTCTCTCCACCCCACCGACCTCACACGGTGTCTGTGGTGGGGAGGGGAAGGGAAAAGGAGTTTGTAAGCCTCTCTGAGACGCTGAGTGAAGTTGCTGTTGTTCAGTCGCACAGTCGAGTCCGACTCTTCGTGACCCCATGGACCAGATTACGCCAGGCCCTCCTGTCTTCCGCTGTCCGCTGAAGTTTGCTCAATTTCATTTTTGTTGCATCGATGACACAAACTTCTGTGTATTCTTGCCAGTGTGTATTCTTGCTGAGTGAAGGGCAGAATATAAATCCAATCTCCTTCTCCTTCTCCTTCTCCTCCTCCTTCTTCTTCTTCTCCTTCTCTTCTTCTCCTCCTTCTTCTTCTTCTCCTCCTCCCTCTTCTTCTCCTCCTCCTGCTCCTTCTCCTCCTCTTCCCCCTCTTCTTCTCCTCCTCCTCCACCTCCTCTTCTTCTTCTCCTTCTCCTTCTTCTTCTCCTCCTCCTCCCCCTCTTCTTCTTCTCCTCCTCCTCCCCCTCTTCTTCTTCTTCTCCTCCCCTCTTCTTCTCCTCCTCCTGCTCCTTCTTCTTCTCTTCCTCCTCCTCTTCTTCTCCTCCTCCTCCACCTCCTCCTCTTCTTCTCCTTCTTCTCCTCCTCCTCCCCTCTTCTTCTTCTTCCTCCTCCTCCCCTCTCTTCTTCTTCTTCTTCTCCTCCCCTCCCTCTTCTTCTTCTCTTCTTCTTCTCTCCTCCTCCTCTTCTCCTCCTCCTCCTCCTCCTTCTTCTATATAAATAGTGCCTGCAATTCAGAGGCAAAAATTCCAACCCGGGACTTGGAAATAGTTAAAAAAAACAAACTTTTGCAGTTAATTGCTTAGCGCGTCTGTAAAATGTTGGTGCCATCTAGTGCATAAGTACCTCTCCCTTTTAAAAACAGTAAACGAGCGAGCCACTCTGCATTTGTCGTTTTTGAGTCCGGCGGCCCGTCAAAAGCAGAAACAAATGCTCAGCACATCTTCTTTAACTTTTTCTCGCCGTGCGGTCGGCTCTTTCACAGTTGCAGTCTTCGCTTCCCCAAAGTATACTGCAGGAGTCATGAACAGACATTTCTAGGGTCGGTTCTGCCAAGATGCTCCAGTGGGAGTTCTTTGGAATGATTATTTCAGGAAAGAGTCAATGTGGAAATGTTGTTCAGAATGGAAAACCATGCGGTTTGTTTTTCCTTCCTGGAAAGGTCAGCAGTCGTGTTCCATGTTTATTCTTCATTCAGTGCACTTGCATGAAGGGAGGGGATTTGCGGTTGGAAGTAGCACCTGCCGTTGCCCTGTGGATAAGAAAACCTCAAAAATGGCTGAAACAGACTCTTCTGTTTAAGCACCATGGTATCTGTCAACAACTTTCCTGGTATCTGGGAAGTATTTTAATGTCCTTAGGATGCTGGAATAGATGGGCCACTGGTCTGATCCAGCAGGGCTCTTCTTACGTTCTTAGGATGCTGGACTAGAAGGACCACTGGTGTGATCCAGCAGGGCTCTTCTTATGTTCTTAGAATGCTGGACTAGAAGGAGCGCTGGTGTGATCCAGCCGGGCTCTTCTTATTTTCTTAGGATGCTGGACTAGATGGACCACTGGTGTGATCCAGCCTGGCTCTTCTTATTTTCTTAGGATGCTGGACTAGATGGACCACTGGTGTGATCCAGCAGGGCTCTTCTTATGTTCTTAGAATGCTGGACTAGAAGGACCACTGGTGTGATCCAGCAGGGCTCTTCTTATGTTCTTAGGATGCTGGACTAGAAGGACCACTGGTGTGATCCAGCAGGGCTCTTCTTATGTTCTTAGGATGCTGGACTAGAAGGACCACTGGTGTGATCCAGCAGGGCTCTTCTTATGTTCTTAGGATGCTGGACTAGATGAGTCACTGGTGTGATCCAGCCAGGCTCTTCTTATATTCTTAGGATGCTGGACTAGAAGGACCACTGGTGTGATCCAGCCAGGCTCTTCTTATATTCTTAGGATGCTGGACTAGATGAGCCACCGGTGTGATCCAGCAGGGCTCTTCTTACGTTCTTAGGATGCTGGACTAGAAGGACCACTGGTCTGATCCAGCCAGGCTCTTCTGCTGTTCTTAGGATGCTGGACTAGATGGACCACTGGTGTGATCCAGCCAGGCTCTTCTTATATTCTTAGGATGCTGGACTAGATGAGCCACCGGTGTGATCCAGCCAGGCTCTTCTTATATTCTTAGGATGCTGGACTAGATGGACCACTGGTGTGATCCAGCCAGGCTCTTCTTATATTCTTAGGATGCTGGACTAGAAGGACCACTGGTGTGATCCAGCCAGGCTCTTCTTATATTCTTAGGATGCTGGACTAGATGAGCCACCGGTGTGATCCAGCAGGGCTCTTCTTATATTCTTAGGATGCTGGACTAGAAGGACCACTGGTGTGATCCAGCCAGGCTCTTCTGCTGTTCTTAGGATGCTGGACTAGATGGACCACTGGTGTGATCCAGCCAGGCTCTTCTTATATTCTTAGGATGCTGGACTAGATGAGCCACTGGTGTGATCCAGCCAGGCTCTTCTGATGTTCTTAGGATGCTGGACTAGATGAGCCACTGGTCTGATCCAGCAGGGCTCTTCTGATGTTCTTAGGATGCTGGACTAGAAGCAGGGCCAGCCCCAGGTGTCTGGGCGCCCACCCCACTGGGGATGCCAATCTCCCGGTGGGGCCTGGAGATGGCAGAGCGCTGCCAGCCCCCACCCCTTTCCTCCCAGCACTGGCAGCGCTGGCTTTTCTGGGCGCCTCACAGCTGCGAGGTGCCCAGGAAAGCCAGGGAAAGGGCAGGGTTAGAATGCCCACCCCTTCCCTCCCATGGGCGCCTCCCAACTGCGAGGTGCCCAGGAAAGCTAGGGAAGGGGCGGGATTAGAAGGCCCGCCCCTTCCCTCCCAGCACCAGCAGCGCCGGCTTTCTGGGCACCTCGCAGCTGCGAGGCACCCAGGAAAGCCAGGAAAAAGGGCGGGATTAGAACACCCGCCCCTTCCCTCCCAGCGCCGGCAGGTGGCAGCTGCGAGGGCGCCCAGGAAAGCCGGCGCTGCCGGCGCTGGGCGGGAAGGGGGCTTTTCACGGGAGGGGGCATTTTGGCGCCCCTACAGGCTCGGTGCCCTAGGCCAGCGTTTTTCAACCACTGTGCCGTGGCACACTAGTGTGCCGTGAGATATTGTCTGGTGTGCCGTGGGAAAAATTCCAATTTCATCCGTAACATGCGGCTTCGGCTCACAGAGTTAAATTTTTTTAACATTTTCTAATGGTGGTGTGCCTCGTGATTTTTTTCATGAAAAAAGTGTGCCTTTGCACAAAAAAGGTTGAGTGAGCTGGCCCTGACTAGAAGGACCACTGGTGTGATCCAGCAGGGCTCTTCTTGTGTTCTTAGGATGTCAGACTAGTTGGAGAATAGTCCGATCCAGCAGGGCTCTTCTGATGTTCTTGGGATGCTGGACTAGATGAACCACTGGTGTGATCCAGCAGGGCTCTTCTCATGTTCGTAGGATGCTGGACTAGATGGACCCCTGGTCTGATTCAATGCGGTGCTTCTTAGGTCCTCAGGATGACCAGGTCATCTGTTCCTGACAATTAGGTTGTGCAGGGATGTTAAACAAGAGGAGCATGTGAAACAAGAGGAGTCATGGGTTTGTTTGTTTTTAACAAAAGTTTAAAGTTGCAGTACTGTTTGATTTCAGTTGTGAGGTGCCCTGAGTACAGTAGTGTGCCGAAAGTATATTAAAAAGATGAAAATATCCAGTCAAGGAAATATTAAATAATCTAGCAAATTAGCTAGAATCGAGTCAAGTTCAGAATACAAGGGAGCTTTGACTCTCCAAAAGCTCATACCTGCACAGAAGATCTTAAGAACATGAGAACATAGGAGAAGCCAATGTTGGATCAGGCCAGTGGCCCATCCAGTCCAACACTCTGCCACGCAGTGGCCAAAAATACCAGGGGCCACCAGGAGGTCCAGCAGTGGGGCCAGGACACTAGAAGCCCTCCCGCTGTTGCCTTCCCTAAGCACCAAGAATACAGAGCATCCCTTGCCCCAAACCAAAAGTCCCTAACTACATCTTGTGGCTAATAGCCACTGATGGACCTCTGCTCTATATATTTATCCAATTCCCTCTTGAAGCCGCCCATGCTTGTAGCCGCCAGCACTTCCTGTGGCAGTGAATTCCATGTGTCAATCACTCTTTGGGTGAAGAAGGACTTCGTTTTATCCGTTCTAACCCGACCGCTCAGCAATTTCATGGAGTGCCCACGAGTTCTCGTCTTGTGAGAAAGGGAGAAAAGGACTTCTTTCTCTTCCTGCTCTATTCCATGCTTCTTGTTCTCTAAGATTCTAGCGGACTCGATTCTTGCAGTTCTTCTGGAGACCCACGCGGCTGTCCTCCAAAACCATCTAGCAGATTAGGGCTACTATTCCACCAGTTCGGTCTGCCTGTCAGCAAGAGATTCCCGTCTCCTTAAGGCAGGATACCGGCTGTTCCAGCAAGAGGAAATCCACATCCGTTATTGAGTAATGCTCATTAACACTTGAGGAGTCGCGAAGGTTCCCACTCTTGGAATTAAAAAAAACCCCACCACAGTCTGCCTTCCTTATTAAAGAAACTTGAGTCATCCTTTCTGCAGAAAATTATGCGTATTCGGGCGAACGTTCTCCGTCCCTCGCAGGCTCAAAAACATTTTAGTCACGTTGCATCAGGCGGAGCCGTCACACTTCTACCCCCGGGCTTCCAGATGTAGCTTTTTGCACGAATCCCCGGCTTGCACCGAGAGCAAAAATGCCGCGACACCTAAAAGGCGAACAGGCTGAACGTGGCGTAAGTGTTCTTGGGCAGAGAGAAAGGCCAGCAATAACTAAAGTAAATAAATCTTACTACTAAGTACAACGGGACCACGACGAAAACAAAATACACCAATGGACAGAATGGGTTGCTCAAGGTCAAATACTACTAAAGTGCTTCTTAAAGGCATACGCCGTGGCTGGTGGGCTCAGACTGAGCCGGCTGAAACTGAATCCAGCGAAGACGGGGGTCCTGTGCCTGAGTCGGAGCGGTTCAGGGGTGGGGTTCCCGCTCCCGACCTTCGGTGGGGCACCGTTGGTGCCAGCGCCGGAGGTTAGGAGTTTGGGAGTGCTCCCGGATGCCTCCTTAACAATGGAGGCCCGGGTAGCAGCCACTGCAAAGTCGGCCTTTTACCATCTTCGGCTGACTCGGCAGTTGGCTCCCGTGACGACCTGGCTACAGCGATCCATGCGATGGTCACCTCGAGACTAGACTACTGTAACGTTCTCTACGTGGGGCTGCCCTTGTCGCAAATCCGGAAGCTGCAGCTAGTGCAGAACGCCGCGGCCAGGCTTGTGTTGGGCCTCCCTAAATGGGAGCACATCCAGCCTGCGCTGAAGGCACTGCGCTGGCTGCCAATAGCATACCGAATTCGCTTCAAGGTGCTGGTATTGACCTTTAAAGCCCTATACGGCCAGGGTACGACATACCTTTCCCCATACGTACCCCAGAGAGCACTACGGTCAGGAACACAACATCGACTGACCGTTCCTGGCCCTAAGGACGCCAGGCTCGCTGCCACCAGGGCCAGGGCCTTTTCAGTGGTGGCTCCATACTGGTGGAATGAGCTCCCGGAAGAGATCGGGGCCCTGCGGGACCTTCTGCAGTTCCGCAGGGCCTGCAAGACGGAGCTCTTCCACCAGGCTTTCAATTAGGAGCCGCCACACCACCACCATCTGTGGTTTTGGGTTGGCCTTGGTCTGGGGGTGGGGGGGACTGCGTTATACTAAGCTGAAGATCACCAAGCCAGTGAAAATTGCATATTGAAAGATTACCATCACTAGCACTTTAATGCTCGGTGTTAATGTATGCATGCAGTTTTAAATTTTTGTACTCGGCTCTTATGGTACAGGGTACCAATTAGTGTAAGCCGCCCTGACCCTGCCTGCGGGGAGGGCGGAGTATAAATTGAAATAATAAATAAATAAACAAACAGAGTAAATGAGAAAATCACGCATGGAGATTAAACTATAAATCTTTTAGTATGAGCCACACATTGCTTATTAAAGCACAAAAGGCTATGAAACAAATTGTTGTTGTTGTTGTTGTTGTTCAGTCGCACAGTCGAGTCCGACTCTTTGCGACTCCATGGACCAGATCACGCCAGGCCCTCCTGTCTTCCGCTGTCCACTGAAGTTTGCTCAATTCCATGTCCGTTGCCTCGATAACGCTGTCTAACCATCTCATCCTTTGCCATCCCCTTCTTCTTTGACCTTCAATCTTTCCCAGCATCAGGGTCTTCTCCAGTGAATGCTCCCTTCTCATTTGGTGGCCAAAGTATTTGAGCTTCAGCTTCAGGATCTGGCCTTCCAGGGAACAGTCAGGGTTGATTTCTTTTAGGATTGACTGATTTGATCTCCTTGCAGTCCAAGGGACTCTCAAGAGTCTTCTCCAGCACCATAGTTTAAAAGAATCTATTCTTTGGTGCTCGGCCTTCCTTATAGTCCAACTCTCGCAGCCATACATGACTACGGGGAATACCATTGCTTTGACCATGCGGACTTTTGTTGGCAGGGTGATGTCTCTGCTTTTTATCATGCTGTTTAGGTTTGCCATCTCTTTCCTTCCAAGGAGCAGGCGTCTTTTAATTTCATGGCTGCAGTCCCCATCTGCAGTGATCTGGGATCCCAGGAACGTGAAGTCTGTCACTACTTCTACGACTTCCCCCTCTATTTGCCAAGGAGTGATGGGGCCAGATGCCATGATCTTAGTTTTTTTGATGTTGAGCTTCAAGCCCACTTTTGTGCTCTCCTCTTTCACTTTGAGCAAGAGGCTCTTTAGGTCCTCTTCACTTTCTGCCATCAGAGTGGTATCGTCTGCATACCTGAGGTTATTGATCTTTTCCCCAGCAATCGTAACTCCAGCTTGTGATTCATCCAGGCCAGCATTTCGCACACAAGTACAAAGAAACCTTCCTAAAGCAAGACCAGTAAAAGGGCTGTATACAGTCCTGGAAAACACTGCAGTCTCGTTTCCTGTTTCTTAGTTTCCAAACTTTCAGGTCTGCCAGGAGGCTGAGAAAACAGGCCGACGTCTCTCCTCGTCCGAGAGAGTTTCGATTCTGCTTCTTCTTCAGAGGCGATACATTCTTATGGACGGTGTTCCCTCTAAGCTGAGTTAGTGTGAGCTAGCTCACAGTTTTTTAACCTCCGGCTCACACAGTTTTACCTTCGCTCAGGAAGGATGGCTTCAGAGCAAACTAATTTATGCAGTAACCCAATTGCTCGCTCACAACGTTAATGCCAGTAGCTCACACAAAAAAATTCTTGCTCGCAAGACTCAACAGCTTAGAGGGAACATTGCTTATGGAACCGCACAGTTTACATATAGTGCATGCCTTATCATACTCCCACACGGAGCCTTAGTTTGGAAACAGGAAAGGAGATTGCAGTGTTTCCCAGGACTGTCTACAGCCCATTTACTGGCCTCGCTTTAGGAAGGTTTCTTTGTACTTGTGTTTTTGTTTAATAGCCTTTTGTGCTTTGATAAGCAATAATTATATGTGGTCCCTATTAAAAGATTTACAGTTTAATCTCCACGCATGATTTTCTCATTTATTATGTTTGAGACATATGCCTTTAAGTAGCACTTTAGTGGTATTTGACCTCGAGCAATCTGTTCTCTCCACGGTGGATTGATTTCGTCATTTTGTAAATAAATCCTAGACTGGAAGAGCGGGCGCCCTGTGAATGGGCTTCCTTGCCGTCCTGCCCCGGCTTGAAAACTATACTCTCTCTTCACAGCACAGCAAAACCTTTCCTGTAGGGTGCCGGCGATCTGTGGACACGCTTTCTCCATTTATCTGCCCCACAGTGTACGTTTCCAACCTAAACTTGCATGACCAAAAGAAACCACCCGAGGCCGTCCTGGGATTTGCTTTAGGGCAGGCCGTATGATTTGGCAGCCGGACGGCAATGGCAAACGTGTGGCAAAATCTCCCCAAGCCGTAGATTGGTGCTGGTTTCACCAAACCTTTCTTGGTGGCGCCATTCTGTTCAGCGGCCACCTTAAGAACATGTTGGGTCAGGCCAACGGCCCATCCAGTCCAACCCTCTGTGTCACACAGTGGCCAAAAATCCAGGTGCCATCAGGAGGTCCACCAGTGGGGCCAGAAACCCAGTCACTGTTGCCCCCCAAGGACCGAGAATACAGAGCATCACTGCCTCAGACGTAAAAACATAAGAGAAGCCATGTTGGATCGGGCCAGTGGCCCCTGCAGTCCAACACTCTGTGTCACACAGGTGCCAAAACCCAGGTGCCATCAGGAGGGCCACCAGCGGGGCCAGAACTCCAGAAGCCCTCCCACTATTGCCCCTGAAGCACCAAGAACACAGAGGACCACTGCCCCAGACATAAGAGAAGCCATGTTGGATCAGGCCAATGGCCCGTCCAGTCCAACACCCTGTGTCACCCAGTGGCCAAAACCCAGGGGCCATCAGGAGGTCCACCAGTGGGGCCAGAACTCCAGAAATCCAGTCACTGTTGCCCCCCAAGGACCAAGAAGGCAGAGCATCCCTTGCCCTAGACAGAGTGCTCCATCTATACCTTGTGGCTCATAGCCACTGTAGGACCTCTGCTTCAGATGTTTATCCAGTCCCCTCTTGATGTTGTCTATACTTGTAGCTGCCACCACTTCCTGCGGCAGTGGATCCCACATGTTAATGACTCTTCGGGTGAAGAAGAACTTTGTGTTATCTGTTCTAAGCCTACTTCTCATTAATTTCATCGAGTGCCCACAGGTCCTTGTATTGTGGGGAAGGCAGGAAAGCCCACGTTTCTTGTGCATCGCGATGATCGAACGCATCACGGTCAGCAGACCGCTCCTTTCCCAGATGTTCCGCGCCAGGCATGTTTCTTTGGAAGACCGAATTCACTCATCCTCATCAGACAGTTGACAAAACGTTCACGCCATTGCCGGGATGGGTTCAGAGTAACCAGAAGGGAAGCCGCTTAAAAGAGGCCATCAAATAAATTGTGAGGGGCGGGGGGTGGACGGAGTTTTCTGTGGAACTCAGTACAGAGACCAGAGCGTCACGCCAGCGTGACTAAAGGGTGGCTCATCTTCAGCACTTGACTTCCCGCTCCCAGTGAACCTTCCCGCATTTGTTAAAAAAACGGGATCTGGTTTTTGAGTGACTCAGAGCCGGTGCCCTGCCAGAGCCTCTGCCCCTCCCCAATGCCCCGGGGTGGCTTTGTTGCACATACATTTGACTGAATACTGTGGTTTTTAACATCTTGAGCAGGCCTTGTCCCTGCACGGTGGAGGGGAGGGTGCCAGAGGGCACAGGAAATCCGCTGTCCCTTTTACACGGTTCACAATTGTGGCTTTTCGACAGCATTCCTAACGGAGCCGGATTGGAATCTCGAGCCTGGAAAGAGGAATCCCTTTCATATTGGTGTAGTGGTCAAGTGCGCGGACTCTAATCTGGGAGAGCCAGGTTTGATTCCCCACTCCTCCGCCTTGCAGCTGCTGGATGACCTTGCGCAAGCCGTAGTTCTGTCAGAGGTGTTCTTGAAAAGGAGCAGTTTCTGTCAGAGCTCTCTCAGCCCCACCTACCTCACAGACAGACGGACGGACGGACGGACAGACAGAGATTGGATTCATACCCGGCCCTGCACTCGGAGTCTCAGAGCGGCTTACGAACGCCTTTCCCTTCCCCTCCCCACAACAGACACCCTGTGATTTAGGTGGGGCTGAGAGAGCTTTTTCTAGAACAGTTATTGAGAGAACAGCTCTGACAGAACTGTGGCTTGCCCAAGGTCATCCAGCAGCTGCGAGTGGAGGAGTGGGGGAATCAAACCCGGTTCTCCCAGATCAGAGTCCGCGCGCTTAACCACTACACCACACTGTATTACATTCATCAAGATGTACTATATTCACGGATGAATATAATTCCAGATGTATTATATTCACGAATGAACACACATGACGCTGTCTTGCACCGAATCAGAATCTTAATGAAATGGATAGATCAACGTGTATTGTTTTAGATTGTGGGGAGGGGAAGGGAAAAGAGACTGTAAGCCGCTCGGAGACTCGGAGTGAAGGGCAGGGTATAAATCCAATCTCCTCCTCCTCCTCATTGTCTTCCTCCTCTTCCTCTTCCTCCTCCTCCTCTTCTTCTTCTTCTTCTCCTCCTCCTCCTTGTTGTCTTCTTCCTCTTCCTCCTCCTCTTCCTCCTCCTTGTTGTCTTCTTCCTCCTCCTCCTCCTCCTCCTCCTCCTCCTCCTCTTCTTCTTCTTCTTCTCCTCCTCCTCCTTGTTGTCTTCTTCTTCTTCCTCCTCCTCTTCCTCCTCCTTGTTGTCTTCTTCCTCCTCCTCCTCCTCCTCCTCCTCCTCCTCCTCTTCTTCTTCTTCTTCTCCTCCTCCTCCTTGTTGTCTTCTTCTTCTTCCTCCTCCTCTTCCTCCTCCTTGTTGTCTTCTTCCTCTTCCTCCTCCTCCTCCTCCTCTTCTTCTTCTTCTTCTCCTCCTCCTCCTTGTTGTCTTCTTCTTCTTCCTCCTCCTCTTCCTCCTCCTTGTTGTCTTCTTCTTCCTCCTCCTCCTCCTCCTCCTCCTCCTCTTCTTCTTCTTCTTCTCCTCCTCCTCCTTGTTGTCTTCTTCTTCTTCCTCCTCCTCTTCCTCCTCCTTGTTGTCTTCTTCTTCCTCTTCCTCCTCCTCCTCCTCCTCCTCTTCTTCTTCTTCTCCTCCTCCTCCTTGTTGTCTTCTTCTTCTTCCTCCTCCTCTTCCTCCTCCTTGTTGTCTTCTTCTTCCTCCTCCTCCTCCTCCTCCTCCTCCTCTTCTTCTTCTCTATATTTCTGAGGTTGTAGTTTTTCATTTTGTTTTCTTCATCTGTATTGCGGTTTTAAAAATATAGCATAAAAAGAAATTACAGGATAAAGAAAGCGGGCAGGGCCAGATGGCTCTTCTGCCCAGCAAGGCTTCCGACTGGCCACTGGGCGTTTGGTTGGTTGTGAAGATTTTTAAAAAGAACATTGCTTTGGCAGCGGTTGTTTCCGCAGCACAAGGATCTCCACCGCGTAACGGAAGGTAAACTGCATCCGGTTCGGCGTAGCGGTTAGGAACGCAGACTCTAATCTGGGAGAACTGGGTTTGATTCCCCCACTCCTCCACATGCAGCTGCTGGTGTGACCTTGGGTTAGTCACCAGTTCTTTCAGAGCTGTTCTTTCAAGAGCAGTCCTCAAGAGAGCTCTCTCAGCCCCAACTACCTCCCAGGGTGTCTATTGTGGGGAGGGGAAGAGAAAGGAGTTTGTGAGCCGCTCTGAGACTCCTTCGGGTAGTGAAGAACGGGGTATAAATCCAATCTCCTTCTCCTTCTACCTCCCAGGGTGTCTGTTGTGGGGAGGGGAAGGGAAAGGAGTTTGTGAGCCGCTCTGAGACTCCTTCAGGTAGTGAAGAACGGGGTATAAATCCAATCTCCTTCTCCTTCTACCTCCCAGGGTGTCTGTTGTGGGGAGGGGAAGGGAAAGGAGTTTGTGAGCCGCTCTGAGACTCCTTCAGGTAGTGAAGGTCGGGGTAGAAATCCAGTCTCCTTCTTCTTCTTCTGCCATTTTGTAGCTGTGGCTGTCAAGAATTCCAGAAGTGTCCAGAGGCGCAAAAAGGCCAGGGACTGTTGCACCCGGAGATCAGTTTATTTAGAATATTTCTCTGCCACCTCTTCAAAGTCCTGCTTGAGGCAGCATACGGTGTAAGAAAGCAACAAGCAGAATAAAAAACACAACATATGGATTCCCCTGGAGAAAATGGCAGCTGCAGAGGGTGGATCCTGTGATGTCACGTCCCTGCTAAGCTCCCTCCCCTCCCCAAACTCCGCCCCTCCAGGCTCCGCCCCCAAACCGTCAGGGATTTCCCACCCTGGAATATATACCCCAAAGAGCACTACGGTTCAGGGCACAAGATTGCTAAGTGCCCCCAGGCCCCAGGGAGGCCCGGCTTGCTGCAAGCAGGGCCGGGGCCTACTCAGTGGCGGCTCCTACCTGGTGGAATGAGCTCCCGGAGGAGATCAGGGCCCTGCGGGACCTTGTACAGTTCTGCAGGGCCTGCAAGACGGAGCTCTTCCGCCAGGCCTTCGACTAGGAGCTGCCACCACCCCCAACGGAGCGACCTTATGACGACCACATTTCAGTGGCACGGCGTATCGCTACCATGGTACAGGGATGGAGGCAACATCTACTGGACACCATCTTGTCTTAATTTAAGAGCAACAGCATTGAGCACTTTATGTAATTTCTGGTATTTACTCTGTTTTATCCTGTTTTACTTGGTTTTATGTATTGGCACGTGGTGCCCCTGTTTGTTAGGCGCCCTGAGCCCATTCGTGGGGAGGGCGGGGTAGAAATCTAAATAAATAAATAAATAAGCCCTACTCCTAGATGAAGTGTGACTCATAAACCGTTCCAGCAAATTGGTCCTGGACTGAGAGGGGCCACGGCTCAGTGGCAGAGCATCTGCTTGGCAGGCAGAAGGTCCCAGGTTCAATCCCCGTCATCTCCAGTTAAAAAGGACCAGGCAGTAGGGGATGGGAAAGACCTCAGCCTGAGACCCTGGAGAGCCATGAAGTGGGGCTGTGGCTCAGTGGCAGAGCATCTGCTTGGCAGACAGAAGGTCCCAGGTTCAGTCCCCAGCAGATCTAGTTAAAAAGGACCAGGCAGTAGGGGACGTGAAAGACCTTAGCCTGAGATCCTGGAAGAGTCATGAAGTGGGGCTGTAGCTCAGTGGTTGAGCATCTGCTTGGCAGGCAGAAGGTCCCAGGTTCCATCTCCGTCATCTTCAGTTAAAAAGGACCAGGCAGGAGGTGATGTGAAAGACCTCCGCCTGAGATCCTGGAAGAGTCATGAAGTGGGGCTGTAGCTCAGTGGTAGAGCATCTGCTTTGGCAGACAGAAGGTCCCAGGTTCAATCCCCGGCATCTCCAGTTAAAAGGACCAGGCAGTAGGGGATGGGAAACACTGAAGACTTTGGAGAGCTCCTGCCAGTCTGAGTAGACAATACTGACCTCGATGGACCAAGGGTCTGATTCCATAGAAGGCAGATCCGTGTGTTCATGCGATGGTCTTCTTGATCCTTTCCTTAGGCATGGCTTTGTTTTTGGCACCAGCTATAACAGTACAACCTTTCTCTTCCCCTTCCTCCCCGAATGCAGAACGGGCCCAGTGCCAGGTCTTGTCACAAGATGTGCATCGACATCCAGCGGCGACAGATCTACACGCTGGGCCGCTACCTGGATTCCTCCGTGAGGAACAGCAAGTCCCTGAAGAGCGACTTCTACCGCTACGACATCGACACGAACACGTGGATGCTGCTGAGCGAGGACACTGCGGCGGACGGAGGCCCCAAGCTGGTCTTTGACCATCAGGTCAGTACGCGGTGCACGTAATAAGGGCCTCAGGTAAAGGAACGGAGGCGGCGGTCAGTTCGGCGGCGGCAGCGAAACCAAAGCGTCCTCCGTCGCTCGGTTCTGACATTACACTGCCTCTTCCAACCCTGCGTGCGCTGTCCTGTGAATTCCAGTAACCAGGGCTCTTTTTGTAGAAAAAGCCCAGCAGGAACTCATTAGCACAGTAGGCCACACTCACCAGCAGGAACTCATTAGCATGTCAGGCCACACCCCCGACCGCACAGCTCATTAACATATTAGGCCACACCCCCATGTTGCCGGAAATGTGGTCATCCAGCCACACCCACCTTTTGCTTCTTATTCTGTTTACCTTGTTTGTTGTCAAGACCCAGGGCTTTTTTGGTAGCAGGAACTCCTTTGCATGTTAGGCCACACACCCTCATGTACCCAATCCTAATGAGTGTCTGCTGTTGGGCGTGGCCTATTATGCTAATGAGTTCCTGCTGGGCGTGGCTTTCAAGCGGAGGCTGGACGACCATGTTTCGGGTACGTTGTAGGTATGTAGGGCTATCTTTCGGCTGTGCTCCTGCAGAGTGCAGGGGGTCAGACTAGATGACCTGCAAGGTCCCTTCCAACATTCTACGATTCTATGATTCTCTCCCACTGTGGGAATGGGAGAATGTGACTCTCGCTATATCAGGTATCAAGTGCCTACTTCTAATGGAGGTGGATTCAGGTAGGTAGCCGTGTAGGTCCAAAGCAACAGAACAAAGCCTGAGTCCAGTGGCACCTTTTAGACAAACAAAGATTAATTCTGGGTATAAGCGTCCGTGTGCATGCACGCTTCAGAAGTCTGCATGCTCACAAAAGCTTATAGAATCAATCTTTGTTGGTCTTAAAGATGCCACTGGACACAAACTCTGTTCTAATGGAGGTAGTAAGCCCCGTGTCCGCATTGGCCACTTCAGAGCCCATTGGCCACTTCGGCTCTCCATCCACAGAAAGCAAGCCCATTAGAAGGATTCTAATGGAAAATTCTTTTTAACATGCCGGCTTTCTGCCTGCAAGGATGCTGTTGATTGAAGGAGCATCCGTCCACGTGAGTCCGTATCTGCTGTCTGGGATGATTCAACCAAGACGCAGGGTTTTATCATCTCCATGGGAATAAGCCCGAACGCACGTAATTATCTTTAATCAGAGAAAGTACAACCCAGCACATTTCTTTGGGCTTCTATGCTAGCATAGATTTCCGTTCCTTGTTTGGCTTTTACGAAGCCCCGGAAAACTTCTTTGCTTCAGCAAGCCATTAAAGAGAGAGCTGGCATGGTGTGGCAGCAGCAGCTGGAGTGTCGAACTAGGATCCGGGATACCCCATCGTCCTCGCCCTCCTCTTCCTCCTCCTCCTCGCCTAGCTCGTAGTGTTGCTGTGAGGATAACATGGAGGAAAGGAGAACAATGTGACGATGTCCCCATTGACAAGGAAAGCAAGTTATAAATAAAATTAAATCATGGCCTTCTGTGAAGTTGGATGGACTTCAGTAGTCGTTGCATTTTTACCAATATCCCAGTATTAATATGCGTAGTTGTATCCTTTATCAAAGTAAGCGGCATAGATCTTGTGGAAGCAGTGGGGACTTGATGCAGAAATACGTGGTTCTGAGTTCCAGTTGTCTAAAGGTAAAAGGTAGAGGTTTCCCTTGCTCGAAATCCAGTCGAAGCCTGACTCTAGGGGCGGGGTGCTCATCTCCGTTTCCAAGCCGAAGAGCCAGCGCTGTCCAAAGACGTTTCCATGGTCATGTGCCCGGCATGACTAGACGCCGAGGCACACGGAAAACTGTCACCTTCCCACCGAAGCGGTAGCTATTTTATCTACTTGCAGTTTCTTGCTTTCGAACTGCTAGGTCGGCAGGAACTGGGGCCGGAGACGGGAGCTCACTCCGTCATGCGGCACTCGGGCCTCGAACTGCTGAACTACCGACCCTCCGGCCTGCAGTTCAGCGTCTTAACGGCTTGAGCCACCGCAGCTCCTTCAAGTTGTCTGCATTGCAGTTAATTTTTTTCCCTGTAGCCAGTGATCCACAGACTTGCAAAATGCCTTTGGATTGTCCGCCTGTTGCACCTCCCTCAGTTTCATGCTCTCTGCCAGTAGCGGGCCGTTGCCTTTACTTTCCCAGAGGGCTCTGGGTTTCAGCGACGCGCCTGCTTCCGGGATTCGCCAACGTGCAGTCCTGCCGTTGGTTTCCGAGCCTCGTTCTTGCCCACAGCCTAAACCCAACGGCCTTTTCTTGCAGATGTGTATGGACTCCGAGAAGCACATGATCTACACCTTTGGCGGAAGGATTCTGACGTGCAACGGCAGCGTGGACGACAGCCGAGCCAGCGAGCCGCAGTTCAGCGGCCTGTTTGCTTTCGACTGTCGGTGCCGGACATGGAAGCTCCTGCGGGAAGATTCGTGCAATGCCGGCCCCGAGGACATCCAGTCCAGGATAGGGCACTGCATGCTGTTCCATTCAGTAAGAGCCACTCCACATCATCCGTTTGACGCCCCACTTTATCTCGGACCTTCGTTGAAGCGTGTGATGCTTAAAAACCCAGAAAGGATGGTTAAAGTAGGGCTGCAAGCTTCAACCGTTTGGTGTAGTTGGTTAAGTGCGCAGACTCTAATCTGGGAGAACCGGGTTTGATTCCCCACTTCCCCACATGCAGCCAGCTGGATGACCTTGGGCAAGTTATAGTTCTGTCAGAGCTGTCCTTGAAAGAGCAGTTTCTGTCAGAGCTCTCTCAGCCCTCACCGACCTCACAGGGTGTCTGTTGTGGGGAGGGAAGGGAAAGAGTTTGTAAGCCACTCTGAGACTCCTCTGGGTAGTGAGGGGTGGGGCATAAATCCAATCTCCTCCTCCTCCTCCTCCTCCTCCTCCTCCTCTTCTTCTTCTTCCTCTTCTTCTTCCTCTTCTTCTTCCTCTTCTTCTTCCTCTTCTTCTTCCTCTTCTTCTTCCTCTTCTTCTTCCTCTTCTTCTTCTTCTTCTTCTTCTTCTGTAGAGAGTAAACTCAGGTAACTAACTGAAGACTGAACATGAGTGCCAGTTTTCATTAGTGGGGGTCATAAGCAATGTTCCCTCTAACCTGTGAAGTCCTGTGAGCAAAAATTCTACTTTGTGAGCTACTGGCATTAAAGTTGTGAGCGAGCAATGTGGCTGCTGCATACATTAGTTTGCTCTGGAGCCCTCCTTCCTGAGCGAAGACAAAAATGTGTGAGCTGGAGGCTAAAAACTGTGAGCTAGCTCACACTAACTCAGCTTAGAGGGTTAGGGTTAGGGTCATAAATTATATATATTTTTTACTGACAGACCAACCTGGCTGCTCATTTTGGAGTTGTAAGGTAAGGGACACGGTCAGGTTTTTCTCCAGGCTTGTTTTGGAATTGGGGTGTTACTGTCTCAAGGGATGAGAGAATAGTTAAAAAAATAAGAGAAGCCAATGTCGGATCAGGCCAGTGGCCCGTCTTGTCCAACACTGTGTCCCACAGTGGCCAAAAACTAGGTGCCATCAGGAGGTCCACCAGCAGGGCCATAAGAACATAAGAGAAGCCCTGCTGGATCAGGCCAGTGGCCCATCTTGTCCAACACCCTGAGTCACACAGTGGCCAAAATTCAGGGGGCCATAAGAACATAAGAGAAGCCATGTTGGATCAGGCCAGTGGATCCAGAACCTGGAAAGGTTAGTCCAATTGAAGAGAGGCCAACAATAAAAGCTAAATATATCTCTAATGTATAAAAAGATATATGTATTTATTAACAAAGAATTTAAAAAATATAAGAGGGCCCAACCACGCCTCATGTAAAAATACCAGAATCTAACACACCACCCTTGTGTCAAGTCCATTGGCCCTTGTGTGTTAGATTCTGGTATTTTTACATGAGGTGTGGTTGGGCCCTTATATATTTTCAAATTCTTTGTTAATAAATACATGTCTCTTTTTATACACTATATATATATTTAGCTTTTATTGTTGGCCCTCCTTTCAGTTGGACTAACCTTTTCAGGTTCTGGATCCCAGGTTTCTAGGTTCAGCCCCCCCCCCCCTCTTTTTTTCCCAGTTGGATCTGGCCATCCAGTCCAACAGCCTGAGACACACAGTGGCCAAAACCCAGGTGCCATCAGGGGGCCATAAAAACATATGAGAAGCTATGTTGATCAGGCCAGTGGCCCATCCAGTCCAACAGCCTGAGTCACACAGTGGCCAAAGCCCAGGCGCCATCAGTGGGGCTGTATGAGAAGCCATGTTGGATCAGGCCAGTGGCCCATCTAGTCCAACGCTCTGTCACACAGTGGCCAGAAATACCAGGTGCCATCAGGAGGTCCAGCAGTGGGGCCATAAGAACATAAGAGATGCCAATGTTAGGTCAGGCCAATGGCCCATCCAGTCCAACATTCTGTCACACAGTGGCCAAAAATACCAGGAGTCATCAGGAGGTCCCCCAGTGGGGCCATAAGAACATAAGAGAAGCCAAAGTTGGATCAGGCCAATGGCCCATCCAGTCCAACACTCTGTCACACAGTGGCTAAAAATACCAGGTGCCCTCAGGAGGTCCACCAGTGGGGCCAGGACACTAGAAGCCCACCCATTGCTGCCCTCCCCCCAAGCACCAAGAATACAGAGTATCTCTGCCCCATCTATGCCTTGTGGCTAATAGCCACTGATGGACCTCTGCTCCGTATGACCTTTTCTTCATTCAAGCAATAGCTTCTGTTTGTGAAATGGACAGTGACTTCTTGCTTTCTTTCAATCTCTCCATTGGGAGGCCATGATGACCTGCAGTTATTTACATTGGCGGTGTGTTCGAAGGGCACGTGGAAAACTGAAACCATTTCAACGAATTGCTGGTCCTGCTCTTGAGTGGCGGAAAGGGCAATCGAGTTGCCGCCCGCTTATTGCAACCCTGTAAGGTTTTCAAGGCAAGCCAACCGAAATGGTTTGTCACTGCCTGCCTCGGCTTGGACGTCCTTTATTGTCTCCCATCTGAGTACCAACCAGGGCTGACCCTGCTTAGCTTCCGAGGTCCAATGAGATCTGGCTGTCCTGGGCCATCCAAGGCTAGAAACTTCCATAAATTATGCATATTAACATGCCTTGCTGTTCCCTTCTGTGTTGGTCAATGCCAGACGGCCTACGCTAAGTGGAGAGCCAGTTTGGTGTAGGGAGTTAACAGTGCGGACTCTAATCTGGGAGAACCGGGTTTGATTTCCCCCCACGCCTCCATGTGCAGCTGCTGGTGTGACCTTGGGTCAGTCTCAAGTTCTCTCAGAGCTGTTCTCACAAGGGCAGTCCTCAACAGAGCTCTCTCAGCCCCACCTACCTCACAGGCAGTGTTCCCTCTAAGTTGAGTTAGTGTGAGCTCGCTCACAGTTTTTTAGCCTCCAGCTCACACATTTTTGTCCTCGCTCAGGAGGGATGGCTCCAGAGCAAACTAATTTATGCAGTAGCCAAATTGCTCACTTACAACTTTAATGCCAGTAGCTCACAAAGGAGAATTTTTGCTCACAAGACTCCACAGCTTAGAGGAAGCATTGCTCATAGGGTGTCTGTTGTGGGGAGGGGAAGGGAGAGGAGAGGAGATTGTCAGCTGCTCTGAGACTGCTTCGGGTAGTGAAGGGCGGGGCATAAATCCAGTCTCCTCCTCCTCCTCCTCTTCTTCTTCTTCTTCTTCTTCATCATCATCATCATCATCATCATCATCATAGCTATCTGGTGACCACGGTTGGTGCCCCAGGGATAAAGTGTTTGGCAATGGTCCTTCACATAAGAGTCACAGACTGTAACTTGTGGGTGCTTGACCAGGCCCTGTTGTCTTAGAGTCTCTTTCACATACCGCTTTAGAGGATACTCAGAACGCTTCCCTTTCTTCCCTTCAGAGAAATCGTTGCCTGTACGTGTTCGGCGGGCAGAGGTCAAAAACGTACTTGAACGACTTCTTCAGCTACGACGTGGACAGCGATCACGTGGACATTATCTCGGACGGCACGAAGAAAGATTCGGGGATGGGTAAGCGGTCTCTCGGCGCCTTAAAACGTTTTGTTCTTAACCCTCGCCGGCGCGAATGGGAGGCTGTCGACTTTGGCAGGGAACAGCCCCCACGTCGTGACAAGCGTCCGGCTCTCTCTGGGCCCGTTCACGTTACCTGAAGGTGTTTGAGGGTCGTTAAAGGCCCGTCCCTGTTGGCGCAGCGGGCAAACTCAAGGAGCTCCATGCCACCTCCTTTGCCTTTTGGGTGGTGGCAGCTTCCCCGGAGAAATGTGGCTTCTCCCACGCCAGAGGGGTTGAGTGAGTTGCGGGTGCCTGTGAGGAGAAATCAAGACAAATCCAGGCTTATTCAGGTGTGTGTTGGAGAAGAAGCAGTGTTATCTGTATGAGGCTTTGGACAGAAAACAGTAAGGGGAAGGAAGGTTAAGCAGCCCATCCCTCCACTGCTTTTCAGTAAAAAAGAAAAGGGTGATTGGGGAAATCAGTAGTTGCTTCGAGCATTTGCCTATTTATTTAATTTGTGCCCCGGCCTCCCTGCCGAAGCAGGCTCGGGGCGGCCCAGAAGGCCACTTGGAATCATAAAACAACATAAAACGTTCTCAACTCCTGAATCTTCTTTTGTCTGTTTCGGTACCACTCTTTTTTTATGTTTATTTCTTTCCTTATACAGTGTCCTCTAATAACTGCTTTCGCTGCGTCCCACAAGGTGTTGGTAGTTACTGTATGCCTATTTTCTTTAAAATATAGTTTAATTTGTTTTTCTATATGTTCCTTATCTTCTTTTTTTGCCATAACTAGATTATTATAAGGTCTCATGGTCCATTCTGTTCTCAAGTCCAGTTCCACAGTTACTGGGGCGTGATCTGAAATCCAAATTGGATATATTCGGGCCGCTTGGACCAAAAATGTTCTGGTTTCCTTAGTTAGAACAAAGTCTATACAGGAATAGGTTCTGAACCTGTTGGAGAAGAAGGTGGGGGTGGGTTTTTGACCGATTAGCTCATATATTTCTTTTAACCCCCATTTGTTTATAAGGCTTTTAGTATGTTTTGTGATGTCCATATTAAAATCACCAGTAACAATTAAGTCTCCCTGGGCAAAATTCTGAGTCTTTTTCATTACTTTATTTAGGAACTTCTTTTGACCTCTATTTGGTGCATATAAATTAAGGATTGTAAAATATGTTTTTTTTTTTAATACAGTTTTTTATTGGATATATCACATGTTCATACAATTTAAACAAATCACTACATATCCATTTTTCTTTCTCCCTCTCCCCCCAAACAAGGCTTCCCGCACTGCTCCAACCCCATTGATGTCTCTCTTATTCTATTACAATTACTTCTAAACTTATTTTCTCATACTAACGGTAACAATTCAAAAGTCAAACTCTCTTTCATTTTCTTCTTAATAACTATCAAAACAAATCAAACCACGTTTAATATCCCAGTTTTTCAACAGGTATTCTTGAAAGTCTTTCCAGTCTTCAAAAAAAGTTTCATCTTCTTCATTGTTTAGCTTTCTTGTTAGTTTGTCCATTTCTGCCATAAACAACGTCTTTTTAATCCATTCCCATGTTTCAGGTACTTTATCTTGTTTCCAACATTGAGCAAAAGTCAGTCTAGCTGCTGTAATCAAGTACCATAATAATGTTCTCTTGGCTACATTTATTTCTTCCATTTTAAGACCTAGCAATAACATCTGTGGGTCTTTCTTAAAAGTACATTTCAGAATTTTTTGTATCTCATTGTGGATCTTAGTCCAATAACATGCTGCTTTATCATATGTCCACCACATATGGTAAAAAGACCCTTCATGTTTCTTACATTTCCAACATTTGTTAGACATACTTTCATTTATAATAGCAATTTTTTTAGGCGTCATATACCATCTATACATCATTTTATAGCAATTCTCTTTAACATTTACACAAGTTGAAATTTTCATTGACTTTTTCCACAAATATTCCCAAGATGTCATTAATATCTCATTATTAACATTTACCGCCCATTTTATCATTTGCTCTTTTACAATTTCATCCTCAGTATACCATTTCAATAAAACCTTGTACAGTTTAGAAATCATTTTTTTCCCCTTTTCAAGCCATACAGTTTCAATTTCCATATTGTTTTCTCTAAAACCATGTTCTCTTTTATCGGTCTTAAATAAGTCATAAATCTGTCTATACTTCAACCAATCATATTCAAATTCCACATCAAATCTGTCTTTTAACACAAAGTTTTTCCCTTCTAATTTTAAAAGACTTTTGTAAGGTAGCCAATCTAACCCTTGATTTCTTGAATACGGATTAATCACTTCTGCTGGTACTATCCAAAGTGGTCTTTCTTCTGAGAAGAATTTTCTATATCTCATCCAAGTCTCGAACAGTGATTGTCTTATAAAGTGGTGTTTGAAGAATTTGTCCATTTTTACTTTTCCATACCATAAGTATGCGTGCCATCCAAACTTGTTGTCATGCCCTTCTAAAGCCAATAACTTCTTATTCTCAAGATTAATCCACAGTTCCAACCATGTTAAACAGACGGCATCATAATACAATCTTAGGTTTGGTAATTGTAGACCTCCTCTTTCCTTTGCATCACATAAAATTTTCATTTTAATCCTTGGTTTTCTTCCTGCCCATACAAATTTGGATAATTCTTTCTGCCACGAATCCAATACTTTCCTTTGTTTTAATATTGGAATAGTCTGAAATAAAAACATCAAACGCGGTAAGATATTCATTTTTACAGTCGCGATTCTTCCCAATAATGATAAATTCAACGTATCCCATTTCTTCATATCTTGCTGAATCTTGTACCACACCTTTTCATAATTATTTTTAAACAGATCAATATTTTTCATAGTTAATTCAATTCCTAAATATTTAGTCTTTATAACTACTTCACATTGAATTTTCTCTTGTAGTTCTGTTTGTCTTTGCTTCGTCATATTTTTGCACATCACCTTGGTTTTACTTTTATTAACATAGAATCCCGCAACTGAACCAAATTCTTCAATTTTTTCCATCAATTGTGGTATTTTCTCAATTGGATCCTGAATCATAAACATTACATCGTCTGCAAATGCCCTGTATTTATATGCAAAACCTTTCACTGTGAGTCCTTCAATGCTGTTATCTTTTCTTATCGCTGTCAATAATATTTCCAATATCCAAATAAACAACAACGGGGATAATGGGCAGCCTTGACGTGTTCCCTTTTGGACTTGGAAGAAGTCTGTTCTTTATTTATATTCAAAGTCGCTTTCTGTTCTGAGTAAATTGCCACAATCATGTTTAAAAAAGACTGTCCTATGTCCATTTTTTCAATAACTTGCAGCATAAATTCCCAGTTTAAATTATCAAAAGCTTTTTCCGCATCTAGGAAGAGGAATCCAACTTCTTTTTCTGGATGTTTGTCATAATATTCAATTGCATCAATCACCACTCTTAAATTGTCTCTGATTTGTCTATTTGGTAAGAAACCAGCTTGTTCTTCCGCTATAGTATCTTTCAGATGTTTTTTCAGTCTTTCCGAAATTATTTTTGCAAATAATTTATAATCATTATTTAATAGCGATATTGGTCTGTAATTCTTGACTTGAGTTAAATCCAAACCTTCTTTGGGTATCAATGAAATATTTGCTTCTTTCCATGAATCTGGGATCCGTTTAGTCTTTCTTATCTCGTTCGACAGAAGTACTAAGATAGGGGTTAGCTCCTCTTTAAATTTCTTGTAGAACTTTGCAGTAAAGCCATCTGGACCTGGAGCTTTTCCCAACTTTGCATCTTCTATCGCCATTTTGACTTCTTCCTTCGTTACTAAACCATTTAATAACTCTTTAATTTGTTTTCCCAGCTCTGGAACTTCGATAGTCTCCAAGTATTTCTTAATTTTCTGTTGATCAATTCCTTTCTTTTTAAAC
Organism: Gekko gecko; assembly: GCA_029375565.1. Lineage (NCBI taxonomy): Eukaryota > Metazoa > Chordata > Lepidosauria > Squamata > Gekkonidae > Gekko > Gekko gecko. The sequence goes on along the minus strand of JAPDNY010000005.1, from coordinate 11,297,871 downwards.
AGTTTGGCGTAGTATTTAAAGAAGACTCTTTTTATACCTTTCAAATTCATAACATCCTTTCCATCTTCGGTAATCTTACTTATAAAATTCCTTTCTTTTTTATTTTTCAATTGCCACGATAAAAATTTTCCTGGTTTATTTGCACCCTCAAATGCTTTTTGCTGTAGTTTCTTCAGGTTCCAGTATAATTCTCTGTTTAGTAGAACATTCAGTTGGTCCTGTAGAAAGTGGATCTCTTTAATAATCTTTTTCTTCCCTGGTCTTTTCTTTAATTCCTTTTCTTTTTGTCGAATTTTTTCATGAAGGTCCTTTTGTTGTTGCATCTTTTGTTTTTTATCTTTAGAGTTCAAAGAGATAAGCAAGCCTCTCATTACCGCTTTGTATGTATCCCATACAACTTGTATGTCAGTACCTTTATTTAAATTCAGTTCAAAAAAGCTTTTCGTTTCTTTTTTTAAAGTTTCATTAATTAATTTTTGATCCAATAAGTCCTCATTAATTCTCCAATATAATTGTTTGGGTTTTTCTTTAGATATCCAAAGTAAGGGGTTATGGTCTGAATTAGTTTTCGGTAAGATTTGTATTTTGTAGGTTTTTTGCGCCATCTCCTCTGACATCCAAATCATATCAATTCTGGAAAAGGAATTATGTCTGTTAGATTAAAACGTATAATCCTTTGTCTTGGGGTTCCACTTCCTCCAAACATCTTCTAGTTTCTCTTGCTTCATTAGCTGAAAAATTTTTTTGGCAACTTTCCAACCGTCTCTCCACTTGCTTTGGATTTTCTGTCCAATACATTATTCACTGTACCATTAAAGTCTCCTGCAAGGACTATTTGATCATAATTTAAACAGTCCAACTCTTTAGTCAAATCATTAAAAAAGGTCTCTTTTGCACCATTGGGTGCATATATATTTACAAGCAATGTCTTTTTTCTATTCATCGTTATTTCCACGCCAACATATCTTCCTTCTTTGTCTGAGAAGATTTTTTTAGGTTCCAATTCTTTTGCAATGTATATCACTGTTCCTTTTTTCTTATTGATTGCTGAGGAGTGAAATTCTTCTCCCAATTTTTTATTAATCAAATATTTATTATCTTGTTTTCTGATATGTGTTTCTTGTAAACAAATTATGTTACATTTTTGTTTCTCTAGCCAATGACTCACTAATCTTCTTTTGTTTGGTGAATTTAGTCCATTTACGTTCCAAGATAAAAATTTGTAATCCATAATTGTCTTGAATTAAATATCTTTAAAGTCATCAAAGTTGTTCTCTTTAAATCTGTACATATCTCCTTCCGTTTTGAGGGTAAATCTCACCGAATTGTAGACAAATGATAATCCATATGGAATCTCCCATCTAAACCTGATACTCATTTCTTTTAATCTGTCTGTTAATTTCTTGAATTTCTTTCTATCTTGCAGGATCGATCTCAGAATTTCTCTCAAAATTATTATTTTTTTTCCATTAATTTCCAACGGTTGTGTAAATTGCTTCTTGAAAACGTCTTCCTTCATTTTTGTAGTCACAAATTGAACAATCACATCTCTGGGTAATTGCTTTCTTTTGGCATAAGCTGAGTTTACTCTATAAATCAGGTCAAAGTCTGGATCCAAGTCTCCAACATCTTCCCCTATATAAGTTGTCAATGTATTAATTACTAGAGCCCGTAAGTCCTGGTCTTCCTCCTCTTCTATTCCTCTCAGTCTCAAATGATTCTGAGTAGCCCTATATTCCATCATGGACTCCAATCTTGTGTTTTCTGACAGGGTTCTTTTAACTTTCTGTTCCATTTCTTCTGATTTTGTCACCAGACTTTTAACCTCTTTTTTAACTTCTTCCGTATCTTTTTTTATCCCTGCCACTTCTGTTAGTACCAGTTCTTTTAATTCTTCCATATTTTTTTTCTGTACTTGAACTTGTACTTGTTCTATTTGCTCCAGTTGTATTTGCAGCTGTTGTTGCAACTGTTGTTGCAGCTGTGATTCTATTTGCTTTCCCAAACTCTGCACCACTTCAGTCACCCGTTTTTCCATCGCTTCAATGGCAGCCTGCCACTCTTTTTTTCCTTTGCAGACATTCTTGGGCTGGGTGATGAGGCAGCTCTTGGTCTTGACCTCAAATCCGTCTTGGAAGCGTCTTCCGGGCTAATCAATCTTTATATTAGCAATCTTCAAGCCAAATCGCCACCTTTATAACTTCTTCCAGTGCTTTTTCGACTTAAAAATAACTTTTTAAAATTTAGTCCTCCTCAAAATGTCGGGCGCAATTTCTCTATGATTTTCTGGCTAGAGTAGGCTCTTTCCGAACTTCCTGTTTGTCTGTCCGTCACTGTAATCCAACTTCCGGTAGTGGTGGTGTCACACACTAAAGCAACCGTCTACTTCCGGTACAGCGACTTCGAAAACATCCACTCTAGTCTACTTCCTGTATCATAGAGTCACAGTCAGTTTCGTTTCTGCTACGCAAAGTTTAGACTTAGCTGACCACAGGAATGCAAGACAAAGTCAATTTTCGGCCGTTTTCTCTAAAGGAAAGCTTTCTTTTTACTTTTAAATCAAGCGGAATAGTTCATTAAAGCTTTCTACGCTTATCCGTATGTTTCGATTTCGCGATCTTCTTTAAACCGGTAAGCAATTGTTCTTTTGTTACCTTACTTGTAATCTCGGGGTTTCGCAGTGCTTCTTCTGTAATCGATGTTGATCTTGATGTTAAAGAGGTCGGTAGATGACGAATTTATGCTGAATTCTCAGCCCAGCTGGTATCTGTAGTGCTGATTTGCAACTGCCCTCTTCGCGGAAGGAGATCAAAGTGTAAACAAGCTTCCTCCGAAGCTTATCCACACCGATCTCAACTCCCTCTCAGGCTTGGCTGCTTGCTTGCCACCCCCCGTCTGGGGAGTGCTGCGTTGGGCCAGGTAAAGCCCAGACTGTCGTCAGATACTGCTGTGCACCTTGCACAAATCGCAAAGTGTGTCAATTCGCCATTTTAACTCCGACCGGAAGCCGTAAAATATGTTTTGTTTATTTTGCCTCTGACTAAAGCATACCTACCCTTTTTATCCACCATTTTATCTACTACCTCTACGTTCAGGGTTTTTTTTTGCAAGTATCGCCACTCCCCTTGCTTTGTTAGTTCCTCTAGACTCAATTAAAGTTACCCACCCCGGGTTGGTGAGGAGTGGTTTAGGGTCCCTTTTAGCTTTATGTGTTAAAACAACATAAAACCATCTCAGTACTGTAGACGATACAGTTAAAAACAATTAAAACCAATGCTCCCTCTAAGCTGCGGAGTCTTGTGAGCAAAAATCCTACTTTGTGAGCTCCTGGCGTTAAAGTTCTGAGCGAGCTGTTTGGCCGCCGCACGAATCAGTTTGTTTGGAGCCCCTCCTTCCTGAGCTAAGACCGAAATGTGTGAGCCGGAGGCTAAAAAATCTGTGAGCCAGCTCACACTCACTCAGCTTAGAGGGAACACGGATCAAAGCCACATAACAACATTTCCATAAAGTGCCATGTATCGTTTAGCTGCAAACTTCAGCGGACAGCGGAAGACAGGAGGGCCTGGCGTAATCTGGTCCATGGGGTCGCGAAGAGTCGGACTCGACTGTGCGACTGAACAACAACAACAACAGTTGTTTAGCTGGATGTCTCAGGGGTAGGTAGTCTCGTATGACTATTCAGGTCCAGGCCACTGGAAGGGGAGGAAGAGTTGTCCGCCACCTCAATCAAAAGCCCGGAGGAAGAGTTCCGTCTTTCAGGCCCTGCGGAATTGTAATAGATCTCACAGGGCCCTGATCTCCTACGGGAGCTCGTTCCACCAGGTGGAGGCCAGGGTTGAAAAGGCCCTGGCCCTAGTCGAGGCAAACTGGACGTCCCTGGGGCCGGGGACCCCCAAAAGATGTTAGTTGGTAGATCTCAGTGCTGTACGGGGCTCAGATGGGGAGAGGCCTGTATGTTATTGATTTGGCCCGGCAAAGCTTAATTTCGTTATGACTGGAATACTCTGGGCCTCTCTGGGATACGGATTTCTTTTTCTTTTAATGAACTCTTATCATAAGAGAGCTTCCGTTTTCTACGGTGGGGACCCCGAGCACAACTGGCAAAATGCACCCAGTTAGCTCTGCTGCTGTTTCCTTCTGCACAAATCTCAGATGTTTATATCCTTCCACGTATCGAAACCAGTTTTCCGGCGTCGCGTGGGGTCACTGCTGGACGACAAAGCCCATTCTGGGGTCTAAGTGCTTTTTTAAAAAAGTGTATGGTACCGTCTCCTCCAGAAGTGCCTCATAATTAAAAATGAAGATGTCATTGGACACGTGGAAATCATTGTGTGGCTGATTGGACTGCAGAATTCCAGCCCATTTGTGTGTGTGTGTGTGTGTGTGTCAAGGCACAGGCCCACGTATATTTCTTCCCCCCCACCCTCTCTCCCCAGTGGTGACCCAAACAGGCTTAAATCACTCTTCTGTTCTCCATTTTATCCTCACAAACAGGGCTGTTTTTGGGCCAGAACGCACAGGAACGGAGTTCTGGCTGGCTCCCGAGTTGGCCACGCCCAACGCATTAGCATAATAGGCCACACCAAACAGCAGAAACTCATTAGGATTGGCCACATTAGGGGTGTGTGGCCTAACATGCAAAGGAGTTCCTGCTACCAAAAAAGGCCCTGGGTGTTGACAACAAACCAGGTCAACAGAATAAGAAGAAAAAGGTGGGTGTGGCTGGATGGCCACACTCCTGGTAACGTGGGGGTGTGGCCTAATATGCTAAAGAGCTGTGCTATCAGGGGTGTGGCCTAATATGCTAATGAGCTTCTGCTGTTGGGTGTGGCCTATTATGCTAATGAGTTCCTGCTGGGCTTTTTCTACAAAAAAAAGCCCTGCTCACAACAACCCTGTGAGGTAGGTGTCAGACTCGGGCATCTGGCTAGTAGAAACCCTGATTTATTGTAACCTGATGTGTGCTTGCCTTGCTTGTTTCTTGTGCCCCTTATCTTTGCCCTCGCCTGCCATTACATTCCTGGTGTGGGGGAAGTGAGTGGTTGTAGTGACTTAGGGAGGCACGCTTGGCAACTTTCCTAAGAGGCCTCAAGACAGCTTTCACACAAGAAATGCCCTTGAAGTTTAGTCTGTGCCTGGCTAGATAGTGGCTGTATATCTTTCAACGCCATTGTAGTATTGCTGACTTGGATGTGAGTGGAATTTTGGGATTGAACCTATATACAGCGTTCCCACCTTTTTAGCCCAGTCCTAACAAAGAGTTTGAACCCATAGCATCTCATATCTGTAAATAAAACATTTGCTGCTAAAAGTGCGTATGGAGAGTGATTTGACTGGGAACCTGACAGTAGGTTAGGCTGAGAGAGTGTGACTGGCCCAAGGTCTCCCAGCGATCTTCCATGGCATGAGTGGAGATTCAAACCCAGGACTCTCAGCTATTAGTCCAGCACTGCACTATACTGGCTCTCTCATTGGTTATTCTTGCCTCCCTTTGAGAGCTCTAATAGCTGCTGGGGTAGATTGCGGATGTGGGGGGAATTTTGAGAAGGAGGGCTATCCACTTTGTTGTTGTTGTTATTTAGATCTTGCCTTTCCTTGTTCAAGGCATCTTTCAATAGCACTTAAAAAACATTAGTTGTTGTAGATTTTCCGGGCTGTCTTGGCATTCAAGTACCTGACGTTTCGCCAACAGCTGTGACTGGCATCCTCAGTGGTATAACACAGAAAGATGGAGTACTCTCTGTGTCAAGGTGAGAAGAAAAATGGCAGGCAGGTAATTTATATCTACTCAGGAAGGTGCGTGCAGTAGAGCGGCTGAGTCATGATCTTGTAGGAGTTCCCCAGGCTGTGAAACATTCTAATGGAGGAGCTTTCCTGAGGAGGTTCTTTTGCATACGGATTGGCTGTTGAAATTCTAATCTTATCTGTAGTACTGTTGTCAGATGTAGAGCCTTTTGTGTTTCTCAGGACAGGAAACCATGCCCCAATTATTTTTAAACTCTCTTCTTTCCTGTTGAAATTGTGCATATGTTTTATGAATTTCAGTGGCTTTCCCTGTGTAATCTGGCATGGTAATTGGATGTGTTGTCCAGCCTTTCAGTGTCCTGGAATAAGAGAGCTTTGACTCTTGAGAGCTTTATATCCTGGAAATCTCGTTTGTCTCTAAGGTGTGGCTGGACTTCAGTGTAACTGTTTTCGGAGGAGGAGGAGGAGAGGGAAAGGGCGGGGGAGAGAGAGAGAGAATATGAATTGTCATCTCTAGTGTGTATCCGAGCTGTATCGTACCTAGCTCACGGGAGTGGCTTGATAGCGATGGGTTGCCTCCTGCCCTAACTTCTGAAAACTGCTCCTCTTGCATGCCCAGACATCACATTGGTGGACAGCGTGGGGCTTTGTTCAAGCGTCTCTTTGTTTTACTGGACAACTGTGCCCCTTTGTGAGCGGTGTCCCCCGGGCCCAAACGTATTCATTGCACATTGCAGTTAGTCAGATGGGAGCAACATAATTAGGCCTGTCTCCCCCCCACCCACCCCATTGCCACCCTACTAAGGTTGAACGGTAGCTTTTGTGAGCGAGTGACTCATTGGCAATCACCAATGAATAGAAGGCCCATTCGCCTTCCTCGTGTGTCTGAGAAAGTAAATAAACAGTGGCCAACGTTTCCCTTGTTTGTTTGCGGAAGGACACGTTAGAATTAGCCTCTCACTCGGAGTCTCAGAGCGGCTTACAAACTCCTTTCCCTTCCCCTCCCCACAACAGACACCTTGTGAGGTAGGTGGGGCTGAGAGAGCTCTTTCGAGACTTGCCCTTGAGAGAACGGCTCTGAGAGAACTTGTGACTGACCCAAGGTCACACCAGCAGCTGCAGGTGGAGGCGTGGGGGAATCAAACCCGGTTCTCCCAGATCAGAGTCCGCACACTTAACCACTACACCAAACTGTATTATATTCACCAAGATGTACTATATTGAAGGATGAATATAATTCAAGATGTATTATATTCATGGAAGGAGACACATGATGCTGCCGTACACCGACTGGTAGCAACTCTCCAGGGTCTCAGGCGGAGTTCTTTCACATCACCTCCTGCCTCGCCCTGTTAACTGGAGATGCCGGGGTTTGAACCTGGGACCCTTCTGCGTGCCAAGCAGACGCTCTTCCACTGAGCTGCAGCCCCACTTCATGGCTCTCCAAGGATTCAGGCAAAGGTCTTTTCACATCACCTGCTGTCTGGCCCTGTTAACTGGAGATGCCGGGGATTGAACTTGGGACCTTCTGCATGCCAAGCAGATGCTCTGTCACTGAGCTACAGCCCCACTTCCTGGCTCTCCAGGGTCTCAGGCAGAGGTCTTTCCCATCCCCTACTGCCTGGTCCTTTTTAACTGGAGATGCCAAGGATTGGACCTTCTGCATGCCAAGCAGATGCTCTTCCACTGAGCTACACCCCTCCCCAATTCAGAAATGCACCTGCTGTTGAGAAGGGACTTCAGGTCGAAGGGCTTCGTTGGCAGGAGCTTTGGACATAAGCAGTGATTGCTTTTTAAATTCCTGAATTAGCCCACTAGTTTTCCTTGAAGGTGTCTTCTCGTTCTCCCTCCCTCCTTTGAGGAGAGACTCAACGGGAGAACCTCTAATTTGCATGCAGAAGATCCCAAGTTAAATCCATGGCATCTCCGGTTAAAAAGATCCAGGTAGTCACTGATGTGAAAGACTCTGGAGAACTGCCACCAGTTAGCAGTAGTGATCTTTATGGACCAGTAGTCTGATCTAAGGCAGCTTCATTGAGGAGGGGCTGTGGCTCAGTGGCAGAGCATCTGCTTGGCAGGCAGAAGGTCCCAGGTTCAATCCCCGGCATCTCCATTTAAGAGGACCAGGCAGTCGGTGATGTGAAAGACCTCAGCTGGAGAGCCAATGCCAGCCTGAACAGGCGATACTAACCTCAATGGACTGATGGTCCGATTCAGTAGATGTCAGTTTCATGTGTAGTGAGTGAGGTGTCTTTTAAAAGACGCTAGTTTCTGGCAACGCTGAGGAGTCTTGTGAGCAAAAATTCTACTTTGTGAGCAACTGGCGTTAAAGTCGTGAGCAAGTGATTTGGCGACTGCATAAATGAGTTTGCTCTGGACCCATCCTCCCTGAGCGAAGACAAAAACGTGTGAGCCAGAGGCTGAAAAACTGTGAGCCAGCTCACACTAACTCAGCTTAGAGGGAACACTGGGTTCCGGATCATAGCAGTGTACGTCTTAAGCTAAGTTTGGTGAAGTGGTTGAGAACAGTGGCCTCTAATCTGGAGAATCGGGTTTGATTCCCCATTCCGGTACATGAAGCCAGCTGGGTGACCTTGGGTCAGTCACAAGTTCTCTCAGAGCTGTTCTCTTAAGGGCAGTTCTCTCGGAGCTCTCTCGGCTCCACCTACTTCACAGAGTAGAGGAGAGGAAGGGAAGGTGATTGTAAGCCGCTCTGAGACTCAGAGTGAAGGGTGGGGTATAAATCCTCCTCCTCCTCCTCCTCTGTCTGTTGACTTCAGTGGAATTACAAGAGTCTGCCTAGGATTGCGCCTCACATCTACCTATATATGTAATAGCAACGTGTGGCCTCCATGAGCAGGTACCTAAATCCCTGGACTGGGACCATACCTGTGCTAAACAGATTTTTGTGCGATCTTGGGGGACCAACCCAGCACTGTTCCCCCTAAGCTGAGTGAGTGTGAGCTAGCTCACAGTTTTTTAGCCTCTGGCTCACACATTTTTGTCTTAGGACGGATGGCTTAGGAAGGAGGGCAAACTAAATTATGCAGTAGCCAGTTTGCTTGCTCACAACTCTAATGCCAGTAGCTCAGAAAGTAGAATTCTTTGCTCACAAGACTCCACAGCTTAGAGGGAACTTTGCTCCCCAGGTTTGCAGAAAAGTCTGAAATGTTTTAAAAAATCATTGGGGATTTAAAGCCCCCCCCCCAATAAAAAAGCATTGCATGTGTGCAAATAATGCACTTTACCGTAGTAGCTTGTGGCAGCCGCTGCAGGGAGCCACTATGGGTCCTGGCCATGGCAGTGGATGCTGGGAGAGGCTTTGGGCTCAGAGCCGCCCCCAGGCCCTGCCGCTCCTAACACCAGGCTCTAAGGTGGGTGGTGGGGCAGGGAGTCATGCCATGCTTGGCATGGGGGGGATGGGTCGTCTCCCCCCCGAGTCTTGTGGGCCCTCCGCTTGTCAATGGCTATTAGCCAGAATGACTATATATCGAACCTCCCTGTTCAGAGGCAGTGTACCTGAATATCACTCGCTGGGACTTTATGGATTTATTTATTTTATATTATAGTATTTTATTATTTATTTTACATTATTTATATTATTTTATTAAGAGCCAGTTTGGTGTGGTGGTTAAGTGCGCAGACTCTAATCTGGGAGAACCGGGTTTGATTCCCCACTCATAGAATCATAGAATCATAGAATGTTAGAGTTGGAAGGGACCTTGCAGGCCATCTAGTCCAACCCCCTGCACTCTGCAGGAACACAGCCGAAACCCCTACATACCTACAACATGCCCAAAAGATGGTTGTCCAGTCTCCTCTTGAAAACGTCCAGCGAAGGGGCATCCACCACCTCCCGAGGCAGTCTGTTCCACTGCTCAACCACTCTGACAGTCGGGAAGTTTCTCCTGATATTTAGCCGGTAACGACTCCCTTGTCATTCCCACCCATTAGATCTAGTCTTGCAATCCGGAGCAAGAGAGAATAGATCCACTCCATCTTCTACAAGACAGCCCTTCAGATATTTGAAGACTGCCATCATGTCCCCTCTAAGCCTTCTCTTTCCCAGGCTAAACATACCCAACTCCCTCAGCCTTTCCTCATAAGACTTGGACTCCAACCCTCTCACCATCCTGGTCGCCCTCCTCTGGACCCGCTCGAGTTTGTCAACATCCTTCCGAAAATGTGGTGCCCAAAACTGGACACAGTATCCAGGTGGGGCCTGACCATAGCAGAATACAGCGGAACTACCACCTCCCGTGATCTGGACACAATGCTTCTGCTAATGCATCCTAAGATTGCTCCTCCACTTGCACCTGGCTGGATGACCTTGGGCAAGCCACAGTCCTGTCAGAGCTGTTCTTGAAAAAGAGCCGTTTCTGTCAGAGCTCTCTCAGCCCCCCACCTCTGTTGTGGGGAGGGGAAGGAAAGGAGTTTGTAAGCCGCTCTGAGACTCCCTTGAGTAGTGAAGGGCGGGGTATACATCCAAACTCCTCTTTCCCCCCCACCCCACCCTCCTCCTCCCTCCTCCTCCTCCTCCTCCTCCTCCTCTTCTTCTTCTTCTTCTTCTTCTTCTTCTTCTTCTTCTTCTTCTTCTTCTTCTTCTTCTTCTTCTTCTTCCTGCCCCATCCCACAAGTGGGCTCAGGGTGTCTCACAACACACAAAATATACAATAAAATACGAACCCAGGTGAGGCTCCGGCACATTTGCCACGGGGTGACGCACGAGGACCCGCAACCAATCACAACTCCCGGATGCTGACGCTGCCCTGAAAAGGATTTCAGCTGTTCCTTTTATCCCCGAATTCTGTGCCAAGCGCTTCTCTGTTCCAGCAATCGCCGCTTTTTGAGGATTATTACTTTGGTTTTGATCCTGGCGTCGGATGCGAAAGCCTCGGCGGGCCAGCTCCGTTGACCCACATGCGTTTCGGGCGGCTTCTCTTTCTTAAACACATGCCGACTTCAAAGACTTAACTGGGCAAGCGATTCTCGTAGGAAGCCCGGAGACCCTACTGATGAAGTGCCGAAATAACGTTGGCTTTCGTCTCGGGATGTGGTTATTCCCGCTTAACATCCAACGACGTGTTCTTTGGCCTGGCGTGTGTAGTTCTGACGGCCACCGATGGCTTCTGCAATTGGCGGGGCACCTGTTGCTAAATTTGGCTGCGACGGCTATTAACGTGACGGTCGGGGTAGCCGGCCGTAAAAGACCGGGTCAAGAACGGGCGTAGCGATTCGTCGAGTGAAGCAGAAAAAGAGCTGAGCTGAAAGAAGCTCACACCTGCATTATATAAAAGGCAGGAAGGCTTTGGGAAACGGGCCATTTTCTGTGGCGTTTCCCTGTTTTATATATTAAAAACTGGGGCTGGATCCAATGTTCCCTCTAAGCTGTGGAGTCTTGTGAGCAAATATTCTGCTTTGTGAGTTACTGGCTTTAGAGTTGTGAGCGAGAGGTTTGGCAGCTGCATTAATAAGTCTGCTCTGGAGCCATCCTCCCTGAGCTAAGACAAAATTGTGTGAACCGGAGGCTAAAAAAGTGTGAGCTGGCTCACACTAACTCAGCTTAGAGGGAACACCGGCTGGCTGCCTTCCTGGGCTTCCTATCGAGGCTACCGTTTCAGTTGCTTCAGGGTAGAAGCCAAGGTTTGCGGGCTCTCGCAAATGTTTGAAAAGTGAATGGAATCATGGAACGTTCGAGGTGGAAGGGACCCCTTGCAGGTCATCTAGTCCAACCCCCGGCGCTCCGCAGGAGCACAGCCGGAAGATAGCCCTACAACATACCCGAAAGATGGTCACCCAGCCTCCGCTTGAAAACATCCAGCTGTCAGGTTCAACAGCAAGCAAGTCCGGGCACACTTTACTCAGAAGGTTATGCTTTATTGGAATACCAGTCTGCTGCCCATTAATGCAGATTCATTGTCAGGAATAACGGACAGTGCGTGCGGAGCTGTGTATATACTCTGATGCTTCAAGTAGCCACGCAAATGAAATCTGAGCACGGGCGTGGGAAATCTCCCGGCAGGACCTTACATCATAAACGGGAGACCCCCCCCCTGTAAGAGGGCCGATATATTCACACCAGCTGGGAATCCATGCCCTCCCCTCTGCTCAAGGTTATACAGAAAACATAGCAGTTATAAGAACATAAGAACATAAGAGAAGTCAATGTTGGCTCAGGCCAATGGTCTGTCCAGTCCAACACTCTGTCACACAGCGGCCAAAATATACCAGGTGCCATCAGGAGGTCCAGCAGTGGGGCCAGGACACTAGAAGCCCCCTCCCACTGCTGCCCCCTCCAGCATCTAACCCTCTGACACCAGCGAAGGAGCGTTCACCACCTCCCAAGGCAGTCTGTTCCACTGCTCACCCACTCTCACAGTTAGGAAGTTCCTCTCGAACTTTAGCCGGTATCGACTCCCTTGTAATCTCCACCCATTAGATCTCGTCTTGCAATCCGGAGCAAGGGAGAATAGATCTGCTGCATGGATATGCTGCACATACAGTCCTTTGCATTTCGTGTGTCTTTGTGTGTGCGCCCGCACGCACCTGGCAATCACGGCGACCTCTGGTGACTGACCCCTACTGGGGGCTTAGAGATATTCAGAGAGGTGGCTGAGTGAGGCCTGCCCCCGCCTCCCGACCGCTGGTATTCCTCGGTGGTCTCCCATCCAAGTACTTGCCAGAGTTGGCCCTGCTTAGCTTCTGAGATCTGACGAGATCGGTCTTGCTTGGGCTATCCATTTCAGGGCCACATGCAGTCTTTTGTGATGCTTATACATGCCCTAGGGGGAAAGTGTCTCCCCCCACCCCGCCCGCCCCAAACGTGGTCTCTGGCAAATGCCATAAACGTTTATGTGTGTTCTATGCGCTGTCTACTTCCAACTCACGGCGATCCTATGAATTAATGTCCTCCGTAACATCCTTTCGTTAACAGCCGTGCGCGGGTCTTGCCAAACGAGGGCCGTGGCTTCCTCGATGGAGTCAGCCCATCTCAATTGGCGTCTTCCCCTTTTCTTGCCGCCGTCAACTTTTCCTAGGATTATTGTCATTTCCAGCGACTCCCGTCTTCTCCCGATGCGACCCAAGTACTCGGCTGAGTCACTTCGGCCCCAGTTGAGTCATTTTAGCTCCTGCTTCTAACAGTTTCCTTTTTGTAACGGGCGGGTAGCTCATGAAACGCTCTGTCGGAGACAGCCAGCAGTGACCTAAGAGGCAATGTTTTTATAACCCTTCTGGGGAAGAAGAAACACGATTGTGTTCAGGTTGAGCTTAATATTCCAGGAAAGCGACTTGAGGAGGGGCCGTGGCTCAGTGGCAGAGCCTCTGCTTGGCAAGCAGAAGGTCCCAGGTTCAATCCCCGGCATCTCCAGTTGAAAGGGTCAGGCAGTAGGGGATGGGAAAGGCCTCAGCCTGAGACCCTGGAGAGCCATGAAGTGGGGCTGTAGCTCAGTGGTAGAGCCTCTGCTTGGCAGGCAGAAGATCCCAGGTTCAATCCCCGGCATCTCCAGTTGAAAGGGCCAGGCAGTAGGGGATGGGAAAGACCTCAGCCTGAGACCCTGGAGAGCCATGAAGTGGGGCTGTAGCTCAGTGGCAGAGCATCTGCTTGGCAGGCAGAAGGTCCCAGGTTCAATCCCCGGCATCTCCAGTTGAAAGGGTCAGGCAGTAGGGGATGGGAAAGACCTCAGCCTGAGACCCTGGAGAGCCATGAAGTGGGGCTGTAGCTCAGTGGCGGAGCCTCTGCTTGGCAGGCAGAAGGTCCCAGATTCAATCCCCAGCATCTCCAGTTGAAAGGGCCAGGCAGTAGGGGATGTCAAAGACCTCAGCCTGAGACCCTGGAGAGCCTAAAAGTGGGGCTGTAGCTCAGTGGTAGAGCCTCTGCTTGGCAGGCAGAAGGTCCCAGGTTCAATCCCTGGCATCTCCAGTTAACAGGGCCAGGCAGTAGGGGATGGGAAAGACCTCAGCCTGAGACCCTGGAGAGCCATGAAATGGGGCTGTAGCTCAGTGGCAGAGCACCTGCTTGGCAGGCAGAAGGTCCCAGGTTCAATCCTCAGCATCTCCAGTTAAAAGGATCCGGCGGAGGTTGATGGGAAAGACCTCTGCCTGAAACCCTGGAGAGCCATGAAATGGGGCTGTAGCTCAGTGGCAGGGCATCTGCTTGGCAGGCAGAAGGTCCCAGGTTCAACCCCTGGCATCTCCAGTTAAAAGGATCCGGCGGAGGGTGATGGGAAGGACCTCAGCCCGAGACTCTGGAGAGCTGCTGCCAGTCTGAGCAGACGGGGTACCAAATTTGATGGACTGATGGTTTGGTGGTTCCGTGCAAGGCAGCTTCATGTGTGTTCACGTGAGACCTTCCCCTTGACTGTGCACCTCTCATGACTGACTGGGTTGCCAGCCCAGGGGAGGGGGTACTTAGCAACCCAGGAAATCTGCTAAGAGAAGCCAGTTTGGGGTAATGGTTAAGAGCGTGGGCTGTAATCTGGGAGAACCGGGTTTGATTCCCCACGCCTCCACATGTGGCCACTGGTGTGACTTTGGGTCAGTCACAAGTTCTCTCAGAGCTCTTCTCTCCAGGGCAGTTCTTGAGAGAGCTCTCTCAGCCCCACCTACCCTGTTGTGGGGAGGGGAAGGGAAAGGAGATTGTAAGCCGCTCTGGGACTCCTCCGGGTAGTGAAGGGCGGGGGTTTTATGGGCATGCTGGCATCCATACAGTCCCTCTGTTGTAGCTCTCCTGCCCCAGGAATGGCCACGTGCGGAGGAAGGAGCAGAGAGACTCTTTGGCCCTCCCTTCAGCCCTGCCAGTGCCAGCTGCCAGTCAACATCCATCTCTGCCTCAAAGGCCCTTGTGAGACCACAGCATAAACGTCTTTTGAAGGAGGTGAAGGTGGCCGAGCCAGACGGTGCCCTAAAGCAGGGGTCCCCAAATGGGTGCCCGTGGGCACCATGCATTTACAGACACCTTTCCTGGCACCTGCTAAGTGGTTTCACAAAGTAGGCGGGGCCAGGTGGGGCTTTTGCCCAGCAAGGCTCCTGATTGGCCGCTGGAGATCTGATTAGCTGAGTGGCTTTCTCAGAAGTTGCTTCGACAGCAGCTGCCACCAGAGCACGCCCGTAGCCAGGATTTTTTTTAATTCGGCGGGCCTTTAAATAAGTTGGGGGGCACACCGCAACCCCCCCAGGGAGTGCCACACAAAAAAAATAAAAAATTGGAAGTCGGGGGGGCACTGGGCAATAAGTCAGGGGACTGGGCACAAGTTGGGGGGCAGGCCCTGAGGACTCCCCCCCCTGTAGCTACGGACCTGTGCCAGAGCGCAAGGATATTGACTGTATCACTGAAGATAACCTCTGGGTATGCAAGAAAACACTTCATCTAAAAAGGCCTTCCCGGCAAGTAGAGTTTCTGCCCGAAATGTTGAAGAGTTTCTAGTGGAGTTGCAGAGATGGAATGTGTGGTTGGCTCCGCCTCTTGTGGCAGCCATTTTGTGGCTGGGCCCACCACCCAGTGTCAGAATTCCGAAAGGCGCCCACAGGCTGAAAATAGTTGGGGACCCCTGCCCTAATGGACTGGAGAACATACGAGCGTTCCAAAATGGGAGCAGCTAATCAGTGGCTATTAGCCACAAGGTATAGAGGGAACGCTCTGTCTGGGGCAGTGATGCTCTGTCTTCTTGGTGCTTGTGGGGGGCAACAGTGGGAGGGCTTCTGATGTCCTGGCCCCACTGCTGGACCTCCTGGTGGCACCTGGTATTTTTGGTCACTGTGTGACACAGAGTGTTGGATTGGATGGGCCATTGGCCTGACCCAACATGGCTTCTCTTACGTTCTTGTGTCTGAGGCAGTGATGCTCTGCCTTCTTGGTGCTTGGGGGGCAACAGTGGGAGAGCTGGTGGACCTCCTGGTGGCACCTGGGTTTTGGCCACAGTGTGCTGGACTGGATGGGCCATTGGCCTGATCCAACATGGCTTCTCTTATGTTCTTATAGAAGGAACACTTTGTCTATGGCAGTTATGCTCTGTATTCTTGGTGCTCGGGGGTGGTGGTGCAATAGTTGGAGGGCTTCTGGTGTTCTGGCCCCGCTGGTGGACCTCCTGGTGGCACCTGGGTTTTGACCACAGTGTGACACAGTGAGTTGGACTGGATGGACCATTGGCCTGATCCAGCATGGCCTCTCTTATGTTCTTATGCCTCGGGCAGTGATGCTTTCTCTTCTTGGTGCTTGGGGGGCAACAGGCAGAGAGCTTCTGGAGTTCTGGCCCCACTGGTGGACCTCCTGATGGCACCTGGTGCTTTTGGCCACTGTGTGACACAAAGCGTTGGACTCAATTGGCCATTGACCTGATCCATCATGGCTTCTCTTCTGTGGGAGGTGTGGGGCTGGGACTCACCAGGCGCAGGAGCGAGGCCCAGGCTACTTTGCTGGTGACGTGGCAGTGACACTTTTGGCATGTACCAGAAATGACACCAATGCTGGAATGACCTGGCGACGCTCGGGTATTTGGGCAAAAGCTCTGTAGTAAAAATGGCTTGTACCATAGAGTTTTTGCCCAAATGCCAGAGTGTCGCCAGGAGTTGCTGATGTGATGACATCTTTTAAGAACATAAGAGAACACAAGAGAAGCCAATGTTGGATCAGGCCAGCAGCCCATCCAGTCCAACACTCTGTGTCACACAGTGGCCAAAAATACCAGGTGCCTTCAGGAGATCCAGCAGTGGGGCCAGGACACCAGAAGCCCTCCCACTGTTGACCCTCCCCCAAGCACCAAGAATACAGAGCATCACTTGCTCCAGACATAAGAACATAAGAGAAGCCAATGTTGGATCAGGCCAACGGCCCATCCAGTCCAACACTCTGTGTCACACAGTGGCCAAAAATACCAGCTGCCATCAAGAGGTCCACCAGTGGGGCCAGGACACTAGAAGCCCTCCCACTGTTGCCCCACCCCCAAGCACCAAGAATACAGAGCATCACTTGCTCCAGACATAGGAACATAAGAGAAGCCAATGTTGGATCAGGCCAACGGCCCATCCAGTCCAACACTCTGTGTCACACAGTGGCCAAAAATACCAGGTGCCCTCAGGAGGTCCAGCAGTGGGGACCTCCTTCTGGCACGCACCAGAAGTGACATCACCATGGTGCCGTAGCCTGGGCCTCCCTCCTGTTCCTGGTAAGCCTGGGGGCTCAGGATTTCCCACCTCCAGCGGGAGGGAGGCTGGTGACCCGCGTGCACACCCGTCCGCATGTAACCGTGATGCCTGGGATGTGAAGGAGTGGCATGTACCCACTGCATATGCTGGGGTATGCACACAGGGCATTCAATAATGCTCCCCCTGTTCACACGAGTAGAGGCTTGAGTAAACGATGTCAATAAGCCCGAGACCCTAGAGCAAAAGCCTTGGCAGTTCCCGAGCCAAACCCGCGGGGTGGTCTCCCTCCAGAGAAGTCCCCCACGGGTTAGGGATTTTATGCCGTTGAGTACATCTTTCCGTTCGCCCTCAGAGGACCGGCCTTCGCGCTCTCGCAAGGAATATCTCGTAATCGTCTCGCTGCTAACCGGATAGCCTTTCCGGAGGCCCACGCTGGGCAGCCTTCCAACACGGCGTTTGCTCGCCTTTCTAACTTTCACAAGATGTTCCCGCTAAGGGGGAAACACAGGATTTATGGTAAACGTTTAAGGATGAGATAGCGTCGGCGGGGGGGGGGGGCAACTCAGGCTTGCTGTTTTCTTGATAGAGAACAGACTGTGGGTCCAGTGGCACCTGGTGTAGTGGTTAAGTGCGTGGACTCTAATCTGGGAGAACCGGGTTCGATCCCCCACTCCTCCACTTGCAGCTGCTGGATGACTCAGGCCCGGGCAAGCCATAGTTCTGTCAGAGCTGTTCTCTCAAGGACAGTTCCGGAAAGGGCTCTCTCAGCCCCACCGACCTCACAGGGTGTCTGTTGTGGGGAGGGGAAGGGAAAGGAGTTTGTAAGCCGCTCTGAGACTCCTTCAGGTAGTGAAGGATGGGGTATAAATCCACTCTCCTCCTCCTCCTCCTCCTCCTCCTCTTCTTCTTCTTTTTCTTCTATCAGAGCTGTCCCTGAAAAAGAGCAGTTTCTGTCAGAGCTCTCTCAGCCCCGCCTACCTCACAGGGTGTCTGTTGTGGGGAGGAGAAGGGAAAGGAGTTTGTAAGCCGCTCTGAGACTCCTTTGGGTAGTGAAGGATGGGGTATAAATCCAATCTCCTCCTCCTCCTCCTCCTCCTCCTCCTCCTCCTCCTCCTCTTCTTCTTCTTCTTCTTCTTCTTCTTCTTCTTCTTCTTCTTCTTCTTCTTCTTCTTCTTCTTCTTCTTCTTCTTCTTCTTGTTTAAGGCCAACAAAAGTTTATTCAAGGTATGAGCTGTCGTGTGCACACAAACTTCTTCGGATATGTTGAAGTGGAAGCTGACAGTTCAAATATATAGGCAGTTGCCTCTCCATAGGTGAACAGTAAATCAGCGTGCAACTTAATGGAGGTGGTTGGACATCGACAAAGACTCAATGGCAGTAACAAGCTAAGCTGGTCTTAAAGGTGCCGCCGGACTCCGACTTTGCCCCACCGTTTCAGACCGACACGGCTACCCCATTTGGGTCTATAAATAAGCCCCGTCTGTCTACTGACGAGCCATGTGCGGCTCGAAAGCGGCAGGCGTGAGGTCCGGCGATTGTGCCGTCCTGCCGTGGCTCAGCCCACGTGGCCGTGCGTCATGTTCCAGCTGCTCGCGCTCTCCGTAAACACCCCCCCCCCCCAGTCCTCTCGTGAACTCTGAACCACATTCCTCGGGATCATAACCGAGGACAAATCTCTTAACACCCATCGGCGTGCTGTTTGTTTGCTTGGCGGTTCCGCGGGTGGCCTTTAAAGCGCCCTCGCTCAGCTTTGCGAAATCAGTTTTAGAACGGCTCCGTAAGACCACGGCTCAAAGCAGACAGCGGGTTTTTTCCTCCCCTTCCTTTGTTTTATAAAATGATAACGCTGTTGCCGGGGCCATTCCGTTGGGCCCTTCGGATCAGATGTGAGCGTTTAATTAACGGGTGGAATCTGCCTCTACTAATACCTTGACCCGGATGACCCAGGTGAGCCTGATCTCATGGGATCTTGGAAGCTAAGCAGGGTCGACCCTGGTTAGTATTTAGATGGGAGACCGTCAGAGCTGGAAAAGTGTGCTTGCACGCGAAAGGTTATACCCCAAATCAAGCTTTATTGGCCTTAAAGGTGCCGCAGGACTCAAGCAAACTTAGAATTATAGAGTTGGGAGGGACCTCCAGGGTCATCTAGTCCAACCCCCTGCCCAAGGCAGGAAATTCACAAATACCTCCCCCACACACACCAGTGACCCCTGTTCCACGCCCAGAAGATGCCAAAAAATCTCCAGGTAAAGGTAAAGGTTCCCTTGCTCGAAAGCCAGTCGAATCCGATTCTAGGGTTGCGGTGCTCATCTCCGTTTCAAAGCCGAAGAGCCAGCGCTGTCCAAAGACGTTTCCGTGGCCATGTGGCCGGCATGACTAAACACCAAGGCGCACGGAACGCTGTTACCTTCCCACTGAAGTGGTACCTATTTATCTACTTGCAATTTCTCGCTTTCGAACTGCTAGGTTGGCAGGATCTTCAGCCAAATCGGCCTGGAGAAAAGCTGCTCCCTGACCCCAGAATGGCAACCAGCATTTCCCTGGGCGTGTAAGAAAGGGCCGCGAGAACTAAGCACTGCGGCAACCCTTCCTGCCCCCCCCCCACTCACGATCTGCCTGAGTTCACAACTTTAATTGTGATGGGGGACAAGGAAGGGAATGTTGAACTGGGGCTGGCAACCAGCATGTTTTCCTTGGAGGTATTTCATTCCGGCTGCCTAGGGAGAGGCCGGTGTTGCTTTGACGGCCGTGGAGTCATCCAGGTTGGCTTGGCTTGTAGTTAGAAACGATCAAATGTCCCGTTTTGGAGAGACACCAAAGGAAAGTGCAAAGAAGCAGAGTTTGTATAAGGAGGAGGGGGGGAAACCTACCCAGGTTTTATTGAATTTTCTCACATCCCTACCAATGTTTTCCTGTAAGCTGTGGAGTCTTATGAGCAAAAATTCTACTTTTGTGAGCCACCGGCATTAAAGTTGTGAGCGAGTGATTTGGCTGCTGCATAAATCAGTTTGCTCTGGAGCCATCCCTTCCCGAGCGAAGACAAAAAATGTGTGCGCCGGAGGCTAAGAAACCGTGTGCTGGCTCACACTGACTCAGCTTAGAGGGAACACTGGTCCCTACTCAGAACCTCACAAATGTTGTTAGTTCAGATGCCATCTGGGGGAGCAAAGCTCCAGTATGGGAATCACGGTCAGGTTGCCAGGCTGTGACTGGGGGCTGTCCGGAGTTCAAATTCCTGTCCAGCCATGAAGTTCGCTTGGTGCACTTTGGCCGTGTCACGCTCCCTCGAGGCCATCTTACCTCGCAGGGTTGTGGGGGAAATAGAAGGGGAAGGAGCCGTGCGTGCCATCTTGAGTTTCTTCTAGGAACAGCGGGATAAGAGTGTGGAGGGTGGATTTCTCTATCTGTGCCTGATGCCCCATCTTCTTAAGAACATAAGAGAAGCCAATGTTGGATCGGGCCAGTGGCCCATCCAGTCCAACACTCTGTGTCACACAGTGGCCAGAAATACCAGGTGCCACCAGGAGGTCCAGCAGTGGGGCCAGGACACCAGAAGCCCTCCCACTGTTGCCCCCCTCAAGCACCAAGAATACAGGGCATCATTTGCCCCAGAGTTCCTATCTATACCTTGTGGCTAATAGCCACTGATGGACCTCTGCTCCATATAAGAACATAAGGGAAGCCAATGTTGGATCAGGCCAATGGCCCATCCAGTCCAACAGTCTGTCACATGGTGGACAAAAATACCAGGGGCCATCAGGAGGTCCAGCAGTGGGGCCAGGACACTAGAAGTCCTCCCACTGTGGACCCCCCCCAGCACCAAGAATACAGAGCATCCCTTGCCCCAGACAGTGTATTCCATCTATAAGAACATAAGAGAAGCCAATGTTGGATCAGGCCAATGGCCCATCCAGTCCAACACTCTGTGTCACACAGTGGCCAAAAATACCAGGTTCCATCAGGAGATCCAGCAGTGGGGCCAGGACACTAGAAGCCCCCCACCCCGTTGCCCCCCGAAGCACCAAGAATAGAGTGCATCACCTGTCCCAGACTGAGAGTTCCTATCTATACCTTGTGGCTAACAGCCACTGATGGACCTCTGCTCCATATTTATTTATTTATTATTTATTATTTTCGATTTATAACCCGCCTTTCCGCACAGGCAGGTTCAAGGCGGCGTACAACATGTTAAGATACAATAAAACACAAAGGCATAAGTGCGATACTATAAAATTCACATAACAACAACATACATACGAACAGCAATTAAGTGCAGAAGGCGATTGCTGTACGGTGGTCCAGTATCGCCAAACCAGTATCCATAAGTTGTTCTTAGTGCCAGTAACACCAGGGCCGTAACAGTTCAGTTTTTAATAGCTCATTCCTCAGTGAGAGCGAGCATCGTGAGTGAGCTATTTGGCTACTCCGTAAATTAGTTTGCTCCGGAGCCCTCCTTCCTGAGCTGAGACAAAAATGTGTGAGCCGGAGGCTGAAAAACTGTGAGCTAGCTCACACCAGGCTCAGCTCAGAGGAAACACTGGAAACTAGATCTGATCCAGCAGGGCTCTCGATAACGGCCCCGTCGTCTCTCAGAACTCCCGTCAACAGCAAGACTTGAGAGCGTCCCTGGTCAGAGGCCGGAACTAAGGAAGGAACCGAGGAGAGCTTTTCTTGTCTTAGCCTTTCGAACGAAGTGAAGCGCGAACCCTACAGCCGGATCCTTAGCAGGAAGGGAGCACAGCTTCTGCTGTTCCGTCTTCCCCTTTATTCAGTGTGCAGGTTGGTGATGGAGACTGATCCCTGCTGTTTTGGGAGTGGCACGCCGGTGTTTCGAGCTGCCGGAGGTCCTGCTTGGGTTTTAGGTCAGGTGGAGTTAGTGGGCCGTGGCCGGGGGGAGGGGATGCATTTGGTGTGGCTGGAAGTCCTACCAGAAACTGCTCAAAGAGAGAATTCATTTATTTCATAGGCCACAAGAAAGTAAGAAGAGCCCTGCAGAGATCAGCCCAGTGGTCCGTCTAGTCCAACATCTTAAGAACATAAGAAGAGCCCCACTGGTTGAGACGAATAGTCCATCTAGTCCAGCATCCTAAGAACATAAGGAGAGACCTGCTGGATCAAACTAGTGGTCCATTTCTAGTCCAGCATCCTGTCTCGCACAGCGGCCAGTGGCCAACCAGTTCCAACACAGTGGCCAACCAGTTCCTCTGGAGGGCCAACAACAGGGCATAGAGGCCAAGGCCTTCCCCAATAAAAAGAACATCAGAAGAGTCCTGCTGGATCAGACCGGTGGTCCATTTAGTCCATCCTGTCTCACACAGCGGCCATCCAGTTCCTCTGGAGGGCCAGCAACAGGGCATAGAGGCTGAGGCCTTCCCCGATAAGAACATAAGAGGAGCCCTGCTGGATTAAATTGGTGGTTCATCTAGTCCAGCATCCTGTCTCACACAGTGGCCAACCAGTTCCTCTGGAGAGCCAGCAACAGGGCATAGAGGCTGAGGCCTTCCCCGATAAGAACATCAGAAGAGCCCTGCTGGATCAGACCGATGGTTCATCTAGTCCAGTCCTGTCTCACACAGTGGCCAACCAGTTCCTCTGGAGGGCCAGCAACAGGGTACAGAGGCCGAGGCCTTCCCCAATAAGAACATAAGAGGAGCCCTGCTGGATCAGACCGGTGGTTCATCTAGTCCAGCGTCCTGTCTCACACAGTGGCCAACCAGTTCCTCTGGAGGGCCAGCAACAGGGCAGAGAGGCCGAGGCCTTCCCCTCATAAGAACATAAGAACAGCCCTGCTGGATCCGACCGGTGGTCCGTCTAGTCCAGCATCCTGTCTCACACTGTGGCCATCCAGTTGCTCCGGAGGGCCAACAACAGGGCACAGAGGCCGAGGCCTTCCCCTTATGCTGCCTCCTGGCACTGGAATTCAGAGGTTGACTGCCTCTGAATGTGGAGGCTCCCTTTAGTCACCATGGCTAGTAGCCACTGATAGACCTCTCCTCCTTGAGTCTGTCTAATCCCCTTTTAAAGTTATCTGTGCTTCTGGCCATCACCACATCCTTTGACAGCAAGTGCCACATTTTAACCACCCTCTGCATAAAGAAGTCTCTCCTGTTGTTCGTCCTGAACCTACTACCCGCTGGTTACTTTCCCTGTCAAGGTTAGTTTGCTGTGTGCAAACCCAGGGCCTGATTTTGATCTTGCCCTGCGAGGGTGGGGGCAAAGCAGCATCTGAACAGCACAAGGAAACGTGCTGGGAATTTGCAATGTAAAAAGGTCCCGTGGCTCAAGTGGTAGAGCATCTGCTTGGCATGCAGAAGGTCCCAGGTTCGGTCCCCAGCATCTCCAGTTAAAAAGGACCAGGCAGTGGTTGGTATGAAAGACCTCTGCCTGAGACCCTGGAGAGCTGTAAAGAGGGGCTGTGTCTCAAGAGGTAGAGCATCGGCTTGGCATGCAGAAGGTCCCAGGTACAATCCCCGGCATCTCCAGTTAAAAAGGACCAGGCAGTGGTTGATGGGAAAGACCTCTGCCTGAGACCCTGGAGAGCTGTAAAGAGGGGCAGTGTCTCAAGTGGTAGAGCCTCTGCTTGGCATGCAGAAGGTCCCAGGTACAATCCCCGGCATCTCCAGCTAAAAGGTCCATGCCATGGTTGATGTGAAAGACCTCTGCCTGAGCCCCTGGAGAGCTGTAAAGAGGGGCTGTGTCTCAAGAGGTAGAGCCTCTGCTTGGCAGGCAGAAGGTCCCAGGTTCAGTCCCCAGCATCTCCAGTTAAAAAGGACCAGGCAGTGGTTGATGGGAAAGACCTCTGCCTGAGACCCTGGAGAGCTGCTGACCTTGATGGGCTGAGGGTCTGATTGAATTTAAGGCAGCATCATGGGAAGTTCCGTTCATGAGAGGGGTCTTTGCTCAGTGGTAGAACCTCTCCTTGGGACGCAGAAGGTCCCAGGTCAGTCTGTTGCCTCTCCGGTCAAAAGGATCAGGTGGTACGTGGTGTGGAAGACCTCCAGCTGATAACCTAGAGATCTGCTGCTGGTCTGAATAGGCAATACTGACCTCGATGGACGGATGGTCTGATTCGGTGTATGGCAGAAGGAGGAGGAAGGGGAGATTGGATTTATACCCTGCCCTTCACCCGGAGTCTCAGAGCGGCTTACAAACTCCTTTCCCAGGGCTATTTTGGGGCAGGAACGCACAGGAACGGAGTTCTGGCTGGCTCCCAAGTTGGCCATGCCCAGCAGGAACTCATTAGCATAACAGGCCACACCCAACAGCAGAAGCTCATTAGGATTGGCTGCATTAGGGGTGTGTGGCCTAACATGCAAAGGAGTTCCTGCTACCAAAAAAAGCCCTGGGTAAACAGAATAGGAAGCAAAAGGTGGGTGTGGCTGGATGGCCACACTTCTGGTAACATGGGGGCGTGGCCTAATATGCTAATGAGATGTGCCATTAGGGGTGTGGCCTAATATGCTA
Organism: Gekko gecko; assembly: GCA_029375565.1. Lineage (NCBI taxonomy): Eukaryota > Metazoa > Chordata > Lepidosauria > Squamata > Gekkonidae > Gekko > Gekko gecko. The sequence continues at coordinate 11,273,520 of JAPDNY010000005.1, read as the reverse complement.
ACTAGTCTCTACTGTGGGTGTGGCCTATTATTCTAATGAGTTCCTGCTGGACTTTTTCTACCAAAAAGCCCTGTCCTTTCCCTTCCCCTCCCCACAACAGACACCCTGCGAGGTAGGCGGGGCTGAGAGAGCTCTCTCGAGGACTGCTCTTGAGAGAACAGCTCTGACAGAACTACGGCTTGCCCAAGGTCATCCAGCCAGGTGCAAGCGGAGGAGTGGGGAATCAAACCCGGTTCTCCCCGATTAGAGTCCGCGCACTTAACCACCAGACCAAACTGGCAGCTTTGTGTGTGTTCAGTTTTTGTTCCCTGTCCCAAGGTGCAAAGCTCTACACAAACTGAGGCAAGCGTAGGACACAGCTAACCGGGGTTGCTATAGTGAAATAAAGGGAAAGGAGAGAGCCAGTTGGTTGCCCATTGTTTTCGTCTCCCTCATTTCTTTCACGCTAATGACGCACCATAGAAACGATTTCAAACTTCATGCAGGCAGGCAGGTTAGTTTTTAGGAAAGAGATGCGGGCTAGTGAGTGTTCTGGACTTGCTCGCAACGCTGATAACAGCAGCGAAGCCACAAGGCGGAACGATGGAGCTGCAGAGCACCAAGTCCCCCAGTTTGAATCTGATCTCTGCCACGATCCTGATGGCCCCACGCGCATGATCTCCTATCTGAAGCACCATCTTAAGCACTTCTTATAGTTCTGGGTAACAGCGTGTGTGTGAACAAGATCTCGGGGTACGCGTGGACCGTACGTTAAATATGAGCAGCCAGTGTGCTGCAGCAGCAAAAAAGGTTAATGCGATCTTCAGGGGTATCAATAGAGACATCACATCCCAATCGCTAGATGCCATAGCCCACGGTACACGGCATTGGTCAGGCCGCACCTGGAGTCTTTTGTGCAATCCCGGAGGCCTCGCTTCAGAAAAGATGTGGGCAGAACAGAGCGGGTGCAGAGGAGAGCGACGAGGATGATCGTGGGCCTGGAGACCATGAAGCTCTCTGAGGCAAGGCGGAGGGACTTGGGAAGGTTCAGTCTGGAGAAGAGGAGGTTGAAGGGGAACATGAAGGCTCCCTCGAGGTATTTGAAGGGCCGTCACTTAGAGGAGGGCGGGGAGCCGTTCCTGTCGGCAGCAGAGGAGAGGACTTGAGCGAATGGGTTTAAATTCAGGGCGGGAAGGGACCGGCTGGATATTAGGGAAAACTTTTTGACAGTCAGAGTCGTGCCACCGTGAAATCAGCCGCCTGGGGAGGTGGTGAGCTCTCCCTCCCTGGCCGTCTTCAAGCCACGGCTGGACAAACCCTTGCCAGGGACGCGCTAGGCTGATCCTGCATTGAGCAGGGGGTTGGACTAGATGGCCTCTATGGCCCCTTCCAACTCTGTGATACGATGGTTCTAAGCAGCCGAGTACTACTACACAGATGGATGTGCTTAGATGGAACACCGCTGACTTCTGCCAGTAGAAAGAGTGTCTATTTCTATGCAGGAGCCATATGCCAGGAGCAGATGAAAACCGTGAAGGCGATAATGACCCCGGGCTCCTTCTCCCAGCGTCCTGCCTGCTCCCCCCCCCCTGAACGCCATCCTCGGCCTTGCCCGCACGCCGTGCTTTCGGAGGGGGATCCTGTATCGCTGAAACAGCAGACGGTTTTTGATCACGGGATCAACGGGGGGCACCGGGTACAGAAGCCAGCAAAACCGCAAAGGGGCTCGAATTTGTTAGTTTCTCATCCGCCTCCCTGAGCCGCTCGGGGCTTGCTTTGCTGGCAGCCGACGGACTTGCTTAGTCACGGCACGGCGTTTTCCTGCTCGTAGAATGCGGGGAAGGAAGCAAAAAGCAAGCTAGGCCCGGCCTCCCCCTAGGCCCCGCCTGCACATTTCGGAGCCCTTAGCCCGATCCTGAGTTTCGTTCCTCCCTCCCGTACCCAAATCCAGGTTTTGCACGGGTCCTTTTAAAGAGTGGGGGATCTGCAAGGGCAGCTCTCCCTTTTTTTATTTCCAGGAACCTTTACCTAGCACGGGCCTCCCCCTCCTGACCCCGCCACCTTGTAAACCGATCCGGGACGAGAGAAGAGAAAACAGAACCCCCGGGGCACATGCTGGTCTCAGATGCCTTGCTGAAAGGCCGGTTGCCCCTGGAAACGGGGAGCGAGACGTGCCCGGCAAACAATCTGGGGCAGCCAATTATTTGATTATGCGCCTTCTTCTTCTTCTTCTTTTTGGAGGGGGAATTAATGCGAAATCTTCCGCGTTTGCAGCAGAGGTTTTTTTGATCCGAACGTGCAGCCTAGAGGACAACTTCAGTCTCGTCCCCGTGGCAAGCTTTTCGGAGCATTCTTCTCGTGAGAGCCCACCTTTCCCAATCCCTGAGAAAGGTGGGGCAGAGCATGCCCGGCAGCATATTAGTAAAGCCATGAGTTCGAGTGCCAGCATCTGTGAATAATTACAGCCTTCCTACCGGGTCACCTATTTGCATATATGAATACATACACGAAGCTGCCTTATTTCGAATCAGGTTCACTGGTCTGTCAAGGGCAGTCTTGTCTACTCAGACTGGCAGCAGCTCTCCAGGGTCTTGGGCAGAGGTCTTTCACATCCTCTACTGCCTGGTTCCTTCTAACTGGAGATGCCGGGGACTGAAACTGGGAACTTCTGCCTGCCAAGCAGATGCTCTGCCACTGAGCTACAGCTCCACTTCATGGCTCTCCAGGGTCTCAGGCTGAGGTCTTCCACATCCCCTACTGCCTGGTCCTTGTAACTGGAGATGCCGGGGACTGAACCTGAGACCTTCTGCATGCCAAGCAGATGCTCTGCCACTGAGCTACAGCCCCACTTCAAGGCTCTCCACGGTCTCAGGCTGAGGTCTTCCACAGCATCTACTGCCTGGTCCCTTTAACTGGAGATGCCAGGGATTGAACCTCAGACCTTCTGCCTGCCAAGCAGATGCTCTGCCACTGAGCTACAGCCCCACTTCATGGCTCTCCAGGGTCTCAGGCTGAGGTCTTTCACATCCCCTACTGCCTGGTCCTTTTAACTGGAGATGCCGGGGACTGAACCTGGGACCTTCTGCCTGCCAAGCAGATGCTCTGCCACTGAGCCACAGCCCCATTTCATGGCCCTCCAGGGTCTCAGGCTGAGGTCTTCCACATCCCCTACTGCCTGGTCCTTGTAACTGGAGATGCCGGGGACTGAACCTGGGACCTTCTGCCTGCCAAGCAGATGCTCTGCCACTGAGCCACAGCCCCATTTCATGGCCCTCCAGGGTCTCAGGCTGAGGTCTTTCACATCCCCTACTGCCTGGTCCTTGTAACTGGAGATGCCGGGGACTGAACCTGGGACCTTCTGCCTGCCAAGCAGATGCTCTGCCACTGAGCCACAGCCCCATTTCATGGCCCTCCAGGGTCTCAGGCTGAGGTCTTTCACATCCCCTACTGCCCGATCCTTTTTAACTGGAGATGCTGGGGATAGAACCTGGGACCTTCTGCCTGCCAAGCAGGTGCTCTACCACTGAGCTACAGCCCCACTTCATGGCCCTCCAGGGTCTCAGGCAGAGGTCTTTCACATCCCCTACTGCCTGGTCCTTGTAACTGGAGATGCCAGGGACTGAACCTGGGACCTTCTGCCTGCCAAGCAGATGCTCTACCACTGAGCTACAGCCCCACTTCATGGCTCTCCAGGGTCTCAGGCAGAGGTCTTCCATATCCCCTTCTGCCTGGTCTCTTTTAACTGGAGATTCCAGGGATCGAACCTGGGACCTTCTGCATGCCAAGCAGAGCCTCTTCCACTGAGCTACAACCCTCCTCCAATAAAGCTGTCTTAGATTCTCTCTGGGGCACGGTATTGTTTGACTGGCAGCAGTTCTCCAGGGTCTCGGATGAAGGTCTTTCACATCACCTATGGCCAGATTCTTTAACTAGAAGCGCTGGGGATTGAACCTGGGGCCTTCTGCATGCCAAGCCGATGCTCTGCCACTGAGCCACGGCCCCTCCCCTCCTGCGGTCATGTCTTCTCCCTCTTGAATGAGCATCTTTCCACTGGCTCGTACACATTGTGATATACGTTTTTAACAGGTGGAATTAGGCAAAAGTGCGGCAAGGCCTTAAGATCCACCCTTTTATTATTAAAGCATCTGTTGAACTCCTCTGGCCCCATTTACCGCTGATGGATCTAACGGACTTTCCTGTGTGCCTCTGCTTCCTAGTCAGGCCTCTGCCTCGTTCTCCCCGTCTCTTTTGCCCAGCAGATGGGAGAATGCCTTGACGGTTCATGTGTGTTCATGCAGCACCTGACACAGTGGCGTTCCATAGGTTATTCTGGGGATGGGCTGTGGCTCAGCGGTAGAGCATCTGCTTGGCATGCAGAAAGTCCCAGGGTCAGTCCCCGGCATCCCCAGTTAAAACGATCAGAAAAGAACATCAGAAGAGCCCTGCTGGATCAGACCAGTGAGGGTCCGTCTAGTCCAGCATCCTGTCTCACACAGTGGCTAATGAGTTCCTTTGGAAGGCCAATAACAGGGCAAAGAGGTTGAGGCCTTCCCCAGATAAGAGCATCAGAAGAGCCCTGCTGGATCAGACCAGTGAGGGTCCGTCTGGCCCAGCCTCCTGTCTCACACAGTGGCCAACCAGTTCCCCTGGAGGTCCAGCAGCAGGGCACAGAGGTTGAGGCCTTCCCCTGATAAGAACCTCAGAAGAGCCCTGCTGGATCAGACCAGTGAGGGTCCGTCTAGTCCAGCATCCTGTCTTACACAGTGGCTAATGAGTTCCTTTGGAAGGCCAATAACAGGGCAGAGGTTGAGGCCTTCCCCGGATAAGAGCATCAGAAGAGCCCTGCTGGATCAGACCAGTGAGGGTCCGTCTGGCCCAGCCTCCTGTCTCACACAGTGGCCAACCAGTTCCTCTGGAGGTCCAGCAGCAGGGCACAGAGGTTGAGGCCTTCCCCTGATAAGAACCTCAGAAGAGCCCTGCTGGATCAGACCAGTAGTCCATCCAGTCCAGCATCTTCTCTCACACAGTGGCTGGCCAGTTCCTCTGGAGGTCCAGCAGCAGAGCATAGAGGTTGAGGCCTTCCCCTGATAAGAACACAAAAAGAGTCAGACCAGTGAGTATTCACCTAGTCCAGCCTCCTGTCTCACACAGTGGCCAGCCACTTCCTCTGGAGAGCCAACAGTAAGGCACAGAGGCCGAGGCCTTCTCCTGATGTTGCCTCCTGGCTCTGGGATTCAGAGGATTAGTGCCCCTGAATGTGGAGGTTCCCCTCCGTCACCATGGCTAGCAGCCACTGATAAGACTTATTCTCCATGAATCTATATAACCCCCCATGAAAGCTCTTTACTCTTGTGGCCATCATCCTCCGGTGGCAGATTCCACATTTTAATCACTCTCTGTGTAATAAGAAAAACGTGGCCTCTGCCTGAGACCCTGGAGAAGAACCGGACGGAAGGCCGTGCCCACCTCCTCGCCGGTCAACGGTGGCAGGCCTGCGATGCTGTATGCCTGGCTTCTAGATTTTCATGTGGGCATTTTAGAAGAACATTAACCGAAGGCCCGTTTCTTTTAAGTGCCGCATTAACACCTGCCCTTTCGCCAACTTGACTCCTCCAGCGGCACGTTTGTTTTCTTCAAAAAGCGCCGTCAGGGGAGTTTCAGAAAGAGTTATGACTGTAAAAAATTAAGCCTCCGTGAAGGAGCTAGAGGTGGGCTGGCTGAGTCATAGAACCGCGTGGGCTGCGTCGGGATTATGGCGCCCAGGTAGCATTAGGAGAGCCGGCCGCTAGAACCAAAAGAGGTGGACTCCAGGAGGTGACGGATCGCTTTGGGTTCTGTGGCTTTTCTGCCATCTAGTGGTCTGCCCGCCTTCCCTCTCCAGTAAATAAGCGAGCAGTTCCCAACTTTTCTGGTACGGCGACCCACAAGTCCCAAGCTTACTCGGTGTGGCGACCCATCCAGGGCTGGCCCGAAGATTTTTGGGCACCCTGGGCAAACTATGGCCTTGGTCCCCCTCAAGTTCAGCATTCTGTTTTCTACAGGGGCCAAACAGATGTTTTTGATCGATTCCGGTGGGGGGCCGTGCTGGTCTGGAGCAACAGAACACCGTTTCAGTCCAGCGGCATTTTCAGACCAACGAAGTCTAATTCTGGGTATAAGATTTCGGGTGCATGCACATTGCTTCTGGTACGCTGCAAACCAATACACTGAAAATGTACCTGAAGACGTATGCATGTGCCCGAAAACTTATACCCAGAATTAAACTTCGTTGGTGTTAAACTTTGTTCTGATGCTGTAGTAGCAGTAGTAGTAGTAAACTTTGTTCTGATGCTGTAGTAGCAGTAGTAGTAGTAAACTTTGTTCTGATGCTGTAGTAGCAGTAGTAGTAGTAAACTTTGTTCTGATGCTGTAGTAGCAGTAGTAGTAGTAAACTTTGTTCTGATGCTGTAGTAGCAGCAGTAGTAGTAAACTTTGTTCTGATGCTGTAGTAGCAGTAGTTGTAGTAAACTTTGTTCTGATGCTGTAGTAGCAGTAGTCGTAGTAAACTTTGTTCTGATGCTGTAGTAGCAGTAGTAGTAGTAAACTTTGTTCTGATGCTGTAGTAGTAGTAAACTTTGTTCTGATGCTGTAGTAGCAGTAGTAAACTCTGTTCTGATGCTGTAGTTGTAGTAGTAGTAAACTTTCTTCTGATGCAGTAGCAGCAGTAGTAGTAAACTCTGTTCTGATGCATAGTAGTAGTAGTAGTAGTAGTAAACTTTGTTCTGATGCTGTAGTAGTAGTAAACTTTGTTCTGACACTGTAGTAGTAGTAAACTTTGTTCTGACGCTGTAGTAGTAGTAGTAAACTTTGTTCTGATGCAGTAGTAGTAGTAGTAGTGGAGGAGGAGGGAGGTGCCATCTTCTTCTTCTTCTCTCTTCACCTACCTCCCAGGGTGTCTGTTGTGGGGAGGGGAAGGGAAAGGAGTTTGTAAGCCGCTCTAAGACTCCTTTGGGTAGTGAAGGGCAGGGTATAAATCCAATCTCTTCTTCTTTTACCTCACAGGGTGTCTGTTGTGGGGAGGGGAAGGGAAAGGAGTTTGTAAGCCGCTCTGAGACTCCTTTGGGTAGTGAAGGGCGGGGTATAAATCCAATCTCCTCTTCTTCTTCTACCTCACAGGGTGTCTGTTGTGGGGAGGGGAAGGGAAAGGAGTTTGTAAGCCGCTCTGAGACTCCTTTGGGTAGTGAAGGGCGGGGTATAAATCCAATCTCCTCTTCTTCTTCTACCTCACAGGGTGTCTGTTGTGGGGAGGGGAAGGGAAAGGAGTTTGTAAGCCGCTCTGAGACTCCTTTGGGTAGTGAAGGGTGGGGTATAAATCCAATCTCCTCTTCTTCTTCTACCTCACAGGGTGTCTGTTGTGGGGAGGGGAAGGGAAAGGAGTTTGTAAGCCGCTCTGAGACTCCTTTGGGTAGTGAAGGGCGGGGTATAAATCCAATCTCCTCTTCTTCTTCTACCTCACAGGGTGTCTGTTGTGGGGAGGGGAAGGGAAAGGAGTTTGTAAGCCGCTCTGAGACTCCTTTGGGTAGTGAAGGGCGGGGTATAAATCCAATCTCCTCTTCTTCTTCTACCTCACAGGGTGTCTGTTGTGGGGAGGGGAAGGGAAAGGAGTTTGTAAGCTGCTCTGAGACTCCTTTGGGTAGTGAAGGGCGGGGTATAAATCCAATCTCCTCTTCTTCTTCTACCTCACAGAGTGTCTGCTGTGGGGAGGGGAAGGGAAAAGGAGTTTGTAAGCCGCTCTGAGACTCCTTTGGGTAGTGAAGGGCAGGGTATAAATCCAATCTCTTCTTCTTTTACCTCACAGGGTGTCTGTTGTGGGGAGGGGAAGGGAAAGGAGTTTGTAAGCCGCTCTGAGACTCCTTTGGGTAGTGAAGGGCGGGGTATAAATCCAATCTCCTCTTCTTCTTCTACCTCACAGGGTGTCTGTTGTGGGGAGGGGAAGGGAAAGGAGTTTGTAAGCCGCTCTGAGACTCCTTTGGGTAGTGAAGGGCGGGGTATAAATCCAATCTCCTCTTCTTCTTCTACCTCACAGGGTGTCTGTTGTGGGGAGGGGAAGGGAAAGGAGTTTGCAAGCTGCTCTGAGACACCTTTGGGTAGTGAAGGGCGGGGTATAAATCCAATCTCCTCTTCTTCTTCTACCTCACAGAGTGTCTGCTGTGGGGAGGGGAAGGGAAAAGGAGTTTGTAAGCCGCTCTGAGACTCCTTTGGGTAGTGAAGGGCAGGGTATAAATCCAATCTCTTCTTCTTTTACCTCACAGGGTGTCTGTTGTGGGGAGGGGAAGGGAAAGGAGTTTGTAAGCCGCTCTGAGACTCCTTTGGGTAGTGAAGGGCGGGGTATAAATCCAATCTCCTCTTCTTCTTCTACCTCACAGGGTGTCTGTTGTGGGGAGGGGAAGGGAAAGGAGTTTGTAAGCCGCTCTGAGACTCCTTTGGGTAGTGAAGGGCGGGGTATAAATCCAATCTCCTCTTCTTCTTCTACCTCACAGGGTGTCTGTTGTGGGGAGGGGAAGGGAAAGGAGTTTGTAAGCTGCTCTGAGACTCCGAGTGAAGGGCGGGGTATAAATCCAATCTCCCCCTCCCCCTCCCCCTCTTCTTCTGCACTCTCAGCATAGTCTACCTTACAGGGTTGTTGTGAATGAGGCTAAAACGGGCAACCGGCGGTCTGTGTACGACACCCCGAGCTCCTCGAAGGAGGGGCAGGATCCAGATGCACTGAATGAATAACTTAACTCTGTTCCGCCGCTTCTCTCGTCCACAGTCCCCATGACCGGCTTCACCCAGAGAGCCACCATCGACCCGGAGCTGAACGAAATCCACGTGTTGTCGGGGCTGAGTAAAGACAAAGAGAAGAGGGAAGAGAACGTGCGCAACTCCTTCTGGATTTACGACATCGTACGGAACAGCTGGTGGGTAGCCGGATCCCGTTTCTCGGGGAACAGAATGTTTGCCTGCCGGTGCTCCCTCTTAAGTTGCGGAGTCCTGTGAGCAAAAATCCTACTTGGTGAGCTCCTGGCATCAAAGTTGTGAGCGAGCGATTTGGCTGCTGCATCGATTAGCTTGCTCTGGGGCCCTCCTTCCCGAGCTGAGACAAAAATCTGTGAGCCGGAGGCTAAAAAACTCTGAGCAAGCTCACGTTAACTCAGCTTAGAGGGAACACTGGTGCCTGGCAGTGTTCCCTCTAAGCTGAGTTTGTGTGAGCTAGCTCACCATTTTTTAGCTCTGGCTCACACATTTTTTAGCTCGGGAAGGATGGCCCTAGAGCAGACTAAAACTTATGCAGTAGCCAGATTGCTCGCTCACAAGCTTTAAGGCTCATCGCTCACAAAGTACAATTTTTGCTCACAAGACTCCCCAGCTTAGAGGGAACGCCGGTGCCTCGTCTTCACGGGTTACCGGGTAATACCTGCGCTGATCTCACCGACCTTGTTGAGACCCCAATGAAAGCCCCCACTCGGCTGTGGATTGACCCCTGCGACCTCGAGTTGGTCGTCCCCTCATCCTGCCCTACCTTGCAGGGTGGTTGTGAGGACATACGCCATCTTTAATCCCTTGACGGAAGGGCGGTGTGAGCCGATGCAGTGTCGTGCCCTTATAATAGTGGAACGAACAATGACCTCGATATCATTGTAACAGTCAGTGCTGGGGATGTGGAGTGGGTTGTCAGCGCCATTTAAACAGCCTAACCAGCCACGCCCAGCAACGTTGCCTTCTTGGGAAGTAATTTACAATACCCACTTCTGAGGATTGCTTTGACCTGCATAGCCCAATCTTGTCAGATCTCGGAAGCTAAGCAGGGTCGGCCCTGGTTAGTATTTGAATGGGAGACAACCAAGGAAGTCCAGGGTCATGATGCCGAGGCTGGTAATGGCAAACAACCTTCTGAAGGTCTCTGGCCTTGAAAACCCCACTGGGTCTCCATAAGTTGGCACTTCTAGAAGGAGAAGTACACTCGACCTTCACTACCTGGAGGAGTCTCAGAGCAGCTTACAATCTCCTTTCCCTCCCTCCCCACAACAGACACCCTGTGAGGTAGAAGGAGAAGAAGAGATTGGATTTATACCCCACCCTTCACTACCCGAAGGAGTCTCAGAGCGTCTACAATCTCCTTTCCCTCCCCCTCCCCACAACAGACACCCTGTGAGGTAGAAGGAGAAGAAGAGATTGGATTTATACCCCGCCCTTCACTACCCGAAGGAGTCTCAGAGCGCCTACAATCTCCTTTCCCTTCCCTCCCCACAACAGACACCCTGTGAGGCAGAAGGAGAAGAAGGATTGGATTATACCCACCTTTCACTACCCGAAGGAGTCTCAGAGCGGCCTACAATCTCCTTTCCCTTTCCCTCTCCACAACAGACACCCTGTGAGGCAGGTGGGACTGAGAAGAGCTCTCCCAAGAACTGGCCTTGGGAGAACAGCTCTGAGAGAACTGTGACTGACCCAAGGTCACCCAGCAGCTGCATGTGGAGGATTGGGGAATCAAACCCGGTTCTCCAGGTTTATTTATTCTTTTATTTATTTAAATTTGTTCCCTGTCCTCCCCGCCTAAGCAAAGAGTCCACGCTCTTCACCACTACGTCAAAGTGGCTCTAAGAACACAAGAGAAGCCAATGTTGGATCAGGCCAATGGCTCATCCACTCCAACACTCTGTGTCACACAGTGGCCAAAAATACCGGGTGCCATCAGGAGGTCCAGCAGTGGGGCCATAAGAACATAAGAGAAGACAATGTTGGGTCAGGCCAATGGCCCATCCACTCCAACACTCTGTCACACAGTGGCCAGAAATACCAGGTGCCACCAGGAGGTCCACCAGTGGGGCCAGGACACTAGAAGCCCTCCTACTGTTGCCCCCCCAAGCACCAGGAATACAGAGCATCCCTTGCCCCAGAGTCTCTACCACCCACCCACCCTGTCTGAAGCTGCTCTCAGTCCTATAGGTACAAGCAGGCAAGCGAACCTGTGAAAACTTCCCATGGGTGACCTTTTTGGCATTAATTCCTAAGGCTGCAGTAGGTGTATGTGATTTGGGGGAGGGCCCATGGCTCAGTGGCAGAGCACCTGCTTGGCATGCAGAAGGTCCCAGGTTCAACCCCCGGCATCTCCAGTTAAAAGGATCAGGCAGTGGGTGATGGGAAAGACCTCTGCCCGAGACCTTGGAGAGTCATGAAGTGGGGCTGTGGCTCAGTGGCAGAGCACCTGCTTGGCATGCAGAAGGTCCCAGGTTCAATCCCTAGCATCTCCAGTTGACAAGGACCAGGCAGTAGTTGATGTGGAAGACCTCTGCCTGAGACCCTGGAGAGCCATGAAGTGGGGCTGTAGCTCAGTGGCAGAGCCTCTGCTTGGCATGCAGAAGTTCCCAGGTTCAATCCCCGGCATCTCTAGTTAAATGAAGCAGACAGGAGGTGATGTGAAAGACCTCAAGCTGGAGACCCTGGAGAGCCATGCAGTGGGCCATAGCTCAGTGGCAGCTACAGAAACTCAATACTGACATTGATGGACCAGTGGTCTGATTCAGTAAAAGGCAGCTTAATGTGTCTGTGCATGTGTCTGCGACATGGTTTGTTTATATGTAATTGTGAAGTGTGGCCTCCGTCTGCGGATATCTAAATCTGCAGATCGAGGCCACACTGACACTATGCGGTAGCTAAAAAGGCAAACGCCATTTTGGGCTGTATCAACAGAAGTTTAGTGTCCAGGTCATGCGAAGTGATGGTCTCGCTTTACTCTGCTCTGGTTAGACCTCACCTACAGCATCGTGTTCAGTTTTGGGCACCACAGTTTAAGAAGGATATAGACAAGGTGGAACGTGGCCAGAGGAGGGCCACGAAGATGGTGAGAGGGGTCTGGAGACCAGGTCCTATGAGGAAAAGCTGAAGGAGCTGGGCGTGTTTAGCCTGGAGAGGAGACGATTGAGAGGGGACATGATAACCGTCTTCAAGGACTTGAAGGGCTGTCATAGAGAGGAGGGTCCGGAGTTTGTTTTGTGTTGCCTCAGAAGGTCGGACCAGAACCAACGGGTTGAAATTAAATCAGAAGAGTTTTCGGCTAAGCAGTAGGAAGAACTTCCTGACTGTCAGAGCGGTTCCTCAGTGGAACAGGCTTCCTCAGGAGGTGGTGGGCTCTCCTCCTTGGAAGGTTTTCCAACAGAGGCTAGATGGCCATTGAACAGCAATGCTGATTCTGTGAACTGAGGCAGACCATGAGAGGCAGGGCAGGGAGGGTTGCCTCCAGGCTTAGTTCTCGTACATGCCCAGGGAAATGCCGATTGCCACTTTGGGGTCAGGAAGCAATCTTTCTCCAGGCCAGTTCAGCCGGGGATCCTGGAGAGGTTATTTTTTGGCCATCTTCTGAGCATGGAGCAGGAGTCACTGGGGGTGTGGTCGTTGTGAATGTCCTGCATTATGCAGGGGGTTGGACTAGATGACCCTGGAGGTCCCTTCCGACTCTGTGATTTGATGATTCCATGACCAAGCATATTTTCTTGCATACTTGGGGGACCCCTCAGGTCTGCAGAGAAATCTGACATCTTTAAAGGAGGGGTAACCCCCCCCCCCAATAAAAAAGCGTTGTCTGCGCTTTCTCCCAGACACCGCTGCGGGCTGCGGCTGGCCTCCGAGGTGGATGGTGGGTATAGAGTTGGATCCCATCAGGGTATAGATGGGAACTCTCAGTCTGGGGCAGGTGATGCACTCTATTCTTGGTGCTGGGGGGGGCAGCAGTGGGAGGGGGCTTCTAGTGTCCTGGCCCCACTGCTGGACCTCCTGATGGCACCTGGTATATTTTGGCCGCTGTGTGACAGAGTGTTGGACTGGATGGGCCATTGGCCTGATTCAACATTGGCTTCTCTTACGTTCTTATGACCTGGAGCTGTGCTGAACTCAGTGACGGGGAAGGGACGGGATCCTCCCCCATGAGTCTCATGGGCCTCCCACTTGCTTCGTTCGCTCGTTGCATTCTTTCTTTCCTCATGGATTTCAAGGCAGCATCCCTGAGGTTCTCGGGGCCTCCCGCATCCGGGCCCCCGAGACCCGCTTAGCTTCAAGCCAGGTTTCTGAGTCTTATGTCAGACTTCGAACTAAGAAGGGAAGCTAACTTAACCCTGAGAACTGGGATCAAGAACCTGAAAAGGTAAGTCAAGCTGAGCAGAGGGCCAACAATGAAAACTTAAATGTATAAATATTATGTAAAAAGTACATGGATTTATTTGTAAAGAATTAAAAAAATCCTACAGGGGCCCGATCACACCTCATGTAAAAATTCCAAAATCATTGGACTCGACCTGGTGCCTAGTAATTTCACTCTGGAAGTAAGTCAATATAGGCTTTTAAGAATAATATAGGCATTAGGATGTTCATAGCCTGGAGATTAATATTAGCATGTTCATAGCCTGGAGAACTCGTACAAGATGATGACTCAGCCCCTACCCCACCTTCCAGGGTAGATAAAATTACCTGCCTACCATTTCTATTCTCACCTTGACACAGGGAGTACTCTATCTTTCTGTGTTATACCTCTGAGGATGCCAGTCACAGCTACTGGTAAAACATCAGATCTTACAGTGCCAAGACCACGGCCACACAACCCAGCAATCTACAGCAACTAATATAGGCATTGTTTATGTATCCATTTTATTATATGGATTTAATTTCACATGGCTGCTTCTTTATTCTTTTATTTTTTTTTTTAATATTGCTTTTATTCTAAAAACTACATTGAAATCAAAGGGAAGGGAATCTAACATCTAAGGGAGAAAGAAAAGAAAACGACTAAAAACCCAAGTGGCAATGGTCAATAGCTTCTACAGATGCTTATAACAAATTCTTTTTCACTTAAAATCGTTAGGTTAGCTTGAAAAGGAGTAATTAATTCCTTCAAAGAGGAAAAAAAAGGATAAAAAAACAAGAGTTACATCTAACTAAGAGAGAAATGTTCAAATATCTAAAATAAATTTGGTTCAGTTCAGGTATATGAGAAACAGTTAAAAGTTTATGTAGCTTTTTTCTTTCTTAAGTTGTAGTCTCGTCTGGCTTTGGGGATTTTGGGGGCTGCAGCCCCCTGATCAGATTCTGATTCTTCTCCAGAAGATGTGACTGAAGACGTTCCGTTGCTTCCAGTCTCGCCCTCCTCTTCTGAACACAGACTATGGCAAATAAAATGCAAGTCTGTGATCAGGCAAGCAAAAAGGGAATATGAGGAGCATATCGCAAAAAACATAAAGACCAACAATAAAACTTTCTTCAAATACATTAGAAGTAGGAAGCCAGCCAGGGAGGCAGTGGGGCCCTTGGATGACCAAGGGGTAAAAGGAGTAGTGAAGGATGATAGGGAAATGGCTGAGAAGCTGAATGCATTTTTTGCCTCTGTCTTCACTGTGGAAGAGGAGAAGTGCTTGCCCACTCCAGAAGCACTGATTTCGGGAGGGGGTTTGAAAGACCTGAATCAGATTGCGGTGACAAGAGAGGAAGTCCTCCGACTGATGGACAATTTAAAAACTAATAAATCACCAGGCCCGGATGGCATTCATCCGAGAGTTCTGAAAGAACTCAAATGTGAACTTGTGGATCTCCTGACAAAAATATGTAATCTTTCTTTAAAATCTGCCTCCATTCCTGAGGACTGGAAGGTAGCTAATGTCACTCCCATCTTTAAAAAGGGCTCCAGGGGAGATCCGGGAAATTACAGGCCAGTCAGTCTGACATCAATACCGGGTAAGTTGGTGGAAACTGTTATTAAGGAAAGAATTAGTAGGCACATTGATGAACAAAAACTATTGAGGCAGACTCAGCATGGGTTCTGTAAGGGAAGATCTTGTCTCACTAACCTGTTAGTGTTTTTTGAGGGAGTGAACAAACATGTGGACAAGGGGGACCCAATAGATATTATTTACCTTGACTTTCTGGAAAGCCTTTGATACAGTTCCTCATCAAAGGCTCCTAAGTAAGCTCAATAGTCATGGGATAAAAGGACAAGTCCTCTTGTGGATCAAAAACTGGCTTATAAATAGGAAACAGAGAGTGAGTATAAATGGAAAACTTTCTCAGTGGAGGGTGGTAAGCAGTGGGGTACCACGGGGATCAGTACTCGGTCCGATGCTTTTTAACTTGTTTATTAACGATTTGGAATTGGGAGTAAGCAGTGATGTGGCTAAATTTGCAGATGACATGAAGTTGTTCAGGGTGGTGAAAACCAGGGAGGAGTGTGAGGCACTCCAAAGGGATCTGTTGAGGATAGGTGAGTGGGCATCAGTGTGGCAAATGGGGTTCAATGTGGCCAAGTGCAAAGTGATGCACATTGGAGCCAAAAATCCTAAATATAAATACATGTTGATGGGGTCTGAACTGGCAGAGACGGACCAAGAGAGAGATCTTGGAGTCGTAGTGGATAACTCGCTGAAAATGTCTAGACAATGTGTAACTGCAATAAAGAAGGCCAACGCTATGCTGGGGATTATTAGGAAGGGAATTGATAACAAATCAGCCAGTATCATCATGCCTCTGTATAAATCATTGGTGCGACCTCATTTGGAATACTGTGTACAGTTCTGGTCACCACATCTCAAAAAGGATATTATAGCATTGGAAAAAGTGCAGAGAAGGGCAACTAGAATGATAAAAGGGTTGGAACACCTTCCCTATGAAGAAAGGTTAAAATGCTTGGGGCTCTTTAGCTTGGAGAAACGACGGCTGAGGGGTGACATGATCGAGGTTTATAAGATTATGAATGGGATTGAGCAGGTTGAGAAAGAAGTACTTTTCTCCCTTTCTCACAATACAAGAACTCGTGGGCACTCTATGAAATTGCTGAGCAGTCGGGTTAGAACAGATAAAAGGAAATACTTCTTCACCCAAAGAGTGATTAACATATGGAATTCACTGCCACAGGAGGTTGTGGCAGCTGCAAGCATGGACAGTTTCAAGAGGAAATTAGATAAACATATGGAACAGAGGTCCACCAGTGGCTATTAGCCACGGGGTTTAGATGGGAACTCTCAGTCTGGGGCAGGTGATGCACTCTATTCTTGGTGCTGGAGGGGGCAGCAGTGGGAGGGCTTCTGGTGCCCTGGCCCCACTGCTGGACCCCCTGATGGCACCTGGTATATTTTGGCCACTGTGTGACAGAGTGTTGGACTGGATGGGCCGTTGGCCTGATTCAACATTGGCTTCTCTTATGTTCTTATGTTCTTATGTTCTGCTGCTTCTTCTTCCTCTCCTAGTTTCGGTGCTATTTCTGGTTTTTGAAACTGCTCCAGAAAGGTTTTTGCTTTAGTAACAGAGTCAATTCTTTCTTTCTTGTCGTTGTATTTAAAGATGATTCCTTCTGGTATAATCCATCTATAAGGCATGGCTTTTTGCTGCAAAAACAAAATCAGGTTTTTGTATGGTCTCCTCTTTTTCCTTATCTCGAATGGAATGTCTTTTAAGTCTTTATTTTCTTTATCTTCAATTTTTAGGGTAGCCCCATTTGCTGCTTTAAGTATTTGGTCTCTTATATGCCTTTTAGAGGATTTCACGAAGATTTCACCAGGCAGATTATTTTTCTTGATGTATTCTGGATATGTCCTGTAGACCATATCCATTTCACTTTGTAGAAATTCCGCTTTTAAATCTGTCACTGGTTCTGATGCTTCGCTTAAAGCTGTTCTGAGGTTTTCTCCTTTCTTCGTTGGGACCCCTTGAAATCTCAATACATGCATTGACTTTTCCATTTGCAATTGTAACAGTTGATGTTCAACAGAGGATGTCTTCTTTGCCACAGTCTCTAGTCCTTTTTAAAACTTTTTTGTGTTGGAACCAACTTTCTTTAACGATTTGGAGATTTGCTCTGTCTTAATGTTAGTCTCTTTTAACTGTCCTTAGAGGGTTTCAAAATTCTTGTTCAGTGTAGTCATCTGATCCAGCAGAGGGTGCAAAGCAGCCACTATCATATTTGGAAAGTCTGTGGCTGCTTCCAGTCCTGTGACCGTAGCAGTCGGGCTAGCTTTGTCTGGAGTAAGTTTTGCTTTCGGTGGCACTCTCTTCCCCGCCATTATGCTTTTGCTTACTTTAAGAGAAAATTGCCAAAAGTCTCTATAACTTGAAAAGACCACCAAAGTTTCTTCAATTGGACTCTGCCTTAGTTAATTCATGCTTTACTTTCCGTCCCCTTACTTCGCTGTCTTTTTAAAACGTTTTTCTCTTTGTATGGTCTCCTCTTTTTCCTTATGTCGAATAGAATGCCCTTTATGACTTTAATTTCTTTATCTTCAATTTTTAGGGTAGTCCCATTTGTTGCTTTAAGTATCTGGTCTCTTATATGCCTTTTAGAGGATTTCACGAAGATTTCACCAGGCAGATTATTTTTCTTGATGTATTCTGGATATGTCCTGTAGACCATATACATTTCACTTCGTAGAGTTTCTTCAATTGGACTCTGCCTTAGTTAATTCATGTGTTACTTTCCGTCCCCTTACTTCACTGTGATTTTAAAATGTTTTTCTCTTCTGCGCGGTGAATCCCCCCCCCCGGTTTGGGCTAAGGGGATGTACAAGATCAAACGCTTAGATGTTTATCTTGTTTTTCGACTAATCAGAACTAAGAGTTCATCTGGAGTCATCCGCCAGGTAAGGAAAAAACGCCTGACTGTCTGCCTGTTTGTCCCGGTGTGTGTTTCTAACACCATTGCTGGTCTGCAGCGGCAGTCAGCCTTGGGAGAGGCACTCCTCGCGTTCCATGGCTGGGAGCCCCCTTCAAGGGCTCCGGGAGGTCAGGATCAACCAAGACCTCTCCCTATCACCACAGCATGGTCACGTCCCTCGGAGCTCCAAAGGGACGTGTCCGCCATTCGATTGGCCAAAACCGGAAGTCCTTTTTTTTTAACAGCAGTTCCTTTCTGGTCCATTTTGGATCTATGCTGTATAATTGTATTGTATTTGTGCTATAAGTCAATTTGTTCCTCGTTGTGTTTGACTGCCGAAGAAGGCCCTAACAGGCCGAAACACGTCAGGTCAAGTCCACTGGACTTTTCCCTATGAAGAAAGGTTGAAGCACTTGGGGCTCTTTAGCTTGGAGAAACGACGGATGAGGGGGTGACGTGATTGAGGTTTATAAGATTATGCATGGGATAGGGCAGGTAGAGAAAGAGGTACTTTCCTCCCTTTCTCACAATACAAGAACTCGTGGACACTCAATGAAATTGTTGAGCGGTCGGGTTAGAACGGATAAAAGGAAGTCCTTCTTCGCCCAAAAAGTGATTAACACGTGGAATTCACTGCCACAGGAGGTGGCGGCGGCTACAAGCATGGATGGCTTCAAGAGGAAATTGGATAAACGTATGGAACACAGGTCCATCAATGGCTATTAGCCACAAGGCATAGATAGAGACTCTGGGGCAAGTGATGCTCTGTATTCTTGGTGCTGGGGGGGGCAACAGAGGAAGGGCTTCTAGTGTCCTGGCCCCACTGCTGGACCTCCTGATGGCACCTGGTATTTTTGGCCACTGTGTGACAGAGTATTGGACTAGATGGGCCATTGGCCTGATCCAACATTGGCTTCTCTTATGTCCTTATGTTCTTATATATGATTTTGGAATTTTTACATGAGGTGTGATCGAGCCCCCTGTATGTTTTTTTAACCCTTTGCAAATAAATACATGTATTTTTACATAGTATTTATATATTGTTTTAATGGTTGGCCCTCGATTCAGTCTGACTTACCTTTTCAGGTTCCTGACCGTATGTCATCCCAGCGTACCTGCATGATTGTGGGGTGGGCACAGTGTAAAGAGGGGTACCAGACCGGTCCTTCTCTTGCGCATTCAGTTCCGCATCTGGTGCCGGCAGCCGAGAATAAAATCTGCCGGTGGCGTTCCATCCGTGCAGATTCCGCTGGGAGATGTATGATTCTTTTATGTGGAATGCACCTCCCGGGTATTTTCTGTTGCAAGGCCAGGACTTTGTATATTTTTCTGTGTTTGGGTTCTGGCGGAGTATTAGGAATGCTCAGCATCTTAGCATTGGGGGTGGTGGTGGTATGTGGAATTAGGTTTCTGGCACTCGCGTATCGCTGAGAAAAGCCGTCAGAGGGATAAGGCATCTGCCAGAGCAGTTCAGTAGGCTAAGAAATCGTCAGAGACTTATTTTCTTAATAAGTGCTTACCAGAAACCGTTTCACAGTGGGATGCGGTCACGATTAATCAGCGGGAGTCTCTGGCGATGTGTGGGTGTTAATGTGATATTTGGATGTGCTTTTTGAAAGTTTTACAAACAAGTAACAGTGCTACATTAAAGACCGGAGTTCACATAGATGGAGATGTGACGATCCGGTAGGGGAAGGGAAATCAGAAAAGGAGCTTGCATGCTTTGATTTTTTAAAGGATCCCCCCTCAATTTTAAAGAAAAAAGTGGAAATATTGAGGAGCACTGCAGGGAAAAGGTAAAGTTAAAGGTTTCACTTGCTCGAAAGCCAGTCGAAAACAACTCTAGGGTGCGGTGCTCATCTCCGTTTCCGAGCTGAAGATCCAGCGCTGTCCGAAGATGCTTCCGTGGTCATGTGGCAAGCATGACTAGACGTCAAGAGGCCGAGGCGCATGGGATGCTGTTTCCTTCCCACCGAAGCAGTGCCTATTTATCTACTTGCAATTTCTTGCTTTCGAACTGCTAGGTTGGCAGGAGCTGGGACCAATGTTCCCTCCAAGCGGTGGAGTCTTGTGAGCAAGAATCCCACTTCGTGAGCTCCCGGCATTAATGTTGTGAGTGAGTCATTTGGCTGCTGCATAAATCAGTTTGCCCGGGAGCCCTCCTCCCTGAGCCAAGACAAAAATGTGTGAGCCGGAGGCTAAAAATCTGTGAGCCAGCTCGCACTAACTCAGCTTACAGGGAACACTGGAATCATGTCCTCTCTTTTGCTTTTCAAAATACGGTAACCCTAAACATGGAAGACACTGATCTCCTCACTGTATATCCATGCACATTATGCTATGTTAACTGTCGGTGAGAGTAGTTACATTTCAAAAATATTTCATAGAATCATAGAATGTTAAAGTTGGAAGGGACCTTGCAGGCCATCTAGTCCAACCCCCTGCACTCTGCAGGAACACAGCCGAAACCCCTACATACCTAAATCATTTGAAATCATTTAACATAATATCTAAAGACACCGCCGTCCCTACTGTGACTGTGTGAGGCTGTTTGTCCGTACAACATACTTTGCTTACTGCAGAAGCTATGTTTGTTATTTGCCATCGTTTCTTTCGAACTCCCAGAAGGAACAAAACTAGAGTTGTTTTTTTTTAATAAAATTTTATTAACAGGATATAATAGCATGTTCCATAGTTAATAACCAATTCTTAACATATCCTTTTCTACGGGTTTTCTTCCCTCCCCTCCCCCGGCTCCCAGCGGTGCTCCACCCCCGTTAATATTTCAGTCAATATTCTCTTTACATTCAGTTCTTACTCAGTAATCAGATCTTCATTTTAAACATTTTCTTTTTCAATTCCTCCTCCTTAGGTAACATTTTAAATACAATCCATTTCTCATACTACTTCTATTCTTAGTAATCACCAAAGCAAAGTAATCTATTTTTAACATCCTAATTCAATTCTAAGTAAATTTAAAGCCTTTCCAATCTGCTAAAAATTCTTCATCTTCTTTTCCATTGAGTTTTTTGGCCAGTTTGTCCATTTCTAGCATAAAAATCATCTTCTTTATCCATTCCCATTTATCTGGTATCTTCTCTTGTTTCCAAAATTGAGCATAAGTCATCCTTGCCGTTGTAATTAAATACGAACAAAACTAGAGTTTTAAGGCGGCAAAGAGCGCAGGAAGCTTGCAGTTCTCTTTTCGAATCTTTGCCGTTTTACTTTTGGGAAATTACAGGGTTTGTATTTTTAGGTTTCATGAAGGAGCCAAGTAAATTCATTTGACTGCATTAACATCACAAAACGCATCGTTTATAGCTTACCATATACCATTTATTAAGTCCGATAAGAAAAAGTAATTACATTTCCTTCCAAATTTCTATTACCTGACCTTTCCCCAAGAGCAGCAAAAACGCAGGCCTTTTAAACTGACATCAGAATTTCCAAAATCTACCATTCCAAAAGAGTTAATTTTACATAGGGGCTGCGGTGGCTCAGTGGTTAAGATGCTGAACTGCAGACCGGAAGGTCGGTAGTTCAGCAGTTCGAGACCCGAGTGCCGCATGACGGAGTGAGCTCCCGTCTCTGGTCCCAGCCAGTGTTCCCTCTGAGCTAAGTTAGCGTGAGCTAGCTCACAGTTCTTTAGCCTCCAGCTCACACAGTTTTGTCTTGGCTCAGGGAGGATGGCTAATTTATGCAGCAGCCAAATCGCTCGCTCACCACTTTAACACTGGCAGCTTACAAAGTAGAATTTCGGCTCACAGGACTCCACGGCTTACAAGGAGCATTGCTGGCAACCGTGTCTATATTAGAAGTCGAGTCTAATTGCCGTGGCTTCAACGTGATTGCTGTGTTGTTAGCCGCATTGAACATCCGCAGAGGTGAGATGTAAACATTTAATAAATGGTGACGATAAGTGCTACCAGTTCACACCTGGCTTGCGGCAACCCAGTAGGGTTCCTAAGGCAAGAGGTGGCTTGCCATTGCCTGCCTCGATGGAGCAACGCTCCCTCTAAGCTGTGGAGTCTTGTGAGCAAAAATTCTGCTTTGTGAGCTACCGGCATTAAAGCTATGAGCGAGCGATTGGGCTACTGCATCAGTTAGTTTTCTCCGGAGCCGTCCTTCCTGAGCTGAGACAAAAATGTGTGAGCCGGAGGCTAAAAAACTGTGAGCTGGCTCACACTAACTCAGCTTAGGGGAGAACCCTGCCCTGGACCTCTTTAGAGGTATCCTTTCTGAGTACAGACCAGGGCTGACCCTGCTTAGCTTCTGAGATCGGGTTAGCCTGGGCCATCCGGGAGGGGCAGTAAATACCCCGCACTTACGGAAGATTCAGCTATCATTTGCTGTCGTTGGTATGACTTGCTGACTTATGGCGAGGCTGTAGGGTTTTCAAGACAAGGGACTGTGAGGTCCTTGCTTATTGGGGAGACGGTTTTACCTTTGCACATGCTTTGTGTACCTGAACTTGGTAGATTTCTGCTGCCACCAGGAATTAAAAATTCCAAATCTCTCTCTCTCTCTGCTGGTAGAATGACCTGGGCACTTCAGAGGACTATGTGGCCCTGAGGAAGGACTGTACTGATTGCTGGGATAAGCTTAAATAAAAATTGATTTGTTTAATAAAGAACTAAAATAGGTTTCTGGTTAGTTTGAACTGTGACTGAAAAAGGAACTTGTAAATATAACTGGCAAAACTTGGTGCTACAAACTGTCTCTCAGGCTGCGCCCTGACAGGCTTATACACTCAGTATACTCTCTCTCTCTCATATATATCGTCACACAGGCTAGTCTCTTTGTTTTATTCACAAAGAATAGAATCAGCTCTCTAAGTCACACTGGCTAACTGTTGGTCTTATTCACTCAGAAATAGACTCCAAATCCTAAATTTACACAGATGATGTTCACTCTTTCAAACTTCACACACACAGAATCCTGTCATAAAAAAAATCTCTCTTCACACACTCTCAGTCATCAGCCAGTCACAGCGCACTTGTCTCCCTCTATCACTCTCCTTCCAGCACTGCACCGAAAAGAGACATTTAAAGGAACACACACACCAAAACATGGAATCATTACAGGGACATTCAGAGGTGCTTTGCCATTGCTTGCCTCTAAGTCCCAACCCTGGACTTCCTTGGTGGTCTCTCATCCAAATACTAACCACGGCCGACTCCGCTTAGCTTCCGAGGTCTGTTGAGATGGGGCCTGCCTGGGCCATCCAGGTCAGGGTGGGCAGTATTATGGAAGGATACGGCTATCATTAGCTATTGGTGGTGGAAGTTGCCATCGTGTTACAGAATTTTGGTCAGTGGAGCATGGGGAAAACCGGAGGGGGTACCCCGGCCACGCCTGCTGCCCCTCTTGCAGCAGCAGAAACAGCAGCTCCGGCTCTGCTGTGATCTCTAATCCTCCTCTATCTGTCTCGATTCTGGGCTGCTTTTCTGTCTAAGCCGGGGTGGTGTGTGCGTGCGGGGAGACCTCCAACTCTCTCTCTTTTGCATTTTGCAATCTTATTTTATTTTTTGGCCCGGAAAAAAGGGAAAATGAGACTGAAGCTTCCCTGACTGTGCCTTGGGGTCATTTTGGAAACCCCACATGCATCGTACTTTTTTTTTTAAAAAAATGTATTCTTTGTATTTTTTTTTTGTTTGCGGGGTGGCACTCATCTCTTGGGGGGCATTGCCCCCAAATGCACCCCCCCCCCCGGTGGCTACAGGCCTGCAGTTGACTTATGGCAACCCCATAGTTTTCAAGGCAAGTGTCATGATCTGTGCAGGGCGGAGACAGGGCCTAGAGGTGACCGTCAGCAGAGCCTTTGACCCAGGGCTGTCTTGCAGGTCTTGCGTCTACAAGAACGACCAGGCGGCCAAAGAGAACGCGAACAAAAGCCTCCAGGAGGAAGAGCCCTGCCCACGTTTCGCACACCAGCTCGTGTACGACGAGTTGCACAAGGTGAGCTTCCTCAGGGCCCCGCGTGGGGTGGTCGCTTCTGTTAACGCCACGGAAACGTGGACCGGCAGTGCTGAATCACGCCCGTGATGGCCGTCGCCGTCTTACCAGGAGTCGGAGGGCAGGCAAACACCTGTGTTGTAAAGGGCTTAGGCAGAGGAGTCCGGACTCACGTTCACAACCAGGAGGTTGTAGATCGGGTGGTGTTTGCAAAGGCAACGGGTTGACTGCCGGGCAAGCTTCGGCCGCTGTTGAGTTAAACCAGGCCGCACTCCATGATCCGATGTTCTCTTTCTCGTCTTTCAAGGTTCATTATTTGTTTGGAGGGAATCCAGGCAAATCCTGTTCTCCAAAGATGCGGCTGGATGACTTCTGGTCCCTGAAGCTCTGTCGGCCGTCCAAGGAATACCTGCTACGCCACTGCAAGTACCTAATAAGGAAGCACAGGTACGGGGCCGCGGGTGACCGCAGGTGACCGCGGGGACCGGGTGATTTGCAGTTTAAAAGGCCAGGGCGCGGGAACTATGGTGATAAGGCTAGCCAGACTGTTTTAGACACGTTTTTCAGACTTCTTATTTCGATAGTAAGGTACTGAGGTTCCCAATTAGCGTCAAGCTGGTATGCATGCAGAGCATCGTTTCTGCCCTGGCTGTTTTTTAATTAACGTTTCGGAGCCTGCAGGCAAACAGGGAAGGGCCGTAGCTCAGTGGGAGAACATCTGCTTTGGATAAACATATGGAGCAGAGGTCCATCAGTGGCTTTTAGTCACAAGGTATAGATAGGAACGAGGAGCTGTGGTGGCTCAAGTGGTTAAGATGCTGAACTGCAGGCTGTGGAAGGTTAGTAGTTCAGCAGTTCGAGACCCGAGAGTGCCGCATGACGGAGTGAGCTCCCATCTCTAGTTCCAGCTCCTGCCAACCTAGCAGTTTGAAAGCAAGAAATTGCAGACACGGTTAAATAAACAAAACATTGCAAGAGCGCTAATGCTTTAAACATGTTTTTATTTTAAGTAAAAAACCCAACCCTTTATGTTCGTGTCCTTTATAAAGTTTATATCTCTGCTCCCTGGCATTACCTTTTATGACACCCATGGCCCGGCCCAACAAGGTCTCATTTATGTCAGATCCGGCCCTCGTAACAAATGAGTTCGACACCTCTGCAATAGGGTATGACCTCCCTGGGGAGGTTGGACTAGGTGGTGGTCTGGAGCAAAGATACCTCACCCCAAATAGACCTTGGCTGTCCCTGGTTTAAAATGTAGTTCGATAGCTGATATTTATGTAGTCTTTTAGGTTACAGCGAGGAGCTGCGGTGGCTCCACTGGTTAAGACGCTGAACTGCAGGTTGTGGAAGGTCAGTAGTTCAGCAGTTCGAGACCCAAGAGTGCCGCATGATGGGGTGAGCTCCCGTCTCTAGTTCCAGCTCCTGCCAACCTAGCAGTTCGAAAGCATGAATTTGCAAGTAGATAAATAGGTACCACTTCGGTGGGAAGGTAACAGCATTCCGTGCGCCTTGGTGTTTAGTCATGTCGGCCACATGACCATGGAAACGTCTTTGGACAGCGCTGGCTCTTCAGCTTTGAAACGGAGATGAGCACCGCAACCCTAGAGTCGGATTCGACTGGCTTTCGAGGAAGGGAACCTTTATTTAGGTTGCAGCAGAATTTGGGGGGGGGGCAGTGGTAGATTTACAGCATAGGAGAGGCAGTTCTAAGCTATTATTTGAACAGGCCTTTATTCAGCCATCTGGCTATTCCTGGAGCAGTAATCCGACATAAGCATTAGAAAGCAAAGAGGACCAGTCATCTCCACCCCTCTCTTAAACCTCTGTTTAATGCAAAGGGATTAGAATTAGAATGGTTCTTAGTCCCTTTCCTCCCAAGTAGGAGTGATGAACATACAAAGAGCTCTGCTGGGTCAGACTAGCAGTCCATCTAGCCCAGCATCCTGTCTCAGACAGTGGCCAACCAGTTCCTCAGGAGAGCCAACAACAGGGCATCGAAGCTGAGACCTTCTGCTGATGTTGCCTTCTGGCACTGGGATTCAGAGACTGACTGCCTCTGAATGTGGAGGTTCCCTTCAGTCACCATGGCCAGTAGCCACCGTGAATCTGTCCTAATTCCCTTTAAAAGCTGTCTATGCCTGCGGCCATCACAGCATCCTCTGGCAGCGAATTCCACATTTTAATCATTCTCTGTGTAAAGTAGTATTTCCTTTGGTCTGTCCTGAACCTACTGCCCATTAGCCTAATTGGATACCCTCGAGTTTGAGTATTTTGGGAGAGGGAGAAAAAGTTCTCTTTGTCAACTCTCTCCACCCCAGGGATAATTTTATAAACTTCTGTCGTCTCCCCCCTTAGTCATCTCTTTTCTTGACTGAAAAGTCCCCAGACTCTTCAGCCTTTCCTCATCATCTTGGTTGCCCTCCTTTGTCCTGTTTCCAGCTCTGAAATGTCCATTTTGAGAGAACTTGTGACTTACCCAAGGTCACACCAGCAGCTGCATATGGTGGAGTGGGGAATCAAACCCGGTTCTCCCAAACCGGGACTATACTCAGGATTCCCAGTGAGGCCACACCATGGATCTGTACCAGGGGCAGGGGTCATTTCGTAGAAAAAGAGGTGCAGGAGCTCATTAGCATAACTCATTAGCATAACTTATTTGTATATGCCACACCCACCACTCAGGCTCCACCCCTAGGGACTGTCTTTCCACTCTGGGGGCTGTCATTCCAGTCCCAGAGTGGAATGCACGTGCTGCTTTACGCTCCTGCTGGGAGCTGGGCACGGGGCTTGCCACTGCCTGTGCTTCTAACTGCCGGAGCTCTGCTCCTGCGCGCTCCGGCTCCAAATGACCCCTGACCATTCTCAATCCCTTTCCTAATTATCGATAACCTAGAGCTTGCCTTTTCCCTGCTACAGCCCACTGAGTTGACACTTTCATTGACCTGTCCACTGCCACCCCAAGATCTCGTCCCCTCTCAGTGTCAGGAGATTCTGACCCCATTAGCCTATACTTGAAGCTCGGATATTTTTTTTTGTCTCTTGCGGCAGGTTTGAAGAGAAGGCCCAGACGGATCCACTAAGTGCCCTGAAATACCTGCAGAATGATCTGTTTGTAACCGTAGATCACTCGGACCCGGAGGAGACAAAAGAGGTAAGGGTGGGGGGTAGACATTGGCCCTCATGCCTTTTCGTCTTCTCGTGCCGGGAGATGCGTTCTTAGCCACAACTTTGCATCTGTTAAATTCCAAAGCAGCACGCTACCAAAGCACCGTAGACTCAGTTCCGCGTTTCTGGCTAAACTGGTCGACGTGTTGTGTGTGTGTCCCCCGCCCTCCCACATGATACATAAACACATCTTCACCTTTAAGGCCAACAAAGTCTGGGTATAAGTTTTCGTGGGCATGCGCGCTTAATGTATCTGAAGAAGTATGCATGCACATGGAAGCTTATGCCCAGAATTAAACTCTGTTGGTCTTTCAAGGTGCCACCGGACCCAGACTTTGCTCTATTGAAACAGAAGGTATCTGAAGACGTGTGTGCATGCACACGAAAGCTTATGCCCAGAATTAAACTCTGTTGGTCTTTAGAGGTGCCACCGGACCCAAACTTCGTTCCATTGCTTCAGATCAACACGGCTACCGACCTGAATACATCTTTACACTGTCTTTGTTTCTCATTCTGTCTCTTAAACTGCAGCGGGATTGCTCTCTTTTATTTCGGTCTACAGTTCGGAAACTTCAATAGTACGACTGTAGGCTCTTTGGGGCAGAGGCCAGTTTCCCCTCGCTCTGCCAGGGTTCTAAAAAACAGTTCTTTCAATGGCTGTCTTCTGTGGCCTTTTTACAGTAGCGATGGGGGCGATAAGATCCTCAGGAGTGGGTTCTTGCCTGGGTCGGTGAACAGGGCCATCAGTTTGCGGCTGACCTGTAGGGTGTTCAAGGCAAGAGACGGACAGAGCTGGTCTGCTCCTGCCTGCCTCTGCGTAGCAACCCGGGTCTTCCTCGTTGGTCTCCCATCCAAGTACTGACCATTACAGTGTTCCCTCTAAACTGAGTTTGGCAACTGCGAAAATCGGTTTGCCCCGGAACCATCTTTCCTGAGCCAAGACAAAAACGTGTGAGCCGGAGGCTTAAAAACTCTGAGTTAGTGTGAGCTAGCTCAAGAGTTTTTAAGCCCTCCGGCTCGCACATCTTTGTCTCGGCCCAGGGAAGATGGTTCCAGAGCAAACCGATTTTTGCAGCAGCCAAACCGCTCGCCCCAACTTTAACGCCAGTGGCTCGCAAAGTTGAATTTTTGCTCACAGGACTCCACAGCTTAAAGGGAACATTGCTGACCGATCATTTAAAACGCAGCTAAAACACCGGGACGTTACCAAATGAACAGGAGCAAAGATTATTTACAATATGACTTAGGTGGCCATATAATTCCCATAAGCCCCGCCTGGCCCCTTTCCGCTTTCTCAAACCACTGGGTGGGCACCGGGAACGGTGTCGAGAGGATGGCCAAGGGTGCCACATGTTAGAACCACACACGGTGCCGCTGATTGAACCACCTGGCATGTCCAAATGCAGTGATGTAATCAACCAGGCATGGCCTTAAGAGACCTCGTCTGGGGGGCACGCATCTCCGTGACGCATCGCTCAGCTCTTCGAATTTGGCCGCTTTCGGCAGGTGTCCTCTAAAGCCAAGGAAAGTCAAACTGCCACATCTCCACTTCAGGATGAGAGGCGAGCCAACTCAGAGTTGGCACGGGGGCGGAATTCACACTTATTCAACGGCTTTGGAGGGTGTCATGATCCTGGGCCTACAATGGTACGGCCTAAAGGCTCGAGGGAGGCCTAGCGGCTCCGGGGAAGCCTGCATGGGAGTAGCGATCGGGGGCTACATTTCCCAGGTCACTTTCTGGACCCTGTGATTGGCTAACGGGGGATTTGGAGGGGAAAACTTGCTCCGGTAGAATGGTAGAGGGCGGTGCCTGGGAAGGAGATATAAAAGGCCTTGCCCAAAGTGGGAGGGGGTTCACTCCCGGGGAGCAGAGCTGGTGTGAGGCTGCTGCAGATGGAGCGGTCCCCCGTCCAAAAGGGATGCGTCAGCTGGAAGCCAAAGACCTCAATTGTTTTATGGTTTTAGAACTATTTAAATTACTTATTGCTGTTTTTATTCTCTCTGTAAGCCGCCCTGAGCCGGCCGTGGCTGGGTAGGGCGGGGTATGAATTGAATAACTAAATACGGGGCTGTTTTTGGGCAGGAACGCACAGGAACGGAGTTCCAGCTGGCTCCTGAGTTGACCACGCCCAGTAGGAACTCATTAGCATAACAGGCCACACCCAACAACCCTGGGTTTTGACAACAAACAAGGTAAACAGAATTAGAAACAAAAGGCGGGGGTGGCTGGATGACCACACTTCTGGTAACGTGTGAGGTGTGGCCTAATATGCTAATGAACTGTGCTGTCAGGGGTATGGCCTAACATGCTAATGAGTTTCTGCTGCTTAGTGTGGCCTATTATGCTAATGAGTTCCTGCTGGGCTTTTGCCCTGACTAAATAAATAATAAATGAGGCTAGGTGCAGTACAGTCAGAGGCATTAGGGTTTCTTATTTTGCCGGTTCACCTATCTTCACTGTGCCCCTTTTCCCTTACACATTACTGAATCACAGTTGTTGTTAAATCTCTTTAATAAAAATAGTTTGTTGGTCTGCCTGGGTCCTCACGCCTCATTCGGTCACGTATAAGGAGGAACCTGCTGGAAAAGGAGTGTGTAAAGGGGTAGGGTGGGTGCTCCGGGCCCTCCCGAGGAGACCCATACCAGAGTGGTGGCAGCCCTTAGAGAACCTTTCTCACCACAGCCCGTGACAGAGGGCCTGAAGGGTTTTTTGGGGGGGCCATGACCAATGTTCCCTCTAAGCTGTGGAGTCTTGTGAGCAAAAATTCAACCTTGTGAGCTACTGGCATTAAAGTTATGAGCAAGCAATTTGGCTGCTGCATCAATTAGTTTGCTCTGGAGCCCATCCTTCCTGAGCTAAGACCAAAATGTGTGAGCCAGAGGCTAAAAAACTATGAGTTAGCTCACACTAACTCAGCTTAGAGGGAACACTGGCCATGATGATCCCATAAAGAAGCTGAATACCTCTTGCAGTTCCTCCATTCCGACTCGCTGGCAATTCACCTCTGTCGGTGCAATACCGAGACAACAGCGAGAATGATCTAAGTGGAACAGTCTCACACGGGTGGGTTCCCAGCCTCTTTGAGCCTGTGGGCGCCTTTGGAATTTGTGGCAGGCATTGCCACAAGATGGCTGCTGCAGGAGGCGGAGCCAACCACGAAATGGCCACCGTGGGATGCGGACGCGCGTGAGCGTGTGAAATCCCCCCACCCCCCAGCACCAGATGGAGGGGAGAAGGGGAGTTAATTTTAAAAATGCACTGGAAAAGAGGAGAGAGAGAGAGAGATTGAGACCAGCTTTATCGTGGCAGGTGCCTGCTGAAACAAGGGCGCTTGAACTTGCACAGGCGACGTGGTCTTCAGTGGCTCATCAAAAGCCCCGCTGGGCAGGAGCCCCACCTGGCCATGCCCACCTTCTAAAAACACTTGGCCAGCACCAGGAAAGGTGTTGGCAAACGCCATGGCGCCCGCGGGCACTACCTTTGGGCAGTGAAGGGCGGGGTATAAATCCAAACTCTTCTTCTCTTCTTCTTCTTGGGGACCCCTGCTCCGACATAACCAGATTGCACGGGTGGTCCTGGGAATTATTGGCCTACGAAGGGTGAAGGCTCTCCTTCTTGGGAGGTTTCGAAGCAGAGGCTCGACGGCCATCTGACAGCAATGCCGATTCTGTGAAATTGGGAAGATCCTGAGAAGGGAGGGCAGGAAGGGTTGCCCCAGAGCTTAGTTCTCAGGGCCCTTTCTCACATGCCCAGGGAAATGCCGATCACCACTTTGGGGTCAGGAAGCACTTTTCTCCCAGCCAGTTTGGCCAGGGATCCTGGAGATTTTCTTGCCAGCTTCTGGGCTTGGAGGAGGGGTCACTGGGGGTGTGTGGAGGGGGAGGTATTTGTGAATTTCCTGCCTTGTGCAGGGGGCTGGACTAGATGACCCCGGAGGTCCCTTCCAACTCTTTGATCCTATGATTCTACGTATAGGAGGGACATCCCCACTCCACCAGGTTGCTTAAATTGTTTGTTCGAAAACCTGCTCTTTTCCTCCCAAGTGTCCCGGGAAATGCATTTTCAATCTCTCTCTTTTTTCCCCCTCCCCTAGTTTCAGCTCCTCGCTTCAGCCCTCTTCAAATCCGGCTCGGATCTGAGCCCCCTGGGTGAGTAGGCTCTGGTGCCGAAGGAATCGCTGTTTTGCCGCTGCCTTTAAAATCCCCGGAAACGTTTACGGGATGGGTCTCGCGCTCTCGGTATATTAGTAGCGGTCTTAACCACAGAGGCTCAAAGACGTCGGCCAGAGCCAAGTGAATTTGCATCGCGTCCTCCTGGAAGCCGTCAGCCTGGGTTGCTGCGGTGCGAAGCGCCTTTAAAAGCAGCTCTTTCCAACTGTTCTTCCCAAGTCCGGGCTAGTGTTATCCTTTGCGCAGTTTTCCCGGGAAAACAGCACCTTTTCCCCAGAGCCAAAAATCCAAAGTTCAGTTTCCCGAGCTCCAGCAAACAATTCCTCCTTTTTCGTCCGTCTCCCGAGCATCCCTCTTCAGAACATTGCCTTGATTTTATAACACTTTTATGTAGAATCCTGCAGTGTCGTGTTTGGGATTTGTCGCCTTCTCTTCTTCCCGTCCCTAATCACCCATATAGATGGGGGTTGCCAGCCTCCAGGCGGGGCCTGGAGATCTCACGGAATTACAGCTGATTTCCTGATGACAGAGAACCGTCTCCCTGGAGAAAATGGCAGCTTCGGCGGGTGGGCTCTGTGACATTACGCCCTACTGAGGTCCCTCCCTTCCCCAAACTGAGTCCTCTCCAGGCTCTCCCCCCCCCAAATCCCCAGGTATTTTCCAACCCGCAGTTGGCAACCCTACATCCAGACCTTCCACCAGTACCAAATGGGGAGGTAGGGCTTCAGAAGAACAGATGGCATTCACTGCCACAGGAGGTGGTGGCAGCTACAGGCATGGATGGCTTCAAGAGGAAATTAGATAAGCATATGGAGCAGAAGTCCATCAGTGGTAGCCACAAGGTATAGATAGGAACTCTCAGTCAGGGGCAGATGATGCTCTGTATTCTTGGTGCTGGGGAGGGGCAACAGTGGGAGGGCTTCTAGTGTCCTGACCCCACTGCTGGACCTCCTGATGGCAACTGGTATTTTTGGCTCCTGTGTGACAGAGTGTTGGACTGGATGGGCCATTGGCCTGATCCAGCATTGGCTTCTCTTATGTTCTTATACACATGGAATTCACTGCCACAAGAAGTGGTGGCAGCTACAAGCATGGACAGCTTCAAGAGGGAATTGGATAGACATATGGAGCAGAGGTCCATCGGTGGTTATTAGCCACAAGGTATAGATAGGAACTCTCAGGCTAGGACAAGTGAGGCTCTGTATTCTTGGTGCTGGGGGGGGGCAACAGTGGGAGGGCTTCTGGTGTCCTGGCCCCACTGATGGATCTCCTGACGGCACCTGGTATTTTTGGCCCCTGTGTGACACAGAGTGTTGGACTGGATGGGCCACTGGCCTGATCCAACATTGGCTTCTCTTATGTTCTTATACACATGGAGTTCACTGCCACAGGAGATGGTGGCAGCTACAAGCATGGACGGCTTCAAGAGGGAATTGGATACACATATGGAGCAGAGGTCCATCAGTGGCTATTAACCACAAGGTATAGATAGGAACTCTCAGGCTGGGGCAAGTGAGGCTCTGTATTCTCGGTGCTTGGTGGGGGGGAGGCAACAGTGGGAGGGCTTCTGGTGTCCTGGCCCCACTGCTGGACCTCCTGATGGCACTGGGTATTTTTGTTGGACCGAATGGGCCATTGGCCTGATCCAGCATTGGCTTCTCTTACATTCTTATGACTCGAGGGCCTGATTGCATAGACTGGAAACCCCGCCCCTACAGTGGGCCTGTTGGGGGCTCCGCCCCCTCCCTTAAAGGGACAGCCCCACAAATTTTCTCTCCTCCCGCCTGCCAGCTGAGCAGAGAGGGTGTTTAAAGTTTGGACACCGTGTTGGGGACCTACAGCAGTGGCCCCAAAGAGCCTCCGTGTAGTTGGGGTCTTTGTAGCAAGCTTCCATCGAACCCCTTCAAACTGTATCTTAATTTCAAGTTCTGCCACGTTTAGATTTTTTTCCTGGCTCTTTCCGAGATGCCGTCTAGTAAGACAACCGACAGCAGCGCCCCAAACATGGGTCTGTCTCACCTCCGTCTCTTTTTTCCACCTCACCCCTCCCCTCTCTCCACTTCCAGGGTTTTCGGACGTCGATCACATCTACGCCCAGCGGACTCAGCTCTTTGATACCTTAGTGAACTTCTTTCCCGACAACATGACGCCGCCCAAAGGCAATTTGGTAGACCTCATCACTCTGTGACCGGGCAACAGGACTCTTTTTTTGCTTTCAGTATTTTTAATTTTAATTTTTTTTTTTTGGTGCATTGATTTGAGTGACTGGTGGACTGCAGTAATAAGAATAACCCGGCTTTGAAAAAGGGGGCTTTATGGATAAATACCAAATGGGATTAGGCTAATAAAGAGAGAGAGAGAAAAAAACGTAATTAACGTACTTCTAACGGAGCAGAAACAAAAATCTATATTTTCCGACCCTGGCTTTTTAAGAGTTGACGGAACGTCGAAAAGAAGAAAGCAAAGTTGTGTCTTCACCTGAGTTGTTAATCCTTCACAGTCTCTCCCCTTCCCACGGGCGTGCGATTGAAGCTGTGGAGAATGAGAGTGGGAACCGGGGGAGGGTGTGTGTGTGATAGGGGGGCCACCGTGTTTCGGGTTGGTCGTGATTTCGTCCCAATTCTCGCTTTGCCGATACTTAGCGTTGCTTTTCAGTGTTTCTGCAGCCTGGCAGCAGGTATATGAGGATACGTTGTGCGTGCGTTTGTATGTGTGTCGACTCGGGTCTTTTCTCTCTCTCTTTTTGGTTGAATAGTGTGTGTGTGTGTTGAAAGAACACAACTTTATAGCCTTGTCAGCCTGGAGAAGCCAACGCCCCCTGGTGGGCAGCTTAGGTATTGCTAGGAAACAGGAATATCAGCAAACGCAGGGAGAAGCCCCCACTCGAGATACACCAGGGCTTTTTTGGTAGAAGAAGCCCAGCAGGAACTCATTAGTATAATAGGCCACATCTATCAGCAGAAAGTCATTAGCCTATTAGGCCACACCCTTACAGCGCAGCTCATTAGCCTATTAGGCCACACCCCCATGTTGCCAGAAGTGTGGTCATCCAGCCACACCCACCTTTTGCTTCTTATTCTGTTTACCTTGTTTGTTGACAAAACCCAGGGCTTTTTTCGGAGCAGGAACTCCTTTGCATGTCAGGCCACACAGTCCTAATGTAGCCAATCCTAATGAGTTTCTGCTGTTGGGTGTGGCCTGTTATGTTAATGAGTTCCTGCTGGGCGTGGCCAGCTCAGGAGCCAGCCGGAACGCCGTTCCTGTGCGCTCCTGCCCAAAAGTAGCCCTGCAAGTCATGTGTCACAAAAGGCTTCCAAAAGCTAGTCTGGGGCGGGGAGGCAGAAGCAGGTTGGTGTGTGTGTGTGTAACCCATTTCCTCCCTGCCACTTTTTCTTGACTATACACCCCGCATGTTCCTTCCCCACCCCAACAGGCATACACGTGTGACTCCAGGTTCTTGCTTGGTGTGGTAAGCACATGTCCCTGGCAGGGAAAAGGGGATAGACATTCTCGGGGGAAAGCATTGGGTGTGTGTGTGTGTGGGGGGGATTAAACACACACATGCAAGCATCTGCCTCGCTCCAGATCTCTTCACCGAGAGCCAGTGTCGTGTCGAGTAGTTCGGACGTCGGGCTCAGCATTTGGGAGACCCAGAATCCCCGAAGACTAACGACCAAATGGAATTCACTGCCACAGGAAGTGGTGGCAGCTACAAGTATAGACCGCTCCAAGAGGAAATTGGACAAATCCCCTTCAGGAGGGGATTGGATAAATATCTGGAGCAGAGGTCCGTGAGTGGCTATTAGCCACAAAGTACAGATGGAACACTCTGTCTGGGGCAAGGGATGCTCTGTATTCTTGGTGCTTTGGGGGGGGGCACAGCGGGAGGGCTTCTGGAGTCCTGGCCCTGCTGGTGGACCTCCTGATGGCCCCTGGGTTTTGGCCATTGTGTGACACAGAGTGTTGGGCTGGATGGGCCGCTGGCCTGATCCAACATGGCTTCTCTTAAGTTGGAATGTCTGGGGCATTAATGCTCTGTCTTCTTGGTGCTTGGGGGGGCACAGTGGGAGGGCTTCTGGAGTCCTGGCCCCGCTGG
The DNA here is from genome assembly GCA_029375565.1 of Gekko gecko. NCBI lineage: Eukaryota > Metazoa > Chordata > Lepidosauria > Squamata > Gekkonidae > Gekko > Gekko gecko. The sequence continues at coordinate 11,238,508 of JAPDNY010000005.1, read as the reverse complement.
TGGACCTCCTGATGGCCCCTGGGTTTTGGCCATTGTGTGACACAGAGTGTTGGGCTGGATGGGCCGCTGGCCTGATCCAACATGGCTTCTCTTATGTTAGAATGTCTGGGGCATTAATGCTCTGTCTTCTTGGAGCTTGGGTGGGGCACAGTGGGAGGGCTTCTGGAGATCTAACCCCATTGGTGGACCTCCTGATGGAACCTGGGTGTTGGCCACTGTGTGACACAATGTTGGACTGTAAGGGCCACTGGCCTGACCCAATATGGCTTTTCTTATATCTGAGGTAGTGATGCTCTGGGTTTTGGTGCTTGGGGGGGGCAACAGTGGGAGGGCTTCTGGAGGTCTAGCCCCGCTGGTGGATTTCCTGGTGGCACCTGGGTTTTGGCGACTCTGTGACGCAGAATGTTGGACTGTATGGGACATTGGCCTGATCCATCATGGCTTCTCTTATGTTCTCTGCACTGGAAGCTTGCTGGACGACCTTGGGTCAAGTCGCACAGTCTCTGTCTACTCTAGCCTACCTCACAGGGTGGTGAGAATAAAACGATGAAGATGTAAGCCACTTTTGGTCCCGAATGGGGGAGAAATGTGGAATGTAAGTGAACTAACATAAATCTACCCCCAGTTGCTTTTTCTAACAATACAGAACTTGTGAGCCACTCCATGAAATTGTTGAGCGGTTGGTTAGAACGAAAGTCCTTCTTCACCCAAAGAGTGATTAACACGTGGAATTCACTGCCACAGGAGGTGGTGGCAGCTACAAGCATGGACGGCTTCAAGAGGGAATTGGATAAACATATGGAGCACAGGTCCATCAGTGGCTATTAGCCACAAGGCATAGATAGAAGTCTCGGTCTGGGGCAAGTGATGCTCTGTATTCTTGGTGCTTGGGGGGGCAACAGTGGGAGGACTTCTGGTGTCCTGGCCCCACTGGGGGACCTCCTGGTGGCCCCTGGTGTATTTTGGCCGCTGTGTGACAGAGTGTTGGACTGGATGGGCCACTGGCTTGATCCAACATTGGCTTCTCTTACGTTCTTAAGATTCTTCTCTTGCAACAGTTCCTGGGGCGGGGTCGTCTTTTGAGAATGAGCTCTGCAAACCATGCCAAGAAGAGACCTCCGTGCCCGCGGTTCTCGGAACGGAAGCTGTCCTGGGTTCAGCTGGCGCCCGGCTCCCTTGCCTGCCCTGTTCAGGAAAAACGCCTTGATCCCAGGGATCGTGTCCAAGAACAGCGGCCGGCATCCTGCCTGTCTGCTGGGCAAGGTTGGAAGCCTTCCGCCTGGCGGAAGAGCCATTGAAGTTGGAGGAAGTCTCCGTAGGCTGAAGGGAGGCTTCAGAGAGTTATAAGGAAATGGGGGGTGGACTTGGGGGAGTTGGTCCCGGAGGCCCTCTCTGTGGCTCGTCCAAGGTTGCCTTGGGGTTTAAATCTTTTTCTCTCCGAGTTCGCTCTTGGGGCAGCCTTGGATTGCAAGAAGGACGGAGGCGTGCGCAGGAAAGAGACTCTGTCCTCTCAGCACAATTTCGTTTCCCCTGCCACTTGCCCTTGTTCCATCGGGCAAATGGGATCCCTGCTGTACCTACCTAATACCTAGTGTAGGGGTCCCCATTAGAAGAGGAAGACGAAGACTTTGGATGTATACCCTGCCCTTCACTACCCAGAGGAGTCTCAAAGCAGCTTCCAAACTCCTTTCCCTTCCCCTCCCCACAACAGACACCCAGGGAGGTAGGCGGGGCTGAGAGAGCTCTGAGAGAACTGCTGCAGAGAGAACAGTTCCAAAAGAACTTATAACTGACCCAAGGTCACCCAGCAGCTGAATGTGGAGGAGTGGGGAAGAAGAAGAAGAAGAAGAGATTTGATTTATACCCCACTACCCGAAGGAGTCTCAGAGCGGCTTACAAATTCCTTTTCCTTCCCTTCCCTACAACAGACACCCTGTGTGGTAGGTGGGGCTGAGAGAGCTGTTTCCAAAACTGCCCTTTCAAGGACAGCTCTTGTCAGAACTATGGCTTGCCCAAGGTCATCCAGCAGCTGCAAGTGGAGGAGTGGGGAATCAAACCCGGTTCTCCCAGTTTAGAGTCCAGGCTCCTGATCACTACACCAACCTGGCTCTCTACATTACAGTGTTCCCTCTGTTTTCCCCCGCCTCCTACTGAGCCCAGCAGTTCACATCCTGAGCAGAATATTACTGCTGTAATCTTAAAAGAGGCAATGGGCAGTGCAAGACTCTGCGTGGCTCTAGATTGCTGCTGAGCGGGGCTTCCTGTGTCAATGAGCGTCCGCTCAAACCCACAGATTAGAGGAAAAACACGTGATGGGACTCCCTGACCTTTTTGAGCCTGTGGGCATCTTTGGGATTCTGACACACAGGGTGGTGGGCGCAGCCACAAAATGGCTGCCACAGGAGGTGCACACCCCTTCCCCTGAAGAAGTCCCGAGTGCCGGGGAGGAAGAGTATTGGTTTCAAAAATTCACTGTGGAAGAGGAACGAGAACAAATCCATCACACTGGTAGCAACTGCTGGCAAGTCATCATTTTAATTGGTCCGGCCAACCTGACCTCCCCTGGCCAATCAGGAGTCATGCCAGGAGAGAGTCCCGCCCGGCCCTGCCACTTTTGGAAAACACTTGGTGGGCTCTGGGTTGTGTGTCGGCCCCCGGAACGAGTTATGCACGTGTGGGGAAAAGATTCCATCTGACTCCTGGCATCCCTTCCCCTTCTTTGGCAGCAAAGGCCAGAAATTATAACAGGATTAAATTAACCGTTGTGCGGCTTCCATTTTTAGGAACGAGTCAGTGAAGCCTGGGGAGCAAAGTACCTTGTCAGACTTCTAATTTCCAAGTGCCGGAGCGCCCGCAGGGATGATTTGGGAAGGCGCGGGAAATACAGAAAGGGAGCTCTCAGGAGGTTGTGCTGTGATTTTGAAAAGAATGAAAACTGCATTTTGGGCAAAGGGGCAATTTAAAGGGTGACGGCTCAGACCTCCCCGGCAGAGTTATTAGCTAGGTTCCAGTCCGGCAGCACCTTAGAGAACAAGATTTTCAGGGTGTGACTTTTTGGGAGCCAAAGTTTCCTTCTGATAAGGACAGCAGAAGAGCCCAGCTGGCTCAGACCAGTGGTCCATCTTGTCCAGCATCCTGTCTCACACAGTGGCCAACTAGTTCCTTTGGAGGGCCAGCAACAAGGCACAGAGGCCGAGGCCTTCCTAAGAACATCAGAAGAGCCCTGCTGGATCAGACCAGTGGTCCATCTAGTCCAGCATCCTGTCTCACATAGTGGCCAACTGGTTCCTCTGGAGGGCCAACAACAGGGCAGAGAGGCTGAGGCCTTCCTAAGAACATCAGAAGAGCCCTGCTGGATCAGACCAGTGGTCCATCTAGTCCAGCATCCTGTCTCACATAGTGGCCAACCAGTTCCTCTGGAAGGCCAACAACAGGGCAGAGAGGCTGAGGCCTTCCTAAGAACATCAGAAGAGCCCTGCTGGATCAGACCAGTGAGGTCCATCTAGTCCAGCATCCTGTCTCATACAGTGGCCAACTGGTTCCTCTGGAGGTTCAACAGCAGGGCACAGAGGGTCAAAACCTTCATAAGAACCTCAGAAGAGCTCTGCTGGATCAGACCAGTGAAGGTCCATCTAGCCCATCCTCCAGTCCCACACAGTGCCCAACCTGTTCCTCTGGAGGGCCAACATCAGGGCAGAGAGGCCGAGGCCTTCATAAGAACATCAGAAGAGCCCTGCTGGATCAGACCAGTGGTCCATCCAGTCCAGCATCCTGCCTCACACCGTGGCCAACCAGTTCCTCCAGATGGCGAGTAACATGGCATGGAAGCTGAGGCCTTCCCCCGATGTTGCCTCCTGCCTCTGGGATTCAGAGGTTTAGTGCCTCTGAATGTGGAGGTTCCCCTCAGTCACCGTGGCTGGTAGCCATTGATAGATACTTTGTCAGGGAGCTTTGACTCTCGAACGCTCCTACCTCAAATAGCTTGCCTCTTGAGGCGCTACCAGATTCGAATCTGTCGCTCTTCTACTGCGGACTGACACAGCTACCCTCTCCTTTGGAGAAATAATACTTCAGGTGACTGGCCGTTACAACATGTCCCCCCAAGGCACTGAATATTTTGTAACTGGGCCCAAGTACAGTAAATAAACACTGAGGTGAGGTTCTTGCTTCCTTCCCCCAGAATTCTAACCTCAATTTAGAAGGCTTACTGGACATGGTTACCAAAACGCAGGTCCCCCGAACTGTGCAGGTTTACCTCAGGTTCTCAGAAACTGCCTAGGCCAGGGGTGTCGAACTCATTTGTTATGAAGGCCGGATCTGATATAAATGAGACCTTGTCGGGCCGGGCCACGTGTGTCACAAAAGGTAACGCCAAGTAGCAGAGATAAAAACTTTATAAAAGATGCAAACACAAAGCAGGGGTTTGTTTACTTAAAAACATGCTTAAAACATTAGCACCTTTGCAGTGTTTTGTTTATTTCACCGTGTCTGAGCACTGACACCTCTTGCTCTGAATTATTGCCTCAAAATGCCTGTGCTGTCGCGATCTTGAGTCTGCTGTTCAGGTGTGTGTCTCTGTAAGCCACAAACCTACGATGACGCAGCAGCAGCAGAACTGGAAGAAGAAGCAGAAGACAACCAGTTCCGCTGTGGGCCTGATAGAAGCCCTCCGGGGGACTGATCCGCCCGCCGGGCCACATGTTTGACACCCCTGGCCTAGAAGGATTTGGTGCTTCTGGCTTTTACCAGGGTGCCATATCTATCGCCTAAAAAGAAGCTTTCATTCCCTAAACCTGCCCTCCCTACCTAAAAAACCAACAAAAATCCTGGCTAATCGGACACTCTTGACTAGAGCCCTCAAATGAGGGCTTCTGGAGTTCTGACTCCACCGATGGACCTTCTGATGGCACCTGGACCTTCTGGCGGCACCTGCTCTTCCCCCCATTTTCTGCACAAATTCATCCTCCTTGCAGCAATTTCTTGTGGACAGACAAGGGATACCTTCTTTCCAGATGCTGAACTTGAGGTTCGTTTCTGCCCGACCCGGCCAGTCTTAACATCTCTGTGTTCAGTGTGTCAAGTTCCTTCTGACCGATGGTAACCCTGTGAATGAATGATCTCCCAGATGTCCTGTCTTTAAAAGCCTTGCTCTGGTCTTGAAAACCGAGAGCCGTGGTTTCTAATCTGGGAGAACCGGGTTTGATTCCCCACTCCTCCGCTTGCACCTGCTGGATGGCCTTGGGTGAGCCACAGTTCTGTCAGAGGTGTTCTTGAAAAAGAGCAGTTTCTGTCAGAGCTCTCTCAGCCCCGCCTACCTCACAGGGTGTCTGTTGTGGGGTGGGGAAGGAAAAGGAGTTTGTAAGCCGCTCTGAGACTCTTTCGGGTAATGAAGGGTGGGGTATAAATCCAATCTCTTCTTCCTCGACTGTTGGACTGGATGGGCCAGAATCCCAGAGTCGGAAGGGGCCATCCAGGCCATCTAGTCCAACCCCCTGCTCAATGCAGGATCAGCCTAGAGTAGGGGTTTCGAACTCATTTGTTTTGAGGGCCGGATCTGACATAAATGATACCTTGTTGGGCTGGGTTATGTGTGTCATAAAATGTAATGCCAGGTAAAGGTAAAGGTAAAGGTTCCCTTGCTCGAAAGCCAGTCAAATCCGACTCTAGGGTTGCGGTGCTCATCTCCGTTTCAAAGCCGAAGAGCCAGCGCTGTCCGAAGACGTTTCCGTGGTCATGTGGCCGGCATGTAGCGAAACTATAAACTTTATAAAGGACACGAACACAAAGAGGGTTTTTTTATAACTTAAAAATACTTAAAACATTAGCACTCTTGCAAGATTTTATTTCACAGTGTCTGATAACGGACACCTCTTGCTCCGAATTCTTGCATCAAAATGTCCGTGCTGTTGCCGTCTTGAGTGTGCTGTTCAGGTGCGTATCTAAGCTGCAAACCTACGATGACGCAGCAGCAGCAGCAGAACTGGAAGAAGAGGCAGAAGACAGCCAAGTCCACTGCGGGCCTGAGAGAAGCCCTCCGGGGGCCTGATCCGCCCCCCGGGCCACATGTTTGACACCCCTGAACTAGAGGGATTTGGTGCTTCTGGCAGCAGCAGAACTGGAAGTAGAAGCAGAAGATGGCCAGTTCTACTATGGAATTCACTGCCACAGGAGGTGGTGGCAGCTACAAGCATGGACAGTTTCAAGAGGGAATTAGATAAACATCTGGAGCAGAAGTCCATCAGTGGCTATGAGTCACAGGGTATGGATGGGAACTCTCAGTCTGGGGCAGGTGATGCACTCTATCCTTGGTGCTGGAGGGGGCAGCCGTGGGAGGGCTTCTGGTGTCCTGGCCCCACTGCTGGACCTCCTGATGGCACCTGGTATATTTTGGCCACTGTGTGACAGAGTGTTGGACTGGATGGGACATTGGCCTGATTCAACACTGGCTTCTCTTATGTTCTTATGTACTGCAGGCCTGATAGAGGCCCTCCGGGGGCCTGATGTGGCCCCCGGGGCCACATATTTGACACCCCTGGCCCAGAGCATCCCTGACAAGTGTTTGTCCAGCCGCTGCTTGAAGATGGGACGAGGGGGAGCTCGCCACCTCCCCAGGCAGCTGACTCCACTGTGGCACAACTCTTGACTGTGAAAAAGTTTGTCCTCTTATCGAGCCGGCACCTAGCCGCCCTGAATTTAAACCCATTCTCGCGAGTCCTCTGCTGCCCACAGGAACAGCTCCCTGCCCTCCTCCAAGGGACAGCCCTTCAAATACCTCAAGAGAGCCACCCTGTCCGCCCCCTCCAACTCCTCCAGACTGAACCTTCCCAAGGCCCTCAGCCTTTCCTGCCCTCCTCCAAGGGACAGCCCTTCAGATACTTCAAGAGAGCCATCCTGTCCCCCCTCAACCTCCTCTTCTCCAGACTGAACCTTCCCAAGTCCCTCAGCCTTTCCTGTCCTCTTCCAAGTGACGGCCCTTCAAATACTTCAAGGGAGCCATCCTGTCCCCCCTCAACCTCCTTTTCTCCAGACAGAACACTCCCAAGTCCCTCAGCCTTTCCTGCCCTCCTCCAACTGACAGCCCTTCAGATCTTCAGGAGAGCCATCCTGTCCCCCTCAACCTCCTCCAGACTGAACCTTCCCAAGTCCCTCAGCCTTTCCTGCCCTCCTCCAAGGGACAGCCCTTCAGATACTTCAAGAGAGCCACCCTGTCAGCCCCTCAACCTCCTCTTCACCAGACTGAACATTCCCAAGTCCCTCAGCCTTTCCTCAGAGGGCTTCTTGGTCTCCAGGCCCCCGATCATCCCTGCCCTCCTCCAGGTGACAGCAATTCAAAGACTTCAAGAGAGCCATCCTGTCCCCCTCCACCTCCTCTTCTCCAGACTGAACCTTCCTAAGTCCCTCAGCCTTTCCTGCCCTCCTCCAAGGGACAGCCCTTCAGATACTTCAAGAGAGCCATCCTGTCCCCCTCCACCTCCTCTTCTCCAGACTGAACCTTCCCAAGTCCCTCAGCCTTTCCTGCCCTCCTCCAAGTGACGGCCTTTCAAATACTTCAAGGGAGCCATCCTGTCCCCCCTCAACCTCCTTTTCTCCAGACAGAACACTCCCAAGTCCCTCAGCCTTTCCTGCCCTCCTCCAACTGACAGCCCTTCAGATCTTCAGGAGAACCATCCTGTCCCCCCTCAACCTCCTCCAGACTGAACCTTCCCAAGTCCCTCTGCCTTTCCTGCCCTCCTCTAAGGGAAAGCCCTTCAGATTCTTCAAGGGAGCCATCCTGTCCCCCCTCAACCTCCTCCAGACTGAACCTTCCCAAGTCCCTCTGCCTTTCCTGCCCTCCTCTAAGGGAAAGCCCTTCAGATTCTTCAAGGGAGCCATCCTGTCCCCCTCAACCTCCTCCAGACTGAACCTTTCCAAGCCCCTCAGCCTTTCCTCACAGGGCTCGGTCTCCAGGCCCCCAATCGTCCTCATATACTCTCCTCCAACACCGCAATTCAAATGAATCAACCTTATTCCTGTCAGGTGTCTTCATTGTCCAGCTTTCACACCCATACAGAGTGATGGGAAATACCATGACATGAATTAACTTGTTCTTGGTTGCCAGAGACACTTCCTTCCACTTAAGGATTGTTTCTAGCTTCATTTTCTGCCCTTCCCAGGCTCAGTCGCCTTCTGATTTCTTGGTTGCAGTCTCCCTTTTTGGTCGATGATGGAGTCAGAAGGGCGGCCATCTTGGGAGCACTGCGTCTCTTGGGCTGCGGCCCTTCTCTGTCGGAATGTGTGAGGAAAACCTGGAGGCAGGAGGAAGCCACCTCAATTCAAGGCAAAAGCAGAGCCTTAATATCTCTCTGGGCCGCTGCCTATATATATGCCCAATCCTAACCTGCCATTGGCTGACCTTCTGTGATGTCACAGGGTCCGTGAAGATTGCAAGAGAAGAGACACAAATTGAAAGATGAGCTCCACTTTGGTGAGGTACGGTGGGAAAAGCTTACCACAGGCTTTACGGAAGGGGGGGCTTTGTGGTACCGAGGACGTGGAAGGAAAGGGAGTTGGGAATCCTTACGAAGAGACTGAGGGTTGAGTCAACATAAGCACAGGGAAGGGACAGAATATCTGCACAGTCCAAATGTGATTTTTTTCCTCCAAACAAAGTCCATCGGAGCACAGCACAGTTGGCAAAATTTGGGCCACCAACTATATGTCTGGCACAAATCTCACTTGGGGCAGGGAAGCGAGCTCTCCCGGACTTGTAGAAATGAGCATTTGTAGCGAAAGGAGGGAGACTTCAGACTTTGTACGTCTCCCGTTTGCCATCGGAGAAGCGCCAGAGGAATCCCAGTCAGATGCGGAAGTCCTGGCTCTGTGTTTCCCTGGGTTCGATGCCGATCTAACCAGGCAGCACATTGACAAGCGGGTTGCGCTTCCCGGTAATGTCTATCAGCTGCCTTCCGAAATTTGCCACCATTTGGTTTTCGGCCCCGTGGCTCTCGAAAGACTGTGGGGTTCTTGTCGATCCGGGGCCTTGCCTAAAAATAAGAATGAATGCTACAGTTCTTGACGCAGGACGTTGCTGCAGCCGGGTTAAAGGCCGCATCGGTATGAGCTGCCTGAGAACAGGTCAAGATGAGCAGCCCCAAGCTCCACCCCCAAGCCACGGCCCCCCCCTCCCCTCCTGCAGAGATTTAAAGGGCTTCAGCTGATTGGCGGGGAGCATTTGGGGCTAGCGAATGGGGCAGCGGGTCTGCTTGCAAGCAGAGCTGGGGCCAGCGACCGCCCCACTCCTCCCCTGCTGAAAGCTTTAAAGGGCCGTCCAGCTGATCTGCAGGCCACGCGCTTCCCGCCGATCAGAAGAGAAGAGGAAGGGATTCGATAGATAGCATGACTCAAAGAAGAAGAAAAAAGAGGAGGAGGAGGAGATTGGATTTATACCCCGCCCTTCACTACCCAAAGGAGCCTCAGAGCGGCTTACAAACTCCTTTCCCTTCCCCTCCCTGCAACAGACACCCTGGGAGGTAGGTGGGGCTGAGAGAGCTCTTTCGAGGACTGCCCTTGAGAGAACAGCTCTGAAAGAACTTGTGACTGACCCAAGGTCACACCAGCAGCTGCATGTGGAGGAGTGGGGAATCAAACCCAGGCTCTCCCAGATGAGAGTCCACGCTTCGAATCACTACTTCAAACTGGCTCTCAACTGAAGCCCTTTAAATCTCTGCAGGAGGGGAGGGAGAAGGGTGGCCGCGGCTTGGGGTCGGGGCTTGGGGGTGTCCGCACCCACCCCTGGAACACCCCCCAAATCCCCCGCCAGAGCGACAGGGGGGCCTGGCACCCCTGTCTACCTTCCACAGCAGCAGCTGCTTGCCGTGTGATGGATCGGCCGCTAAAACAGAAGCCCTGTCGGGTCAGTGCCGTGCACGGCTGTACCGTCGGTGCCGTGACATCCCTGGGCAGCATGTAACGACTAACCTGTGGTGTGACTCGGTCTTGCCTGCTGAAAGGGAACCGAAGCATTCCTTCTCCGGTTGCCTTGTTGGGAGTGGGTGGAACGCAGCAGCTGAGGCTCGGAACAGCTCACTTTGTGCGGAGCCTCAAGAACTGGAGTTCTGCACGTCTTTCCATGCTGTAGCTGTTTTTAGTTCCTCTCTCCCCTCCGGCCTCCACCTGCAGCGCTGATTTCCTCCTGCAATCTCCCTCCTCGCTTTGGCCTTAAGATTGATGGGCGTATGGAAGGATAAGTTTGGAGTGACGCGAGAGTGATTGGCGATGTAGAAATACGCTGGAGATAGGGTGTCTTTTTCTTTCTTTCTTTCTTTCTTTCTTTCTCTTTCTTTCTTTCTTTCTTTCTTTCTTTCTTTCTTTCTTTCTTTCTTTCTTTCTTTCTTTCTTTCTTTCTTTCCTTCTTTCCTTCTTTCCTTCTTTCCTTCTTTCTTTCCTTCCTTCCTTCCTTCCTTCCTTCCTTCCTTCCTTCCTTCCTTCCTTCGCTATCTCTCTGTCTCTATCTCTCTTTCTTTCTCTCTCTGTCTCTTTCTTTCTTTCTTTCTTTCTTTCTTTCTTTCTTTCTTTCTTTCTTTCTTTCTTTCTTTCTTTCTTTCTTTCTTTCTTTCTTTCTTTCTTTCTTTCTTTCTTTCTCTCTCTCTCTCTTTCTCTCTATCTTTCTTTCTCTCTTTCTTTCTTTCTTTCTTTCTTTCTTTCTTTCTTTCTTTCTTTCTTTCTTTCTTTCTTTCTTTCTTTCTTTCTTTCTTTCTTTCTTTCTTTCTTTCTTTCTTTCTTTCCTTCCTTCCTTCCTTCTTTCTCTCTCTCTCTTTCCTTCTTTCTTTCTTTCTTTCCTTCCTTTCTTTTCCCTTCCTTCCTTCCTCCCTTCCTCCTTTCTTTCTTCCTTTCTCTTCCTTCCTTTTTCTTTCTCTCTCTGTCTCTCTCTGTCTCTCTGTGTCTCTCTCTGTCTCTCTGTCTCTCTCTGTCTCTCTCTGTCTCTCTCTGTCTCTCTCTCTCTCTCTTTCTTTCTTTCTTTCTTTCTTTTTCTTTCTTTCTTTCTTTCTTTCTTTCTTTCTTTCTTTCTTTCTTTCTTTCTTTCTTTCTTTCTTTCTTTCTTTCTTTCTTTCTTTCTTTCTTTCTTTCTTTCTTTCTTTCTTTCTTTTCTCTCTCTCTTTCCTTCCTTCCTTCTTTCCTTCCTTCTCTCTCTCTCTCCCTCTCTCTCTTTCCTCTTAATAAACAGAAAATCGATACCCAGGGTTTGTTGAGATTTATCTGGAGCGATCCTTCCTGGCGGAATTAGCACTGGGGTCCCCAACTTGGTTGAGCCTGCGGGTACCTTTGGAATTCTTACACAGCTTGGTGGGCGCAGTCGCAGCTCACCTTCAGTTGCACAGCGAGGGATCCTTGTGCTGTGGTGGCAGTTGCTGCTGAAGCAACGTGTTTTGGGTTTTTTTTAATATCTGCACAGCCAATCACATTTCCCATGGCCAACCAGAAGCCAGTTTGGTGAAGTCATTGGGAGCGTGGACTCTAATCTGGGAGAACTGGGCTTGATTCCTCACTCCTCCACTTGCACCTGCTGGTGTGACCTTGGGTCAGTCACAAGTTCTCTCAGAGCTGTTCTCTCAAGAGCTCTCTCAGCCCCACCTACCTCACAGGGTGTCTGTGGTGGGGAGGGAAAGAGAAAGGAGATTGTTAGCCACTCTGGGGTTTGGTGTAGTGGTTAAGTGTGCACACTCTAATCTGGGAGAACCAGGTTTGATTCCCCACTCCTCCACTTGCACCTGCTGGTGTGACCTTGGGTCAGTCACAAGCTCTGGCACAGCTGTCCTTGAAAAAGAGCAGTTTCTGTCAGAGCTCTCCAGGCCCCACCTACCTCACAGGGTGTCTGTTGTGGGGAGGGGAAGGGAAAGGAGTTTGTAAGCCGCTCTGAGACTCCCTTGGGTAGTGAAGGGCAGGGTATAAATCCAATCTCTTCTTCTCTCTTCTTCCTTCTCTGGATGGGGAAATTATTCATGCGGTCACCTAGGGTGACGAATCTCCTCCGTGATGCTTACATGTCATAGAATCATAGAATGTTAGAGTTGGAAGGGACCTTGCAGGTCATCTAGTCCAACCCCCTGCACTCTGCAGGAGCATAGGTAAGAGTTTTGACTCTTTTTTTTGTACAGCTGATTTTGTCAGAGGCTCACATATGTAAACTCCATTGGGTTTGAGCCAGCTGGGAGATCTTGGGTCAATCACAAGTTCTCTCAGAGCTGTTCTCTCAAGGGCAATCCTCAAAAGAGCTCTCTCAGCCCCAACTACCTCACTGGATGTCTGTTGTGGGGAAGGGAAAGGAAAGGAGATTGTAAGCCACTCTAGGACTCCTTCGAGCAGGGAAGGGTAGGGTATAAATCCAATCTCTTCTTCTTTGTCCCTCTCTGGATGGGGAAATTATTCACACAGTCACTTAGGGTGAGGGATTTCCTCTGTAATGCTTACATGTCCATTAGGTAAGAATTTTGACCCTTTTTTTCTACAGCTGAATTTGTCAGAGCCTCACATATGTAAACTCTGTGGGCTGGAGTAAACTCTGTTGGGTTTGGGCCAGCTGGGAGACCTTGGGTCAGTCACAAGTTCTCTCAGAGCTGTTCCCTCAAGAGCAGTCCTCGAAAGAGCTCTCTCAGCCCCGTCTACCTCCCCGGTTATCTGTTGTGGGGAGGGGAAGGGGAAGGAGTCTGTCAGCTGCTCTGAGTCTCCTTTGGGTAGTGAAGGGCAGGGTATAAATCCAATCTCTTCTTCTTCTTCTTCTCTCATGAGCAGTTTCTGTCAGAGCTCTCCCAGCCCCACCTACCTCACAGGGTGTCTGTTGTGGGGAGGGGAAGAAGTCTGTAAGCCGCTCTGAGTCTCCTTTGGGTAGTGAAGTGCAGGGTATAAATCCAATCTCCTCCTCCTCCTCCTTTGAGTCATGTGATCTGGATCAACAGTGTTTAGGGTTGCCAGCTCTGGGTGGGGAAATCCCAGGAGATTTGGTGGGTGGAGCTTGGGGAGGACAGAGTTTGGGGAGAGGAGAGACCTCAGACGGGTAGAACGCCATAGAGACCACCCTCCAAAGCCACCATTTTCTCCACAGGGACTGGTCTCTGTCGTCTGAAGTTCCAATTGTACTAGCGGAAGGTGTCCGGACCAAACCTGGAGATTGGCAACCTTAGTTTGGAAGTTCTACTAATTATAGATTAAGACGGGTGGCCGTGTTAGTCTGTCTGTAGCAGCGGACAAGAGCCAGAGTCCAGGAACACCTTCAAGACTAACAAGATTTGTGGCAGGGGAGGAGCTTGAACAAACAAATATGAACCAATGGGGCTGCTTTATACTGAATCAGACCTTTGGTCCACCAGTAGCGTCTCTCTTGCAGAGGTCTTCCACATCACCTACTGCCTGGTCCTTTTAACTGGTGATGCTGGGGATTGAACCTGGGATTGAACCTGGGACCTTCTGCATCCCAAGCAGATGCTCTGCCACTGAGCCCCAGCCCTCCCCCCCCCAAGCTATAACAACAGAAGAGAAGCCAATGTTGGATCAGGCCAACGGCCCGTCCAGTCCAACACTTTGTGTCACACAGTGGCCAAAGATACCAGGGGCCATCAGGAGGTCCTCCAGTGGGGCCAGGACACTAGAAGCCCCTCCCCACTGTTGACCCCCTCCCCAAGCACCAAGAATAGAGTGCATCCCTTGCCCCAGAGTCCCTATCTATACCGTGTGGCTAATAGTCAGGGATGGGCCTCTGCTCCATATAAGAACATAAGAGAAGCCAATGTTGGATTAGGCCAACTGCCCATCCAGTCCAACACTCTGGATCACACAGTGGCCAAAAATACCAGGTGCCATCAGGAGGTCCAGCAGTGGGGCCAGGACACTAGAAGCCCCTCCCCACTGTTGACCCCCTCCCCAAGCACCAAGAATAGAGTGCATCCCTTGCCCCAGAGTCCCTATCTATACCGTGTGGCTAATAGTCAGGGATGGGCCTCTGCTCCATATAAGAACATAAGAGAAGCCAATGTTGGATTAGGCCAACTGCCCATCCAGTCCAACACTCTGGATCACACAGCGGCCAAAAATACCAGGTGCCATCAGGAGGTCCAGCAGTGGGGCCAGGACACTAGAAGCCCTCCCACTGCTGCCCCCCCCCAGCACCAAGAATAGAGTGCATCACCTGCCCCAGACTGAGAGTTCCCATCTATACCCTGTGGCTAATAGCCACTGATGGACCTCTGCTCCAGATGTTTATCCAATTCCCTCTTGAAACTGTCCATGCTTGTAGCTGCCACCACCTCCTACGGCAGTGAATTCCATGTGTTAAACACTTCTTGGGTGAAGAAGGACTTCCTTTTATCCGTTCTAACCCAACCGCTCAGCAATTTCATGGAGTGCCCACAAGTTCTTGTCTTGTGAGAAAGGAAGCTTTCGTTGAGTTATCTGACCCTTACTCTGACCCTGCTTCCCTGAAAGGCCCTTGGTTTCTAGTAGGTGATATGGTCCCTTCCCAGCTGGTAGGTCTACTTGGGAGTGAGTCCCCAAAAGAATGCTTATTCATGAGGAAATCAACTAGTGGGTAGCTTCCAGGTGGGCAGAGCTGACCCCCTGTCGGACCAGAACGTTTCACTGCGAAAGTGACAAAACTTGCAACCAATTTATGGTGACCTCCCCATAGGATTGTCAAGGCCAGAGATGTTCAGAGGTGGTTTCTTTGCCCCATGACTGCCGGCTCCTCCAGCATAGCCAGAGCCCGTGCCAGTCTTTAGACTCTTATCGGTCGGGATGCTGGGATACCCAGAATGCAATGCTCCCGCTAAGCTGTGGCGCCTTGTGAGCAAAAATTCCACTTTGTGAGCTACCAGCAGTAAAGTCATGAACAAGCAATTTGGCTACTGCATAAATTAGTCTGCTCTGGAGCCATCCCTTCCTGAGCCAAGACAAAAGAATGTCTGAGCTGGGGACTAAAAAACTGTGAGCTAACTCACACTAACTCAGCTTAGAGGGAACACTGCCAGGATGTGAAGATTTTTATGGGATGGAAAGGGTTCTTGCAGCATGCTTTATTCAGAAAAGGAATGGTAGAGGGGAACAGCCACTAGGAATCCCAAGAGCAAACCATGCGCAGATTTATGCCAGTGTGCCAGAACACTTGCGCAGCGTCTTCTGTGTGCATTTATTATTGAAAGACCCCGCGGGTGCCCCTTTTCAAATAAGGGACTTGCAACAATCAGTGTTTGGGCGGCAGAAGCTTTTAGGGATTACGAATCAACATGTCAATTATTCACTCATGTTAAATTTGTGGCATTCCTATACTGGTTCTTTAATCTCCGGCTCTGCCTGTTTGATGTAGTTTGGCTCTTTGATTATGAAAGGCTGCCAAAACCTGTTGGATTTTATCTACTACAAAAAATTTAACTTTTGGGGCATGGATGCAAAGATGCTCCTGCAGAAACTACAGCTTGTGTGTTTTTGTGGGGGGGTCACCAATCTTCCTGTTTGCATTCCCCCCACCTCCCTCTTTCTGGAGCTTAATTTGGGTCTTTGTTGAATGAACCCCAGGGATGCTGAAACTAGCGTTCTTCCAGGGTTTGCAGAGAGGCCGGAAGTGTGCACGTAGAAATCCTTTTGCTTATTCCAGCTAATTGGTTCCGAACTGTTAATTTCTCAGTTTCAAACCTGAGATGTAGACTTGCTACTCAGGGTAACGAATATATAATTTTGTACGATGGCAGACAGTGACACTGAGAAACCCAGCCACCCCACTTCTTCCGTGCATGCCCCCCCCCGCCAAAACATCACAATGTCACAAGAGAACTTTGGTTATTTTTTTAATTGACAGAAATAAGTGGTGTCTTCAAAATATACTTTGTAGGAAAATGCAACAGTAATCTTTACAATCCAGTTTTCCTCGTTTAAAAATTCCAGTGTATATCAGACTCCTGCTTCAGCGCATGGAACTCCCACCGTGCGCTGCCAAAAGCTCGTACAAATTGCTCAGGGTAGTGGTCGAATGGGTTACAGTCGGAAGGGGATACATTTGCTCTGCGGTCAATTCAGATTATTGCTGGAGGAGGGGGACGACGACTTGCAACGCGGGAAGAGTGGTGGCAGTTCTGGATAGGGGAGACGAGATTCAAATCTTTGCACGATCCTCCCCCCTCCTCCCCAAATCGCTGAGTCACACCCTTGGCCCTGAACAAGTCAATACTGTAATGCAAATACAGAATCCCTTTGTACCCTATAAACGTGATAGAAATAATACATTGCAGCAATAAGAAAACTGGGAGTGGCAGCGGGGAGGGGATCTATGATTTAATGAGTGGCCCATGCTCCCAAGTTTCGAATCCCGGGGAAGCATGATCTTGTGTGGCAATGTCACTTTTAGAGCCCTAATGGGGAAGGATAAACTGAGTGTGTGTGAAGCAGGTCTTATTCAATATCTTCACCAGAATTTTTCACATCCTCGGTTTGTCGCCAGAGATGTGTAACGGCCAGAGTGTCAAGACGAGGGGCTTTCCCCCCATTCTCATTTCCCTTGCTTGTAAGATCCTGTCGCGTCAGGGTTTGTTCTCTGTTCTGCACAAGTTCTGCTCCCTCTAGTGGTCGATTCGATATTACATCGGCGTACATCCGGCATGTCTCCCCGCAGATTTATATACCGGACATAACATGATGTAATATCGAACTGACCACTAGAGAGAGGAAAACATACATGGAACAGAGAAATCCCCTTGGAAGCAACTGGAACACACAGGGAAAATGAGGATGCGGAAAAGCCCTAGGATCTGGGAGGATCAGGTTGATATCCCCACTCTGCCATGGAAGCTTGCTGGGTGACCTTGGCCTTGTCACACACACAGAAAATGGAGGAGAGGAGAATTATGTAAACCACCGTGGGTCCCCTTTGGTGGTGGCAGGGAAGTGCGGTATAAATGAAGTAAGTAAGGCTGCTAAATTTTGCATAGAGGGAAACAAAACTTTAGCAAAACACAGGGCTGGCTGGGCATCACTGCTAACCTCTGCAAGCTGTACTCCCTTCCTGCACAATGTTTACTGAAACCATCGACTCCCCTCCCACAATGCTTCATGTGGCTTCACTGAATGCCTTAAAATCTCCCCCCCTGCAAATAGGCAAGTGGTACTCTAATTCGGTTAAAAGTGGTTGGATTGAATTGGGTCAGCTACCCCAGCTGTGCAAATACTCTCCCGGTTGCTGGGATCAAGTTAAGAAAAATCTTCCCAGTCTGCCTATCTGGGCAAGTTTCAGAAAGCGGGAGAAGAACGGGCACTGTCCCTTCCCACGACGCTCCGCGAGTCACAAACGGACTGGCGGAGGTCTGCATAGTTGGGTGGGCGAGGTTAAGCGCCAGGCTCATCGCTTTGGGGCCAACTTGCAAGGGTAGTTTAAACCTCTGCTCCCCGCTGCAGTGAATTCGGGCAAGGAGAAGGAACTTGCCTTCCGTGAACCCACGAAGCTGCCTTCTGCCAAGTGAGACCGCCAGTCTATCAGTCAGAATTGCCCGTTCTGACTGGCAGCCATTCTTCAGGGTCTCGGGCCGATTGCCTGCTGCTCCAATCCTTTCAGCTGCCGAAGCCCAGATTATCTGTCGCGCGGTTATTGCTTGCTTTTAGTTGATTTGTCTAAATCAAGGTGGGTTAACTTTGCATAGTTCCCTGCCACAGCACAGAGCCACAGGACTTTCACCGTGTTCGTCCGTTGCTGCAAAACGGTAAAAAGCCTGGTAGCACCTTGAAGACTAACAAACTTGAATGCAGCACAAGCTTTCGAGAAACACAGACCTCTTCGTCAGATGCATGGACGGTTATGAAGAAACTGGCCAGAGACGTACAGGCGGTAAGGGGAGAGGGGGGAGAGGATGCCGATTGCGCAGTCAACCTTCTTCATGACGTTGGCGCAACTGCTTTGCATCGACAAGGCACTTTCTGCATCCTCCCCACCCCTCCCCTAACCGCCTATACATCTCTGCCCAGTTTCTTCATACCCTCCATGCATCTGACGAAGAGAGGCTTATGCTACAAAGTCTTAAAGGTGCTACTGGGCTTTTTACTATTCTGGTACAGGACACTGAGGGATGGCGGGAGAAGACGGGTCAGCTTTGTGCAGCGACCAATATCCTGGGCTGGAGCTACTGGGGTTAGCCGAGGATACGGGCGCAGAGGGCTGTGAGACCCGCAAGCTTGCGTGTTTCTCAGTCCGGCCCAGAGTTCTTTCCTCCGTCTCACACGAACACATGAAGTTGACTTATACTGAGCCGGACCTTTGGTCTGTCACGGTCTACACTGATAGGCAGCAGTTCTCCAGAGTCTCAGGCAAAGGTCTTCCACATCAACTACTTACCTGGTCCCTTTTGACTGGAGATGCATGCAAAGCAGAGGCTCTCCTACTGAGCTACGGCCCCACTTCATGGCTCTCTGGGGTCTCAAGTCAGAGGTCTTTCACATCACCTACTGCCTGGTCCTTTTAACTAAAGGTGATGGGGACCAAACCTGGGACCTTCTGCATGCCAAGCAGATGCTCTACCACTGAGCCACTGGGGGTCTTTCACATCTCCTACTGCCTGCTCCTTTTAATTGGAGATGCCAGGGATTGAACCTGGGACCTTCTGCATGCCAAGCAGAGGCTCTACCACTGAGCTACAGCCCCACTGCTTGGCTCTCCAGGGTCTCAGGCTGAGGTCTTTCCCATCCCCTACTGCCTGGTCCTCTTAACTGGAGACATCAGGGATTGAACCTGGGACCTTCTGCGTGCCAAGGGTCTCTTGACCCTTGACCAAGCAGCAGTCCCATCTGCTGCATCCAGACCTGTCTGTCTTCCACCCTTGTCGAGAGTTCCTTTTTCTAGTGAATTAAGTTGGGTTTCCTTAGGCGGAGGTTGGAGGCTCTCAAGTGTCCTTTGCCCTCAATCTCTCTCTCTCTCGCCGTAGGAATTGTTCTCATAAAATTCTTTTTATTTACAAAACAGAAAGGAAATCCCAAAGAATCCACCCATCCAGTCTCCTTTTTCTGAGGCGGCTCCAGTTGGGGCAAAGATAGGAAGGTCTCCCGCCACGGGGACTTGGTGGCATTTATCGCCTCCTTCATTGCTCTCTTCTGAAGAGGGCTGGGCATCCAACGCTCAGTTATTTCCTCTTTAGATTATTTTTCTTGGCCGGCAAAGGGTGGTGCGCTTGATATTGTCCTGTGCGTGTGTGTGTGTGTGTGTATATATATACACACACACACACACACACACACACACACGTATATGCATGCACACACCCATCTATACATAGACACATACAGGAAAGCATCAAACGATTGCATATGATAAAGACAAAGCGCAGCGCCAGATTCCCAACACTTGAGACCGTCTGTCTGTGCTGCTGCACTTTTAAGGCATATTGTCGTAAGAACATCAGAAGAGCCCTGCTGGATCAGACCAGCAATCCATCTAGCCCAGCATCCCGTCTCACGTCGGGGTCAACCAATTCCTCTGGAGGGCCAACAACAGGGCTTAGAGGCCAAGGCCTTCAAAAGAACATCAGGAGAGCCTTGCTGGATCAGACCAGTGAGGGTCCATCTAGGCCAGCATCCTGTCTCACACGGTGGCCAACCAGTTCCTCTGGAGGGCCAACAACAGAACATAGAGGCTGAGGACTTCATAAGAACATCAGAAGAGCCTTGCTGGATCAGACTGGTGGTCCATCTAGTCCAGCATCCTGTCTCATACAGTGGCCAACCAGTTCCTCTGGACGGCCAACAACAGGGCAGAGAGGCCGAGGCCTTCATAAGAACGTCAGAAGAGCCTTGCTGGATCAGACCAGAGGTCCATCTAGGCCAGCATCCTGTCTCACATGGTGGCCAACCAGTTCCTCTGGACGGCCAACAACAGAACATAGAGGCTGAGGACTTCATAAGAACATCAGAAGAGCCTTGCTGGATCAGACTGGTGGTCCATCTAGTCCAGCACCCTGTCTCACACAGTGGCCAAACAGTTCCTCTGTATGGCCAACAGCAGGGCACAGAGGCCAAGGCCTTCCCCTGATAAGAACCTAAGAAGAGCCCTGCTGGATCAGACCAGAGGTCCATCTAGTCCAGCATCCTGTCTCACACGGTGGCCAACCAGTTCCTCTGGAGGTTCAATAACAGGGTACAGAGGCCTGATGTTGCCTCTTGGCACTGGGAACTCAGAGGTTGACCACTTCTTAACGTGGAGGTTCCTCTCAGCCACTGATAGACTTCTCCATGATCTATCGAATCCCCCTTTAAAGCTGTCTCTTCCTGTGGCCATCACCACACCCTCTGGCAGCGAACCCCACATTTTAATCGCTCTCTGTGTAAAGAGGTGTTTCCTTTTGTCTGCTCATCAGCCAAAAGAAGCAGCTTTCCCTCTAAATCACAAATGCGACAATTTGGCTCCAATTTGTCCCTTGGAAGGCGTTGTGTGCAACACTGCAGGAAGCGCCACGAGGTCTTGGGTCGGAGCAGATGTGACACTCGAGGCTCGGTTCAGAAAAGCATCCGATTCCTTTTCCCGCCCGCCCTTCTGCTCCCAAGTTGCTCTGGGGGGTCAACCACGGCTTCTCAGTCAGGGTGAAATGCTTCCCTTCCTCTGAGCTGTGCCAAGCTGCCCTGTGAAATGAACATTCCTTAACTATGTAATTCCCTTTGCACATTGAACTGAAATGCACAGGGGGGGTGAGAGAACGCCACGCCCAGGACTTAACAATTATTATTTACCATTTTTCAATGTTGTGTTGGGTTAGACTCGCCCGGTGAGATCCTTCCGTGCAAAATCTGGGCTAGTTCTGGATTTTTGTTTTCTTCAAGGAACCCCCTAGGAAGCATCTTCAGAGTAAATCAGTTTCGAGCACAGGATGAAACCCTGCTGTTTCCCAGCTCTGTGTGCAATGGGCTTCTCTACATGATCATTTCCCTCATTTGTACATTCCAGTTTCTTCTGGTTTTTCCCCACGGTTCTGCTTGTGTTCTACTCCCTCTAGTGGCCTATTTGATATTACACTGGTTTGCGTCTGGCAACCCCCCCGGAAGAAACAGGAACTTACAAGCGAGGAAAA
Source organism: Gekko gecko (assembly GCA_029375565.1). Classification (NCBI taxonomy): domain Eukaryota; kingdom Metazoa; phylum Chordata; class Lepidosauria; order Squamata; family Gekkonidae; genus Gekko; species Gekko gecko. The sequence continues at coordinate 11,217,449 of JAPDNY010000005.1, read as the reverse complement.
TGGAGAACGTGGGAAAGTCAAATGTCCGCAGGAGCTTGTGAAATGAACAAATTGAAAAGGGTCTCTCCGGTTCAGAAATTGCTCGTACTGAGTCAGGAAAAGGCTCTTGACCCACTGGAGCTCTTTGGGGGACGATTCCCGCCCCCTATGGCAAACACCTGAATACATTCTGTGCGAATACATTCACCGAACTGGTGGAAACAGTCTTTATCAGTGAGCTTCAAAAAAAAGCTCTTTTTAAAAAAATAAAAATCTGCATATTTAGTTGCTGGTGATGATGGATTCCTGTGAGGCGGGGAATCAGAGCCACCCCCTCCCCCCAAAAGATTTCAGTCTTGATTTCTTTTCCTGCTAGGCACCCATATTTCTACACACAGGTGGCGGTTCTAAACAACGACACGGGCTTATATACAAACGATGCATCTCAAAGGCACAAATCCCTTTTTTCTCTCCCTTTCAGGAAAGGGCGGTGCCTTTCGCCAGCAGCGTGCGACAACACTGCTGGAGTTACGTGTTCGAAAGGTGCCGCCGTGACTGCTCTTAAGAGATCCTTTTGCCATCTCACCTCAAATATATACAAGAAGGAAGCCTCGAGTCCTTACTGTGAGCCTTTCTCCCACAATGCCTGGCGGTGGTCTTTCCGCCCTCCCTCCTCAAACGGTCCCTCTGTGCTAGAACCTTTTGCAATGGCCCATCTGGATTACCAAGAGAGTCCCTTCCCCTCCAAGGGACCGGGCAAAGGACAGAAATGCGCACAGCTGGTCCAGAAATACTATCAAGCGTCGTGAAGCATCGATCCGTGACTGTCGAATCCCAACACTCATTCTTGCAGGCATAACTAGACTAACTTCCCTCTCATCACTGTAGGCTCTTTCTGGGGTTCTCGGCAGTGTTCCCTCTAAGCTGAGTTAGTGTGAGCGAGCTCACAGTTTTTTTAGCCTCCGGCTCACACATTTTTTTGTCTCCGCTCAGGAAGGAGGGCTCCGGAGCAAATTAATTGACACAGTAGCCCAACCGCTCGCTCTCAGCTTTAATGCCAGCAGCTCATAGAGCAGAATGCTTGCTCACAAGACTCCGCAGCTTAGAGGGAGCACCGGTTCTCGGTCTGGTACTCTGAAGGACGGGGAAGGGGAGACATGGTGAAATCGAGGGGAAGGGAGGGTGTCAGGTTTGGCGCTGCGGAGGAGAGGAGGGTAATAAGGATTAAACCCAGAATCCCCCCACCGTCTCCAGGGTTTCTAGGATTCTGGACTTAACTAGAGTCCGAAGGGGAATCGCAATCCTGTGAAGTAACAGCAGTCCCTCGCTTCTGAGGGGGTCACCACCAGGCACAGTCAGCCCGATCTTTGTGATCCGGCAGGGCTAGAAACTTGGTTCCGTTAGGGGAACCCTCCCGCTAAAACCCCCCAGCCCGGGCTCCGTCACTTCACCGGGACCGCCGCAAGACGATTCCTGAACGGTTTGTGCCCAAAGACACTTAGAATGGCTCTTACGGGCCCCTTCGCATCTCGAAAAGCGACGGTTTCGCCTACCGGTTGCCCGATTCGGTCTGCCTTGCTGAATGCTTAAAGAGAGGCACTGGGGTTTTTCTTGGGGGGTGGAATACATATATATGCACATATAATTTTGCGTAGAAAGCTGGCGGGAGTTCTCTGTTTTTCCTTTTTTAAAAAAAACCCCAAGGGTTTGGCCTACGGCAGATGCCCAGCGTGAGACCCTCCACCCTTATGGAAACGGTGCTCCCCCCCCCCCGCTCTGTCGGCACTTGCGGCTACGATTTCAGTTTTCCTTTGTTTTGTTTTGCTGAGCGTGACGTTCATTCTCTCTCTCTCTCTCTCTCTCTCTCTCCCCCCGTTTCTCTTCTTTTGGAATTATAAATGCGTATCCTCCTCCTCCTCCAGGTCCTCTTTCGTCAGGCTGTCCATCGGGACGATCCAGCTGTCCCCCAGCTCCCCGTTCAGGTTGACCTTTTTCTCCTGCATCTCCGAGGAGGTCTCCATCACCTCCAAGGTGGGGTTGTCGTGGTAGCCGTTCTCCATGGTCTGCAGCTCTTCCGTCAGACGTTGCTGCGAAAGGGAGAGGGGAGAGGGTGGGAGGGCCGGGGACTGAAAGAGGAGCCGAGGTTCTGCCCGCTCCGCTTACGAGGTTAAGGGCTGGATGGAGCATAAAATCACAGAGTTGGGAGGGACCTCCAGGGTCATCTAGTCCAACCCCCTGCAGAAGGCAGGAAATTCACAAATACCTTCCCTCCCATACCCCCAGTGACCCCTGTTCCATGTCCAGAAGATGTCCAAAAAACCCCAACCCTCTAGGATCCCTGGCCAAATGGGCCTGGAGAACAATGGCTTCCTGACCCCAAAGTGGCGATCGGCATTTCTCTGGGCATGTAAGAAAGGGCCACGAGGAAGAGGAGAAGGAAGAAGAAATTGCTCCATGCCCAGGAGATGACAAAAAACCTGGGGGAAAATTACTTCCTGACCCCAAAGTGGTAATCGGCATTTCCCCGGGCGTGTAAGAGAGGGCCACGAGAACTAAGCACTGAGGTGACCCTTCCGGCCCTCCCTTCTCGTGATCTGCCTTAGGTTCACAGAATCCGCATTGGTGTCCGGTGGCCATCCGGCCTCTGCTTAAAAGCCTCCAAGAGAAGGAGAACCCACCACCTCCCGATGATCTCTGTCGGAGGGAATGGTCTTAGGTCAACAGCAGTCCCCAAGATTTTCCCATTTTCTCTTGAGGACACAGAAAATTATGATTGCACTGAATTTTCACCAATGAACATTTTTCAGGAGAAAGGGGACGTTCAGGGCAACACAGGCCACGGGGGGTCTAGCAACCCTATTCCCACTTGGTTCGGGCCTACAGAAGACCCAAAGCAAAGAAAGGGATAATTCATGGAGTGATAATCCAATTTCCTGTTCCAAGACCTGCTGTATCCTACCCTTAAATCATTACCGGCAGGACTCTCTATTAGAGTTCACAGAATCACAGAGTTGGAAGGGACCTCCAGGGTCATCTAGTCCAACCCTCGGCACAAGGCAGGAAATTCACAAATACCCCCCCACACACACACACCCAGTGACCCCCGCTCTATGCCTGGAAGATGACAAAAAACCTCCAGGATCCCCGGCCAAACTGGCCTGGAGAACAATGGCTTCCTGACCCCAGAGTGGCGATCGGCATTTCCCTGGGCGTGTAGGAAAGGGCCACGAGAACTAAGCCCAGAGGCAACCCTTCCTGCCCTCCCTCAAAAACATTAGAAAGAACTTCCTGACAGAGTGGCAAGAAAGATGTTGACAAGCTGGAGTGTGTCCAGAAGAGGGCGACCAGGCTGGTGAGAGGATTTGAATCCAAGTCTTACGAGGAAAGGCTGAAAGAGTTGGGTGTGTTTAGCCTGGGAAAGAGAAGACTTACAGGGGACAGGATGGCAGTCTTCAAGTATTTGAAGGGCTGTCGTGTAGAAGATGGAGCGGATCTATTCTCTCTTGCTCCGGATTGCAAGACTAGATCTAATGGGTGGAAATGACAAGAGAGTCTTTACCGGCTAAATACCAGGAGAAACTTCCTGACTGTCAGAGTGGTTGAGCAGTGGAACAGACTGCCTCAGGAGGTGGCGGGTGCTCCTTCACTGGACGTTTTCAAGCAGAGGCTGGGTGACCATCTTTTGGGTGTGTTGTAGTTATGTAGGGCTCTCTTTCAGCTACGCTCCTGCAAAGTGCAGGGGGTTGTACTAGATGACCTGCAAGGCCCCTTCCAACTCTAACATTCTATGATTCTATGACCTGTTAGAGCAGTGATGGGAAAGACCAGGGGTCTTTTCATAGAAAAACAGCTGCAGGAGCTCATTAGCATATGGTATGCTAATAAGCTATTAGGCTATTAGCATATGCCACACCCCCTGACATCACCAGAAGTGATGTCAGAAGGGGAAGCAAAAGGGGGGGAGGCATCTTCAAAAGCCTCCCCTTCCCTTCCCCAGTTGGTCTGGGTGGGGGAGCTAAGAGAGAAGGGGTTTAAAGTTTAAACTCCTTCTCATGAGAGTTGGGCTACAGAAGGAGGAAAGAGGGAAGGAAAGAGAGAGAGTAGAGAGAAGGAAAGAAGGAAGGAAAGAGGGAAAGAAAGAGAAGGAAAGGGGAGGGAAACAGGGAAAGGAGGAAAAAAGAGAAGAGAAGCAGGTGGGAAAGAAAGAAAGAGAGAAGAGAAGAAGGAGGGAAAGAGGGAAAAGAGAGAAAGAAAGGAGGGAATGAAAGAAATTCGGTGGCAATTTGGCCCCATTATATCCTAAGAGCCATTGAAGTCAATGGTGAAAACACAGGGTACATTCTGGGGGCTGGAGGGGAGGGGGTTTGAGGGAGAGGCTCGAAACTCACAGGATAGCTGATGGAGCCTCTCCCCAAGATACCCACCAAGTTTCAAGAACATTGGACCAGGGGGTCCAATTCTATGGGCCCCCAAACAGGTTGCCCCTATTCCCTCCATTGTTCTCTATAGTGGGGAAAAAAGTTATGGAGAAGAGATGACTGCGAAGTGATATGATAACCGTCTTCAAGTACTTGAAGAGCTATCATAGAGAGGATGGGGTGGTTTTCTGTTGTCCCAGAAGCAGGGGTCATTTGGAGCAGGAGCGCGCAGGAGCAGAGCTCCGGCAGTTAGAAGCACGGGTGATGGTGGCAAGCCCCGCCCCCAGCTCCCAGCAGGAGCATTAAGCAGCACGTGTGGCATTCCTCCTGGGCCCAGATAGGCTACTCTGGGACTGGAATGACAGCCCTCAGAGTGGAAAGACAGTCCCTAGGGGTGGAGCCTGAGCGGTGGGTGTTGCCTCCTGACACACTTCTGGTGATGTCAGGGGGTGTGGCATATGCAAATAAGTTATGCTAATGAGCTCCTGCACCTCTTTGCCTACTAAATGACCCCTGCCCAGAAGGTTGGACCAGAACCAAGGGGGTTGAGATTAAATCAGAAGAGTTTTTGGCTAAACATGAGGAAGAACCTCCTGACAGAGCGGTTCCTCAGTGGAACAGGCTTCCTCGGGAGGTGGTGGGCTCTCCTCCTTTGGAGGTTTTCAAGCAGAGGCTTGGCTGGAGGTCCTGGAGGGGTTTTTTTGGTCATCTTCAGGGCATGGAACAGTGGTCACTATGGGTGTGGAGGGGGAAGTATTTGAATCCCCTGCCTTGTGCCGAGGGTTGGACTAGATGACCCCAGAGGTCCCTTTCCAGATCTATGATGTTGTGATTCTACGATCACCTCCTGCCTGGTCCTTTCAACTGGAGATGCTGAGGCTTGAACCTGGGACTTCCTGTGTGCCAGGCAGAGGCTCTGCCACTGAGCCGCAGCCCATCTCCTGAACAGAATTCCCACATGAAGCTGCCTATATGGAGTGTGATACTGTCCTACGAAGCGGCCCTATACTGAGTCAGATCCATCAAGATCAGGATTGTCTACTCAGTCTGGCAGGGTCTCTGCAGGGTCTCAGGCGGAGGTCTTTCCCGTCACCTCCTGCCTGGTCCTATCAATGGGAGATGCCGGGGACTGAACCTGGGACCTTCTGCATCCCAAGCAGATGCTCTGCCACTGAGCCACGGCCCCTTCTCCTCTATTCAGCCCCGAAGAGGGCGACCAGGATGGTGAGAGGGTTGGAATCCAAGTCTATGAGGAAAGGCTGAAAGAGTTGGGTATGTTTAGCCTGGGAAAGAGAAGGCTTAGAGGGGCCATGATGGCAGTCTTCAGGTATCTGAAGGGCTCTCATGTAAAAGATGGAGCAGATCTATTCTCTCTTGCTCCAGATTGCAAGACTAGATCTATAATGGGTGGAAATTATGAGGGAGTCGTTACCAGCTAAATATCAGGAGAAATTTCCTAACTGTGAGAGTGGTTGAGCAGTGGAACAGTCTGCCTCAGGAGGTGGTGGATGCTCCTTCCCTGGACGTTTCCAAGCGGAGGCTGGACGACCATCTTTCAGGTATGTTGTAGGGCTATCATTTGGCTATGCTCCTGCAGAGTGCAGGAGGTTGGACTAGATGACCTGCAAGGTCCCTTCTAATTAACGTTCTATGATTCTAAAGGAACTTGTGGGCTTGCTGGATTTTCCCCACCATGTCATATTGCTCCAGTCCGGAAGAGACGTGGGCAAGGTTAAAATCTCTCTGCTCCAACGGGAAACTCCATTTGGGCACTAGAGCTCTAAAGCCCACTCTAAAGACAGCTAAGCAGCTCCGTGCATTCAGAGGGTGCACTTCTGGAGATAACAGCCCCCCCCCGCCAAAAGTCCTTCATGGGCAGAAGTTCCCTCTAGATCTATCGGCTAAGACCACCCCGGATAGCAGCTTTTCCTGACTGCCTGAAAATAAGCACAGCTGCTGAGATAAGCTGTTCCCATTGATTAACAGGGAACTGTGTGGTGCTTCCGCCCTCTGCTGGCCACTTCAAATAAAGCAACTGCTGCCTTGGAACTGCAGGCGAAAAGGGACTTGGGTTCCGTGAGGTTCTGGCTTAAAACATGAGAAGCCATGTTGGATGAGGCCACTGGCCCCTCCAGTCCAACACCCTGTGTCACACAGTGGCCCAAACCCAGATGCCATCAGGAGATCCACCAGCAGGGCCAGATCTCCAACAGCCCTCCCACTGTTGCCCCCCCAGCACCAAGGATACAGAGCATCACTGCCCCAGACATAAGAACATCAGAGAAGCCATGTTGGATCAGGCCAATGGCCATCCAGTCCAACACTCTGTGTCACACAGTGGCCAAAACCCAGGTGCCACCAGGAGGTCCACCAGTGGGGCCATAAGAACATAACAGAAGCCATGTTGGGTCAAACCAATGGCCCATCCAGTCCAACCCTCTGTGTCACACAGTGGCCAAAACCCAGGGGCCATCAGGGCCAGGACTCCAGAAGCCCTCCCACTGTGGCCCCCCAAGCACCAAGAAGACAGAGAATCACTGCCCCAGACATCAGAACGTCAGAGAAGCCATGTTGGATCAGGCCAGTGGCCCATCCGGTGCAACATTCTGTGTCACAGAGCGGCCAAAACCCAGGTGCCCTCAGGAGGTCCACCAGCAGTGTCGGATTTTTCTTTGGCCAAATTGGGCAGAGGCAGGAAGGCGTGGACCCTTTTCCTGGCTCTTCCAAAGACGTATCACATCCTCATCTGCCTTGACCTTTCCTGGTCTGGACAAAAATGGATCACTCCCTTCAGCTCCGCTTCCGTACTGCTCCTGGCGCTGTGTCCCTCTCTGTTGTCCGAAGAGGAACAATGAGTCATTGTGTTGTCACAGCGCTTTCTCTCATTCCTGGCCCCTCAGTTTGGCTTCCTCTGGCTTCTAGCCTCAGCTTTCTGTTATCTTTGCTACCCCCACCCTCTCTCTGGGAGACCCTCTTTGCAGAACGCAAAAATATCCCAAAGGGCCTTGGAACATGAAGAAAATGCTTTGGTCGTGAGCCAAAGTTCCGGGCTTATTCAAGAAGAGGCTCTACCACCGAGCCACGGCCCGTCTCCACAGCTCTCCGGGGTCTCAGGCTGAGGTCTTTCCCATCATCTCTTGCCTGATCCTTTTTAACTGGAGATGCCAGGGATTGAATCTGGGACCCTCTGTATGCCAAGCAGATGTTCTACCACTGAGCAACAGCCCCTCTCCACAGCTCTCCGGGGTCTCAGGCTGAGGTCTTTCCCGTCACCTATTGCCTGGTCCTTTTAACTGGAGATGCCGGGGATTGAACCTGGGACCCTCTGTATGCCAAGCAGATGCTCAACCACTGAGCTACAGCCCCACTTCATAGCTCTCCGGGGTCTCAGGCTGAGGTCTTTCCCATCACCTACTGCCTGGTCCTTTTTAACTGGAGATGCCGGGGATTGAACCTGGGACCCTCTGTATGCCAAGCAGATGCTCTACCACTGAGCCACAGCCCCTCTCTACAGCTCTCCGGGGTCTCAGGCTGAGGTCTTTCCCGTCACCTATTGCCTGGTCCTTTTAACTGGAGATGCCGGGGATTGAACCTGGGACCCTCTGTATGCCAAGCAGATGCTCAACCACTGAGCTACAGCCCCACTTCATAGCTCTCCGGGGTCTCAGGCTGAGGTCTTTCCCATCACCTACTGCCTGGTCCTTTTTAACTGGAGATGCCGGGGATTGAACCTGGGACCTTCTGCATGCCAAGTAGATGCACTACCATTGAGCCACACAAAGGCCAATGGAGGGAAATGAGAGGGGGAGGGCAGGGGAAATGATGTCATGCTAGGGTTGCCAGATCTGGGTTGGGAAACTCCTGGAGATTTGGGGACAGAGTCTGAGGAGGACAGGGGACCTCAGTGGGGTACAATGCCATATAGAATCCACCCTCCAAGCAGCCATTTTCTCTGGGGGAACCGGTCTCTGTAGTCCGGAGACGAGCTGTAATTCCCAGGGATCCCCAGGCCCCACCTGGAAGCTGGCATCCCAACGTCATGCCAATGATGTGACATCACTTAATCCAAATACCCCCAAATGACATCACATTGCTGGAACAACATCAATGGGGTTGCTCTGGGATTCAGACCCGAACTCTATGGTAAAACCACAGAGTTTCGTCTGAATCCTAGAATGTCGAGTTGTCGCACCGACAAAGTGACATCCTATCTGGGAAGGGAGATCACGCTACTGGTATAACACTGCTTTTTTAAAATATATCCCCCCCCCATAAGAACATAAGAGAAGCCAATGTTGAATCAGGCCAATGGCCCATCCAGTCCAACACTTTGTCACACAGTGGCCAAAAACACCAGGTGCCATCAGGAGGTCCAGCAGTAGGGCCAGGACACTAGAAGCCCTCCCACTGCTGCCCCCCCCAGCACCAAGAATAGAGTGCATCACCTGCCCCAGACGGAGAGTTCCCATCTATACCCTGTGGCTAATAGCCACTGATGGACCTCTGCTCCATATGGTTATCTAATTCCCTCTTGAAACTGCTCCATATGTTTATCTAATTCCCTCTTGAACCCCGGCCCTTCGCAGGCCAGCAGGCAATGAAGAGGGAGGCTGGGAGACTTCTCTAGTGCTCTGGTTCTAAATATGGCTCCACTCCAGAGAAATCTTCCTGTCTTTATTATTTTAAAGACTGCCAGCACCATCTTGGAGACTAGCCCTGCCTAGGAAAGGAAGAGAACCAGGCAGAGGGTTACATTCCACGGCACCCAAGGGAACTGGACTGCTCGGGAAGACTGTGCAGACGGGACATTGGAGTCCTTGAACCTAGAATCACAGAGTCGGAAGGGGCCATCCAGGCCATCTAGTCCAACCCGATGCTCAACGCAGGATCAGCCTAGAGCATCCCTGACCAATGTTCCCTCTAAGCTGAGTTGGTGTGAGATAGCTCAGTTTCTCAGCCTCTGGCTCGCACATTTTTGTCCTAGCTCAGGAAGGGAGGGCTCCAGAGCAAACTGATTTATGTAGTAGCCAAATCGCTCGCTCACAACTTTAATGCCAGTGGCTCACAAGGTAGAATTTTTGCTCACAGGACTCTACAGCTTAGAGGGAACATTGTCCCTGACAAGGGTTTGTCCAGCCAATGCTTAAAAGATGGCCAGGGAGGGGGCGCTCACCACTTCCCCAGGCAGCGGATTCCACAACTCTGACTGTCAAAAAGTTTTTCCTAATATCCAGCCGGTACCTTCCCACCCTTAATCTAAACCCATTCTTGTGTGTCCCCTCCTCTGCTGCCAACAGGATCAGCTCCCTGCCCACCCCTAAGTGAC
>JAPDNY010000005.1:11158158-11207626 GCA_029375565.1 Gekko gecko | reverse complement strand
TTATCTCCAGAGGAACTTAACCACTACACCAGTTTGGTGTAGTGGTTAAGTGAGCGGACTCTTATCTGGGAGAACCAGGTTTGATTCCCCACTCCTCCACTTGCACCTGCTGATGTGACCTTGGGTCAGTCACAAGCTCTGGCACAGCTGTTCTCTCAAGGACAGTTCATGTCAGAAGTTCTCTCAGCCCCACCTACCTCACAGGGTGTCTGTTGTGGGGAGGGGAAGGGAAAGGAGTTTGTAAGCCGCTCTGAGACGCCTTTGGGCAGTGAAGGGCGGGGTATTAATCCAAACTCTTCTTCTTCTTCTCTGCTACCTGAAGAGCAGTTGCAGTCTTGAGTCATCTCCAGCCCTCACCTGGAGATTGGCAACAATTGTTACCCAGGAGGAAATGGCTGGTTTGGAGGGTGGAGTCTATGGCATTCTACCTGCCTGAGGTCCAACCCCTCCTCAAACCCCACCATCTCCAGGCTCCACCCCTCAAATCCCCAGGAATTTGCCAACTTGGAGTTGGCAACCCCATCTCCTTCCTAGCTAACCATCAACCTACTGTTATCTGCTCCCTGACTTCAGCTGACTTCTGCCCTCCCTCCTGCAGAGCAATTGTAATTCTGAGTGGTCTCCAGCCCTCATCTGGAGATTGGCAACAATTGTTACCCAGGAGGAAATGGAGGGGTGGAGCCCAGAGGCTTCTGAGATCTGATGACATCAAGCCAGATCATACAAGGGACAAAATAAGGGGGGGCGGGAATTTAACCCTGAAACCTGGGATCCAGAACCTTAAAAGGCACGTCCAACAGAAAACAGGGGTTGCACTTACCTGTAACCTTTGTTCATCCAGTGGCCTTCTGTGCAGGCACACATGGGAACTGCGTATGCGCAGGCCAGCCACATTGGAGGAATTAGTGAGTTTTTCAAGAATCATCTCGAAATCCCGAGAGTGCTACCCCTCCCATCTCAGCTCAAACAGAGGGCCAACAATAAAAATTATATAGTACAAAAAAGATACATATATTTAGTAACAAAGAATTAAAAAGCATATAAGGGCCCAATCACACCTCATGTAAAAATGCCAAAATTTAGCACACAAGGGCCAATGGACTCGACCTGACGCGTTTCGGCCTGTATAGGCCTTCTTCAGAGGTCAAACACAATGGGGAACAAATTGGTTTCTATCGTAGTGCAATACAGGTCCCGGTCACATGAGTGGGATATGGCGCCGCTGAATGGAGGCAAATTAGAGCTGGAGCAAAAAGATGCATGGTAGCACGATCAGACGGGTCCCCGAGATGCCGCACAGACGCTGATAGCTGGCGATCATACAGCGATGTTGAAGCGCATCAAAGGGTCTTGTGCATGTGCACTCTTACGTTTCTTTGCATACTGTGGAGGCTTGGAAAAAACACATCTGGTGCGACGGGACACATGTGCATGCCAGATGCGCCGGATTAACTCCGCTTCCACGATCCGACGCATGCCTGCGACCCACGTTTTCCAGTTGCTACTACCCTTTTGCTGGTACTTTTAAAATCCGCTTCTTCGGGCCGACGGTACGGGTTGGTGATGGGTGCGCTACGCTTCCCAGATGTTGTCACATGATCGTGCCCGTTGGATGTGCCCTCAACCCGTCTGTTTCGTGGGGCAAATCCTCCCGTGTGACCGGGGCCACGATCATGCAATTATGTAACATAGATACAAGATGGACCAGAAAGTGAAACCACCAGGCACAGAATAAAAGTATAAATGAGGCCTCCAAAGATGCAATCACAGGCCAAATGATGTTTCACTGATAATAATTTCTGCTCCAGAAAGTGCTTTCCAAATATTATATAGCCAAAGCATCCTCAGTAAAATTGTCCTTAATCTTTTTAGGTTCTGGATCAAGCCAGATCATATCATTCCACATCCCAAAGGTGGGATATGGATGTTTTCATAGATGGATAGATGAGAGACAAGGAAGGAAGGAAGGAAGGAAGGAAGGAAGGAAGGAAGGAGGGAGGGAGGGAGGGAGGGAGGAAGAAAGGGCGGGAGGGTGGAAAGGAGGAAGGAAGGGAGGGAGGGAGGGAGGAAGGGAGAGAAGGAGGAAGAAAGGGAGGAAGGGAGGGAGGGAGGAAGGGAGAGAAGGAGGAAGAAAGGGAGGAAGGAAGGGAGGGAGGAAGGGAGAGAAGGAGGAAGAAAGGGAGGAAGGGAGGGAGGAAGGAGGGAAGGAAGGAAGGAAGGAAGGAAGGAAGGAAGGAATGGAGGGAGGGAGGGAGGAAAAAAGGGCGGGAGGGTGGAAAGGAGGAAGGAAGGAAGGGAGGTAGGGAGGAAGGGAGAGAAGGAGGAAGAAAGGGAGGAAGGAAGGGAGGGAGGAAGGGAGAGAAGGAGGAAGAAAGGGAGGAAGGGAGGGAGGAAGGAGGGAAGGAAGGAAGGAAGGAAGGAAGGAAGGAAGGAATGGAGGGAGGGAGGGAGGAAAAAAGGGCGGGAGGGTGGAAAGGAGGAAGGAAGGAAGGAGGTAGGGAGGAAGGGAGAGAAGGAGGAAGAAAGGGAGGAAGGAAGGGAGGGAGGAAGGGAGAGAAGGAGGAAGGGAGGGAGGAAGGAGGGAAGGAGGGAAGGAAGGAAGGAGGGAGGGAGGGAAGGAAGGAAGGAAGGAAGGAAGGAAGGAAGGAAGGAAGGAAGGAAGGAAGGAAGGAAGGAAGGAAGGAAGGAAGGAAGGAAGGAAGGAAGGAAGGAAGGAAGGAAGGAAGGAAGGAAGGAAGGAAGGGGGTTTGAACTCTAATTTGGATGTTCTAGGCTAGCCCAAGCTCATCTGGTCTCTGAAAGTAAGAAGAGTCAGCCCTGGTTAGTCCTTGGATGGAAGACCACCAAGGAAATCTAGGTTTGCTACGCAGAGGCAGGCAATGGCAGACCGCCCCTGGAAAGTCTCTTGGCTTGAAAACCCTATGGGGGTGGGGTGCCGTGAGTCAGGTGTGCCTTGAGGGCAATTTCCACCACCACACTTGGTTTGAGTTACCTTAAAATGGGATGTGTCAGGGATACCCCAAGCTGCTGTACTGCTTAGTGGAGGGACCGCCCAAAGACCCTGTCCCACAGGGATACCAGAGGAATTCATGGAACTCACAGCCACAGGCAGCTACAAGTGTGGACGGCTTCAAGAGGGAATTGGATGAACATCTGGAACAGAGGTCCATCAGTGGCTATTAGCCACAAGGTACAGCTAGGAACTATCGGTCTGGGGCAAGGGATGCTCTCTCTTCCTGGTGCTTGAGGGGGTCAACAGTGGGAGGACTTCTAGTGCCCTGGCCCCACTGCTGGACCTCCTGATGGCACCTGGTATTTTTGGCCACTGTGTGACACAGTGTTGGACTGGATGGGCTATTGGCCTGATCCAACACTGGTTTCTCTTATGTTCTTATATGGAGCAGAGGTCCATCAGTGCCTATTAGCCACAAGGTATCAATAGGAACTTTGGGGCAAGTGATGCTCTGTATTCCTGGTGCTTGGGGGGAGGCAACAGTGGGAGGGCTTCTAGTGTCCTGGCCCCACTCGTGGACCTCCTGGTGGCACCTGGTATTTTTGGCCATGGTGTGACACAGAGTGTTGGACTGGAAGGGCCATTGGCCTGACCCAACACTGGCTTCTCCTATGTTCTGATGTTCTTACTTTTTTCAAGGTATCTCTCAAGTAAGGTCCCTGGTCTCCCTTGTCGTGCTAGTGGGGGGATTTTGGGAGGGGCGTTCCGGGATGTCCCTGACATGATGATGTCACTTGGAAGTGACATTATCATGTTGGAGACGTTGTGCGACAACACTCTGCTTTCTGGGCAAAACTGTATGGTAGAACTGGCGTCAAACCATAGAGTTTTGCCCTCAGACCAAAGCATCGCCACCTGATGTCCCCGCCATGATGATATCACTTCTGCATGCCAAGCAGATGCTCTGCCACTGAGCTGCCTTCTACAGAATCAGACCACTGGTCCATCAAGGTTAGTATTGTCTACTCAGACTGGCAGCAGCTCTCCAGAGTCTCAGGGGAAGTCATTCATAACACCTCCTGCCTGGTCCTTTTAACTGGAGATGCCAGGGATTGAACCTCGGACCTTCTGCCTGACAAGCAGATGCTCTGCCACTGAGCTACAGTCCCACTTCATGGCTCTCCAGGGTCTCAGGCTGAGGACTTTCATATCACCTCCTGCCTGGTCCTTTTAACTGGAGATGCCGGGGATTGAACTTCAGACCTTCTGCCTGACAAGCAGATGCTCAACCACTGAGCTACAGCCCCAATTCATGGCTCTCCAGGGTCTCAGGGTAGGCCTTTCATATCACCTACTGTCTGGTCCTTTCAACTGGAGATGCCGGGGATTGAACCTGGGACCTTCTGCTTGCCAAGCAGATGCTCTACCACTGAGCTACAGCCCTACCTCATTGGTCTCAAGGATCACAAGCAGAGTTTTTTCCCAACACCTACTGCCTGGTCCTTTTAACTGGAGATGCCAGGGATTGAACCTGGGACCTTCTGCCTGACAAGCAGATGCTCTACCATTGAGCTATGGCCCCCCTTCATGGCTCTCTGGGGTCTCATGCTGAGATCTTTCCCATCACCTACTGCCTGGAGGTTTTAACTGGAGATGCCAGGGACTGAACCTCGGACCTTCTGCCTGACAAGCAGATACTCTACCGCTGAACTACAGCTCCACTTCATGGCTCTCCGGGGTCTTATGCTGAGATCGTTCCCATCACCTACTGCCTGGAGGTTTTAACTGGAGATGCCGGGGATTGAACCTCGGACCTTCTGCCTGACAAGCAGATGCTCTACCACTGAGCTACAGCTCCACTTCATGGCTCTCTGGGGTCTCATGCTGAGATCTTTCCCATCACCTACTGCCTGGAGGTTTTAACTGGAGATGCCAGGGATTGAACCTCGGACCTTCTGCCTGACAAGCAGATACTCTACCGCTGAACTACAGCCCCACTTCCTAGCTCTCCAGGGTCACAAGCAGAGGTCTTTCGCATCACCTCCTGCCTGGTCCTTTCAGCTGGAGATGCCGGGGATTGAACCTGGGACCTTCTGCTTGCCAAGCAGATGCTCTACCACTGAGCCATGGCCCTCCCTCTGAACCTGCCTTATACAGAATCAGATCATTGGTCTATCAAAGTCAGTATTGTCTACTCAGACTGGCAGCGGCTCTCCAGGGTCTCAGGGGAGGCCTTTCACATCACCTGCTGCCTGGTCCTTTCAACAGGAGTTTTCCAGGGCCGAACCAGGGACTTTCTGTCTGCCTGCCGAGCCAGTTCTGTATGGCTGAGCTCCAGCCCCCCCCCCTCGAAACTCTGCTCTGTGTTTACTCTGGGTACTCTCTAGTGTAAATTACATGCAGCTCAAGGCACGGTAAACACGGACGCATTAAATCACGTCGGGAAACTGAGATAACTGGAAAGCATTATTGGTCGGAGCAAAACAACGCCAGGCACTTATCTGCAATACAATCCTCCGAGCAGCTTGCGGTGTTTGTAACCGGGAACGTCTCAGGCCATTAGTAACTAACCCTCTGAGTAATTAGACTGTGAAAGAGTAGCGGAGGGTATTTATGGTGATGATGATTGATTAGCAATTCCCCCACTCAGCTTGAGCAGTTCCAGCTCCACCTAAGTCTGTTTTCTTAGCGAAGAATATGAACCAACACAGAATCATTTCCACACAAAGGGCTTTTTAAAAAAATCATGTGATACAGCAGACTGAAGTTGATATTATTTTTTATTCTCAGACCTCACATTGGAGAGATACGCGCTGATTTTATAGAATCATTGAATGTTAGAGTTGGAAGGGACCTTGAAGGCCATCTAGTCCAACCCCCTGCACTCTGCAGGAGCATAGCCAAAAGATAGCCCTACATACCTACAACATACCCAAAAGATGGTCGTCCAGCCTCCGCTTGAAAATGTCCAGCAAAGGAGCATCCATCACCTCTCGAGGCAGTCTGTTCCACTGCTCAACCACTCTTACAGTTAAGAAGTTTCTCCTGATATCCAACTGGTAACGACTCCCTTGTAATCTCCACCCATCAGATCTAGTCCTGCAATCGGGAGCAAAAGTGAATCGATCTGCTCCATCTTCTACATGACAGCCCTTCAAATACTTGAAGACTGCCATCATGTCCCCTCTAAACCTTCTCTTTCCCAGGCTAAACATACCCAACTCCTTCAGCCTTTCCTCGTAAGACTTGGATTCCAACCCTCTCACCATCCTGGTTGCCCTCTTCTGGACACGCTCAAGCTTGTCAACATCCTTCCTGAAATGTGGTGCCCAAAACTGGACACAGGACTCCAGGTGAGGCCTGGCCACAGCAGAATAGAGCGGAACTACCCCCTCCCGTGATCTGGACACAAGGCTTCTGTTAATGCATCCTAAGATTGCATTAGCTTTCTTCACGGCCACATCACAGCCGCATTAAACCTTGGGTTTCCATCCACACGTGAACAATAGGCCTCTCTCTGTCTCGGCCACCTTGGCTGAGTAACTAATGTTGGACTCGATGAGGGGGAAGTCCTGGGTTCGAACCCTCACTCAGCCTTCAAGCTCACGTCAACCCATCGCCGTCTTCCAGCCTGATCAACCTGTTGGAAATCTTTTCTCCCCCTCCCAAAGTGCTATAAGGTGACGGCTGCCAGCGACGCAGTAGGTTCGGGACGGACAAAAGGAAATACTTCTTTACATGAGTGATTCCAATGCGGGATTCGCTGCCAGTCACGTGTTCTCAGCTTAACCTTCCTCACAGGCGGGGCTTCTTTTCTGGAGGAACACGCCGGAACGGTTATGGTACAAAGACATCATGGAGTGGTGGTTAGATGAAGAAGAGACTGGATTTACATACACCCAGCCCTTCACTATCTGAAGGAGTCTCAGAGCGGCTTACAAACTCCTTTCCCTTCCCCTCCCCACAACAGACACCTTGCAAAGGAGGGGGGACTGAGAGAGCTCTTTTGAGGACTGCCCTTGAGAGAACAGCTCTGAAAGAACTTGTGACCGACCCAGGGTCACAACAGCAGCTCCGTGTGGAGGAGTGGGGGATCAAACCCGGTTCTCCCAGATTAGAGTCTGCGCTCCTAACCACAACACCAGACCAGTTCTATGGCTTTGAGGACCAGGGTTCAAATCCCGCATGAACACACATGAAGCTAACTTATTACTGAATCAGACCCTTCGTCCATCACGGTCAGTATTGCCAGCTTTTTGGCAGATGGCTTTTACATTACAAAAGTCTTTTGCCTGGTCATCTTAATTGGGGGTGCCGGGTTCTGTACCTGGGACCTCCTGCATGCCAAGCAGATGCTCTGCCACTGAGCTACAGCCCCACTTCCTGGCTCTCCGGGGTCTCAGGCAGAGGTCTTTCCCATCACCTACTGCCCAGCCCTTTCAACTGGAGGTGCCGGGGATTGAACCTGGGACCTTCTGCCTGCCAAGCAGAGGCTCTTCGACTGAGCCACAGGCTCCTCTGCATGGCTCTCCAGGGTCTCAGCTGCATGGCTCTCCAGGGTCTTTCCCATCCCCTACAGCCTGGTCCTTTTAACTGGAGATGCCCGGAACTGAACCTGGGACCTTCTACCTGCCAAGCAGAGGCTCTGCCACTGAGCTACAGCGGAACAGGGAGGGGAAGGGAAATTGTATTTTGCTCTGAGACTCCTTCAGAAGGAGAAGAACATAAGAACATAAGAGAAGCCAATGTTGAATCAGGCCAATGGCCCATCTCGTCCAACACTCTGTCACACAGCGGCCAAAAATACCAGGTGCCAGTTCAGACCCCATCAACGTGTATTTATATTTAAGATTTTTGGCTCCAATGTGCATCACTTTGCACTTGGCCACATTGAACCCCATTTGCCACGTTGATGCCCACTCACCCATCCTCGACAGATCCCTTTGGAGTGCCTCACACTCCTCCCTGGTTTTCACCACCCGGAACAACTTCGTGTCATCTGCAAATTTAGCCACATCACTGCTTACTCCCAATTCCAAATCATTCATAAACAAGTTAAAAAGCATCGGACCAAGTACTGATCCCTGTGGTACCCCACTGCTTACCACCCTCCACTGAGAAAGTTTCCCATTTATACTCACTCTCTGTTTCCTATTTATAAGCCAGTTTTTGATCCACAAGAGGACTTGTCCTTTTATCCCATGACTAATGAGCTTACTTAGGAGCCTTTGATGAGGAATCATATCAAAAGCTTTCCGGAAGTCAAGGTAAATAATATCTATTGGATCCCCCTTGTACACATGTTTGTTCACTCTCTCAAATATAGGGCAGGGCATGAATCCAATCCCCTCCTCCTCCTCCTCTTTTTCTTTGATACTTTATTTTATTATTAAACTTATATCCCACCCTCCCCGCCATGGCAGGCTCAGGGTGGCTAACGATTCATACGTATAGATATATACATTAAAACTCCAAAATATACTAAAACCAGAATTAGGTTAAGATCACAATATAAAACCATAACTGCTCAGAACATAGCTGTAATAGAAGATGGCGGCACTCTTTCAGCATTCTTCTCCTTCTCCTCCTTCTCCTTTTCCTCCTCCTCTCCTCCTTCGCCTCCTCCTCCTCCTCCTTTTCCTCCTTCTCCTTCTCCTCCTCGTCCTCCTTCTCCTCCTCCTCATTCTTCACCACCACACCACACTGGTCTGACCCTGAACCGACAGGCCTCTTCTGATGGTGTTAATGCTAATATTGGGTAAATCTCCATTACTGCTTAACTCTTAACACTCATTGCTTAACTCTATATTGCTTCGGGGGGGGGTTCTCCTCCTTCGTCCTTGGCTCTGAACATCTTCATAACACACCTGTCTCAGCCCATTGATCCATAGTTGGTGATGACCGTCTCCCGTCTGGAGCAGAGACCTGTCCTGCCCCTGCCGAGTGAGGCCCTTTCGACTGGCCATGGCCCCTACGGATCCTGCCTCGCTTTAAGGAAACTTCCGGAATGCAGCCTAGAGAACCTCCCTGGATCGCTCTCCTCTCGCGCTCCCCCTCTTCCTGCCTCCCCGTTCCAAACCGAATCCCTCCCCCCCGCCGCTGAAATCTGGCGTGAGAGACCGGACTCGCTTTATGCCTCTCTGTCTTAATTTTAAAAATGGCCCTTCTTCCCCGCTCCCCGTTCGCCTCACAAATCATCACTTCGCCGACACCTCCTGCATTCCCCCTCAGTCCGGTAAACTCCCCTCATTTATCTGAAACTCGCCAAAAGTCATTTTTCCCGACAACAAAATGCAGCTGTCAAAAGCTTCAAATCGTCTCATCCATCAAGGCGCGCGCGTCGGTATGTGTGTGTTTTGTGTGTGTGTGTGTGTATGTATATATACACATATATTTGCGCACTCAAACTAGGGACGGGATTTGTGCAAAGAAGGCATCCTGCTGACAGGCCTGATCTCGTCAACAAACGACGACTCCCGGCCTGGCTGGGTTGAGTTTCAGGGGTCTTCAAGACAGGGACGCACAGAGATTTGGGACGCAAAATAAAATGGAACTGAGAAATGGAAGAAGTTGGAAGAAAGCCCTCCATTCAAGGCTGTTGTGCCACTCGTACTGGTAGCCAGAGGTTGGCATTGCAGCTGCCAATTCTGGAGGGGTCAGGTGACTTGAGGGGTCAACAGGGGTTGGGGCGGTCCTATAAAGCTTCTGACTTTGGCACGGCTCTCCAATGTGAGCAACTTCTTGCTCAGAGACTGGGGAGACCAGACCAGACCAGATCGGGCTGATTGACTGGCTGAATAAATGGCTCACTGATTGGCTGGCTGACTGGCTCGCTGATTAGCTGTCTGCCTATCGGACTGGCTCGCTGATTGGCCGGGTGGTTGACTGGCTCGCTGATGGGCTGTCTGTTTATCTGACTGGCTCACTGATTGGCTGGCTGGCTCGCTGACTGGCTGTCTATCTGATTGACTGGCTGGCTGACTTATCTGACTGGCTCGCTGATTGGCTGGCTGACTGACCAGATTGGACAAAATGGGACATTCTCTTGATTGGTACCAGATGGCTTGTAGCACACCAGTCCTGGCAATATAAGCGACATTATTCTTGCAGCCCTGACCTGGATGGACCAGGCCAGCCTGATCTCATTACATCTCGGAAGCTAAGGAGGGTAGACCCCGGTTAGTACCTAGAGGGGAGACTGCTGAGGAAGTCCAGAGTTGGGACACAGTGGCAGGCAATGGCAAACTACTTCTGAACATCTTTCGCTTTGAAAAAACCCATGGGGTCACCAGAAGGAGGAGGAAGAGGAGACTGGATTTATACCCCGCCCTACACTCGTAGTCTCAGACCGGCTTACAAATCTCCTTTCCCTTCCCCTCCCCACAGCAGACATCCTGTGAGGAAGGTGGGGCTGAGAGAGCTCTTTCGAGGACTGCTCTTGAGAGAACAGCTCTGAGAGAACTTGTGACTGACCCAAGGTCACACCAGCAGCTGCATGTGGAGGAGTGGGGAATCAAACCCAGTTCTCCCAGATTAGAGTACTCGTGCGCCTAACCACTACACCAAACTGACCTTCTGACAGCAAATAAATAAATAAAATCCTGCTGAGTTGTGAAACCAGCATCTGGGCTTTACTGCTTCTGACTGCATTGGAGGCTAATGTGAGTGAAGTTTCCTCCACACCAAGCTGTTCCTCGCACAATGAAAGCTAAATGTCAAGGGGAAGGTAAGAATTCTCCCTGTTAGATTTCTACACGCAGGGATATATATTTTTTGATATGGCGCATCTGATCGTACAGGGGCTGCAGTGGCTCAAGTGGTTAAGACGCTGAACCACCGACCGGAAGGTCGGTAGTTCAGCAGTTCAAGACCTGAGTGACACAAGACGGAGTGAGCTCCTGTCTCTGGTCCCAGCTCCTGCCAATCTAGCAGTTCAAGAGCAAGAAATTACAAGTAGATAAGTAGGGTGGAGCTGCGGTGGCTCAAGTGGTTAAGACGCTTTACTGCAGGCTGTGAAAGGTCAGTAGTTCAGCAGTTCGAGACCCGAGAGTGCCGCATGACGGAGTGAGCTCCGTCTCTAGTTCCAGCTCCTGCCAACCTAGCAGTTTGAAAGCTAGAAATTGCAAGTAGATAAATAGGTACAACTTTGGTGGGAAGGGAACAGCGTTCCGTGCGCCTTGGCGTTTAGTTATGCCGGCCACATGACCATGGAAACATCTTCAGACAGCGCTGGCTCTTCGGCTTTGAAATGGAGATGAGCACCGCAACCCTAGAGTCGGATTCGACTGGCTTTCGAGCAAGGGAACCTTTACCTTTACCTTTAAGTAGGTACCACTTTGGTGGAAGGTAACAGCATTTCGTCTAGTCATGCTGGCGTCTAGTCATGCTGGCCACATGACCACGGAAACGTCTCTGGACAGCGCCAGCTCTTCGGCTTGGAAACAGAGATGAGCACCGCAACCCTAGAGTCGGATTCGACTGGCTTTCGAGCATGGGAACCTTTACCTTTACCTTTCCCTATCGGATCGTACAAGTCCCTCCAGGCAGCCTAAACTCATACAGTCCGGACACAACTTGCTGCTTCTGTGATAGGTAGACCTATGTCACCTCTGAAGATGGCATCTAATCCACAAGCATCTATAATCAGGGATAACAGTTTCTACCGCAGAGGGTACAATTTCCAGGACCACAAAGACTCAGGATCACCCGAAATTCTCCCTTTTCAGAAATGAAAGGTTAATATCCTTTCTTATTCCCCTCTACGTCTAATCTTGCAGTCTCTGCCTCCCCCCAGGAATCATTTTTGCAAGCCCACCTTTTGACACGCTGTCCAAAGTCCCCTTTAACTCAGCCCAATTTGGGGGGGGGGGAACAACAGGATTCACGCAGCCCAGCCGAAAACAGAATCCAAAAATGCTGTGATTTATAGTCGTGCCCGGTGTCCTTGATAAACTTGGTATCTTTGCTCAGGCGCTGCTTTGTATGCAGCGACGGTTCTGTTCTGCAGACGGCTCTGAGCAGCATACAATCAGGGGAGAAAGGCAGGACGGGTAAAGGCGGAGGGAGGAAAGTTTTGCTGAGTGCTGAGAACTCGCCCAAATCTTAGAATCAGCTCGTGGTATAGCCTTTACCATTGGAGCATGCGGGCGGGCGACTGAATGTCAGAATGTTTCCTTGCACCCCAAACGCCATGCATCTGGAAATCTAGGAAGCCAGCGTGCTTGTAGATCCCTTCTCCCTGCCATACTTGCTTTCTTCCTGCAGGATGGTGTCGTATCATTCCAGCATCCAGTCTGAAGCAGGCAATCCAGGGAGGACTGTACCCCATTATTTTCCTAAATATTTGATGCACCTCAGAGAATCTATGGGCGTGATCACACGCACAATTAGCCGCACCATAGGCGCGAATGCCGGGTGGATTTGAAGGGTGCAATCAGACATGAACATCTGGGAAGCGCCCCGCGTCGGCAATCCGTTTTGCTCTGCCGCAGAAGCGGGGTAAAGAGACACTAGGGAAAGTCCAGTAGCAAACAGGTTGCCACGGGCCACAGATCGACTTTCCCCTGTTTGATCGCTGCAGCGTGTTCTCATGGCGTCGGGATGGTCCGATCAGGCACTCCCGACTCCGTGACGTTGTTTTTTCCCCCCTTCTCAGTATGCCCATCAACGCATACTCCATAGGGAGCCCTCAGTGCTGTAGATGTGGTTCATCAATTCCCCGTTTAAGCATATCAGGAACAAATGGAAATAAATAAATAAATAAATAAATAAAATGACTCACCCGTGGTTGTGTCTGATCACGCAGTGGCGGGCTGCCCCCGCAGCTTCCAAGGGCTGTGTGATCGTGCAACTGCAGGTCAAATTCCTCCAGGGGAAATAGCCTTGCTTCCCCCCCCGCGCATGTTATCTCACGCATGTGATCTCCACCTATGTTTATTATTTAACCACTTTGGTGTAGTGGTTAAGTGCACGGACTCTAATCCAGGAGAACCGGGTTTGATTCCCCACTCCTCCGCTTGCACCTGCTGGATGACCTTGGGCAAGCCATAGTTCTGGCACAGCTGTTCTGGAAAAAGAGCAGTTTCTGTCAGAGCTCTCTCAGCCCCACCTACCTCACAGGGTGTCTGTTGTGGGGAGAGGAAGGGAAAGGAGTTTGTAAGCCGCTCTGAGACTCCTTCAGGTAGTGAAGGGCGGGGTATAAGTCCAGTCTCCTCCTCCTCCTCCTCCTCCTCTTCAAATTTATTTACATTAAATGTAATCCGCCTTTCTCACTCAGACTCAAGGCGGACTACACCGAGTGAGTCAATACAATCGACAGGACGGGACGTTCAATAAACAGTACAACAGGATAAGGGTTGTAGAACCAGTCAGAAATCTAAAAATAGAACTGAAGCAAAGCCTAAGTATTAACATATTAAATAATGCAAAACTCACATAGTAGGATCCTAGTGTCAGCAAGCGAAGAACAACAGTATAGGCCACAGTTCTTGAATGATTTATCCAAGTGACTTTATAACTTCTTAAATTTATGTGAACACAAATGGCTTCATCTGGAGAACATTGAAACACTACTGGAATAACGTATGACATGTTTATTACATAATCAACAAAGTTTAATTCTGGGTATAAGCTTTTGTGTTCTTGCACATTGCTTCAGATACGAAAGCTCATACCCAGAATTAAACTTTGTTGGTCTTAAAGGTGCCACTGGACCAAATTTCATTCTTTTGAAATTTTAAATTTAAGTTTAAATTTAAATTAGATCGATGTATCCGAAGAAGTGTGCCTGCAGATAAAACCTTATACCCAGAATTAAACTTTGTTGGTCTTAGAGGTGCCCCTGGACCAGATTTCATTCTTTTTAAATTTTAAATTTAAGTTTAAATTTAAATTAGATCGATGTATCCCAAGAAGTGTGCCTGCAGATAAAACCTTATACCCAGAATTAAACTTTGTTGGTCTTAGAGGTGCCACTGGACTCAAATTTCATTCTTTTTAAATTTAAGTTTAAATTTAAATTAGATCGATGTATCCAAAGAAGTGTGCCTGCAGATAAAACCTTATACCCAGAATTAAACTTTGTTGGTCTTAAAGGTTCCACTGGACCAGATTTCATTCTTTTCAAATTTTAAATTTAAGTTTAAATTTAAATTAGATCGAAGTATCCCAAGAAGTGTGCATGCAGATAAAACCTTATACCCAGAATTAAACTTTGTTGGTCTTAGAGGTGCCACTGGACTCAAATTTCATTCTTTTTAAATTTTAAATTTAAGTTTAAATTTAAATTAGATCGAAGTATCCCAAGAAATGTGCATGCAGATAAAACCTTATACCCAGAATTAAACTTTGTTGGTCTTAGAGGTGCCACTGGACTCAAATTTCATTCTTTTTAAATTTAAGTTTAAATTTAAATTAGATCGATGTATCCAAAGAAGTGTGCATGCAGATAAAACCTTATACCCAGAATTAAACTTTGTTGGTCTTAAAGATGCCCCTGGACTAGATTTCATTCTTTTTAAATTTTAAATTTAAGTTTAAATTTAAATTAGATCGATGTATCCCAAGAAGTGTGCCTGCAGATAAAACCTTATACTCAGAATTAAACTTTGTTGGTCTTAGAGGTGCCACTGGACTCAAATTTCATTCTTTTTAAATTTAAGTTTAAGTTTAAATTTAAATTAGATCGAAGTATCCCAAGAAGTGTGCCTGCAGATAAAACCTTATACCCAGAATTAAACTTTGTTGGTCTTAAAGGTTCCACTGGACCAAATTTCATTCTTTTACAATTTAAAGTTTAAATTTAAATTGAATTGATGTAGCTGAATAAGTGTGCTTGCAGATAAAAGCTGATACCCAGAATTAAACTTTGTTGGCCTTAAAGGTGTCATGCCACAGGACTCAAACTTTGTTCTCTTGCTTCAGACCCACTTAACTACCTACCTGAATCGTCATTTATTACATGAAACTGTGGCTCAGTGGGAGAGCGTCTACTTGGGATGAAGAAGGTCTCAGGTTCAAATCTCTGGCAATATGAAAGACCTCTACCTGAAACCCCGGTGAGCTGCTGCCAGTCTGAGTAGACAATACTGACTTTGATGGACAAGAGTCTGAACCAGTGTAAGGCGGCTTCATGTGTATTCATATGAACCTTTTGCAGTACATGGAGTGAGATCTGAGATTAGGGATGGGCACAAACTGGCTGACGAATGAAAGTTCATCACGAATTTTGGCCAGTTCGTGGTTCGTGAAGAGATGTTCACGAACTGAAGAACCGCCATGAGCCTTCTCGAATTTTGATGCAGTTTGTGGTGGTTCGTGAAGAGTAGAAAGCAGGGGTTTAAACTGTTTGGTTTAAATGGCTCCTCTCCACGAAACGCAGCGGGGAGTAGAAAGCAGGGGTTTAAACTTTAGATGGTTCATGAACTGATATGAACTGGGTCAGTTTATGGAACAACCTCCCCATGAATATGTGGGTTTTTTGGCTCGTGGTTCAGTCATGAACTGAACCAAACTGCAAAAATGCCATTAATATTTGAGATGAGTTGGCAGCATTCAGAGTGTCATGGGGTGAGGATGAGCTGACAGAGCCTGCAGAAATCACAGCTGGCCCCTCTGAAGCAGCAGAGGAGGAGAGCTGGCAAGTGCCTGTAACAGCAGCCTTCACACCTGGCCCAGATAAGAAGGAAGAACTGCAAGCTGAAAGTCCTCCTGATTCACCCCCCATGTGACTCGTTTAAAGAAGCAACTGCAACAAAACTTAGCAACCAGGCGAAGAGAGGCCAGGCTACAAGGGAGATACTCAGCCAGCCCAGAGTTCTAACAGGAGCCTGGCTGATCGTGCAGCTGGCTAATTGGTAGCAGCATTTAACTCCACACTCCGGGCAGTACTCTTTGTGGAAGCAACAAGTCAGCTTCATGCTGCTTGTATCCACTCCGGCTTGTGACTTGCACCTACAGGCCCCCTGGCTTTGAACTCGGCTCTCTGTTTCTGGCTCGTGACCCCGGCTTGGCTTTTTGGACTTGGCACTGTCTTCTTGGCTCCTGACCTTGGCCTGTTCTGGACTCCTTTTGACTAGCCCATGACACAGAGAATGCCTCAAAAGGTTGAGCTACAGCAAATAAAACTTGTATCAAATGAAATATATTTATTATACAGTGCATGCCACAATGTGATTGAAAAGAGGGCCTGAATATCAGGCTATGGTATTTTATTGCTAGTTGATGACAGACACATCTGGAAATACTTGGATTTCTGTACCAGGTTAGTTTGCATTTGCTCTTTTTATGCACTCCTTGGCTAAGTTCAGCCTGGCAGTCTGAAGCGGGAGGAGTCGTGGCAAAAAAGCCCTGGAACAGTTTTCCCGGTCACACTGTGCCGACTGATGCGGGAGCATACCGGGAAAAGGCATGTGGGAGTATTCAGACTGGAGGTACGGCTGTGAAAGGCTTTTCCCTGGTAATTTGGCTATGTGCACATGAGCGCATGAGCGCATCCAGCCGATTTGGGGAGGATCCTGTTTCGCCGGCACCGCATTGGGTGATAAAGCGGAGCACGGCCAATCATATCGCTGCTGCCTTATGCGCAATGCGGGTTGCTCCTGGCTTTTCGGCTGAGCGTTCACACTTCCGGGAAGCGGAATGCAGCGGGATAAAGGCACTCTCCAGGATTTGCTAATGCTTTTACATGGCATCTTTTAAACGCAGGAGCAAAGTGGAACAGCACGGGTTGACTACGGGTGGGGAACGGCAGGCAGATGTGCCCGTGTGAACGCCCCCTTTTAAACCGTGGCTGAAATGTGGCTATAACAGGGCAAACTGCCAGTTTGAACTCAGCCTTTATGTGGGTTAAATGTTCATCTGCATGTGTATAATAGAACTTAGCTCATAATGGGACACAGCCATCATGGGCTATGTGGTGGAAGGTGTAGTCCAGTCAAAGCTAACTTATGGCAGGCCCATGGGGTTTTCAAGGCCAGAGATGCTCAAAGCTGGTTCTGTCATTGCCTGCCTCTGTGTAGCAAGCCTGGGCTTCCTTGGTGGTCTTCCATCCAAGTACTAAAACCAAGATCGGCCCCACTTAGCTTCCTAGATCTGATGAGATCGGGTCAGCCTGGGCCATCCAGGTGAGGCCATCCAGGTTAGGATATTTGCCCAAAAACTCTGCAGCATTATGGTACACCCCAAATTTACCATTTGGAGGGGACTCACCTCATTCTGATGCTGGACAAGTCTATTTTTTTCACATAAGAACATAAGAGAAGCCAATGTTGGATCAGGCCAATGGCCCATCCAGTCCAACACTCTGTCACACGGTGGCCAAAAACACCAGGTGCCCTCAGGAGGTCCAGCAGTGGGGCCAGGACACTAGAAGCCCCCCACTGTTGACCCCCCCCAAGCACCAAGAATACAGAGCGTCACTTGCCCCAGACATGAGAACATAAGAGAAGCCAATGTTGGATCAGGCCAATGGCCCATCCGATCCAACGGTCTGTGTCACACAGTGGCCAGAAATACCAGGTGCCATCAGGAGGTCCAGCAGTGGGGCCAGGACACTAGAAGCCCTCCCACTGTCACCCCCCAGCACCAAGAATACAGAGCATCCTTTACCCCAGACATAAGAACATAAGAGAAGCCAATGTTAGATCAGTCCAATGGCCCATCCAGTCCAACACTCTGGCACACAGCGGCCAAAAATATCATGTGCCATCAGGAGGTCCAGCAGTAGGGCCAGGACACTAGAAGCTCTCCCACTGTTGCCCCCCAAGCACCAAGAATACAGAACATCACTTGCCCCAGACCAAGAGTTCCTATCTATACCTGGTGGTTAATAGCCACTGATGGGCCTCTGCTCCGTATGTTTATCTAATTCCCTCTTGAAACTGTCCATGCTTGTAGCTGCCACCACCTCCTGTGGCAGTGAATTCCACGTGTTAATCACTCTTTGGGTGAAGAAGGACTTCCTTTTATCCATTCTAATCCGACTACTTAGCAATTCCATAGAGTGCCCACGAGTTCTTGTATTGTGAGAGAGGGAGAAAAGTACCTCTTTCTCAACCTGCTCTATCCCACGCATAATCTTGTAAACCTCAATCATGTCACCCCTCAGCCGTCGTTTCCCCAGGCTTCAGTGTATCTGATAAAACAGGCTTAAAAACATAAGAAAAGCCCTGCTGGATCAGACCACTAGTCCAGCATCCCGTCTCACACAGTGGCCAGCCAGTTCCTCTGGAAGGCTAACAACACAGCAGAGAGGCTGAGGCCTTCTCCGATGTTACTTCCTGGCTCTGGGATTCAGAGTTTGACTGCCTCTGACTATGGAGGCTCTCCAGTGAGTGCTCCCTTCTCATTTGGTGGCCAAAGTAGAGAGAAGCCAATGTTGGATCAGGCCAATGGCCCATCCAGTCCATCACACAGTGGCCAAAAATACCAGGTGCCATCAGGAGGTCCACCAGTGGGGTCAGGACACTAGAAGCGCTCCCACTTTGCCCCCCCCCAAGCACCAAGAATACAGAGCATCACTTGCCCCAGAGTTTACCCTAACATGTGAGTTTCTGATATGCCAACATTCTCGGCGGTGAGCCCCCTAGTGGCAGTTCGAGGTAGTGCAACAACGACCGAGGTTAGCTGCCTGGGTGAAAACCAACCCTGGTTTTCTTCAACCGTTTTTTGGGGGTTGAAGTGCCACACCCCTATTTGAGTCACGCTCCCTGCCAATATGGGCAAGACAACAATACGATTTATGTTTTAGAGGGAAGGGCGAGTGAAAGGACTGAAAACTGTTTTCCTTTGTGCTGCCGGGGTGCGTGTGAGTGCGATAAGATGGCCCTCGCACTTTGTTCGAATGGAGTATTTATTCCGATAAGGGGGAGGCAGGAGATCTTCATTGGGCCGAGGACGGGGAGGGGGAAACGGTTTAAGGTTATTAATCCGGAAGTGCCCAGCAGTGCCAGATCGGTGGGAAATTACATATTCTGTCACTTTTACTTATTGAATCCCAATTTCATCGCGGCGTGTGGAAAGGGGCGGGGGGGGCCGGGAAGGCATCTTGCCTTGTCACTCTTATTAGATTCCACAACCTCTTGATATTAAAATGCCAACCTCGGTAGAAGCAATTCCATCTGCGGTTTGATTTGAGGAGTTGGCTGGGGGGGTGTTTGTGTGTGTTTTTTAAAATCATATTGCAGCTGCCGCATCCAACACCTCAGATATTACAATATACAGGCAGGGAATCGTCGTGCGCTGTGTGGAAACAAATGGGTAATGCTCACATTATCCATTCAGCACTTCGGCAGGGCGAATTTTGCGCACTGGAGGTGTCCCCCTTCTGTTTCTGATGTCTACCGGCATCGACGTTTTCCCTGACCTGCTGGGCTTTCACTCTGACGATCTGGGATTGCAGCCAGCTCTGAACTGGAAAACCGCTCTCATTTTTTTCAGACCCGACCTTGAACCCGGGACACCAGAAAGGAGAAATCACGAGACACCCCCTTTGTATTGAACGGTATGCAATTTTTCTTAGGAGCGCTAGCTCTGGTGCAGCGAGAGGACAAGTCTTCCTATGGTAGAGTGGTTAAACTGGGCCTCAACGGGATACGCCTTCTACCTACACAGTGCCAGTTTGGTGTAGTGGTTAAGTGCACAGACGCTAATCTAGGAGAACTGAGTTTGATTCCCCACTCCTCCACTTGCAGCTGCTGGATGACCTTGGGCAAGCCATAGTTCTCTCAGAGCTGTTCTTGGAAAAAGGGCCGTTTCTGTCAGAGCTCTCTCGGCCCCACCGACCTCACAGGACGTCTGTTGTGGGGAGGGGAGGGAAAGGAGATTGTAAGCCGCTCTGAGACACCTTTGGGTAGTGAAGGGCGGGGTATAAATCCAATCTCTTCTTCTCTTCAAACCAGTAGGAGAGTCGGGGGGGGGGGGCACAGCATCACAGGAGTATTTATTTTTTAATAAAGCCTCGGGTGCTTTCTGGAAGTTCTTACCAGTTTGGTGTAGTGGTTAAGAGCGGCGGACTCTAATCTGGGAGAATCGGGTTTGATTCCCCACTCCTCCACGTGCAGCTGCTGGAGTGACCTGGGGTCAGGCACAAGTTCTCTCAGAGCTCTTCTCTCACGAGTGGTTCTTGAAGGAGCTCTCTCAGCCCCACCTGCCTACCAGGGTGTCTGTTGTGGGGAGGGGAAAGGAAAGGAGATTGTAAGCCACTTTGAGACTCTGAGTCAAGGATGGGGTATAAATCCAGTCTCTTCTTCCTCTTCCTCCTCCTCCTCCTCTTCTTTCTCTTTCTCTTTCTCCTCCTCCTCTTCTCCTTAAGTGCATGGACTCTAGTCTGGGAGAACAAGGTTTGATTCCCCACTACTCCACTTGTCAGAGCTGTTCTCTCAAGGGCAGTCCTCGAAAAGCTCTCTCAGCCCAGCTCTCTCACAGGGTGTCTGTTGAGGGGAGGGAAAGGGGAAGGAGTTTGTAAGCCACTCTGAATGAAGGATGAGGTAAAAATCCAATCTCCTCCTCCTCCTCTTCTTTCTTTTCCTCCTCCTCCTCCTCTTCTTCCTCCTCCTCCTCTTCTTCTTCCTTCTCCTCTTCCTCCTCCTCCTCCTCCTCCTCCTCTTTCTCTTCCTTCTCCTCTTCTTAAGTGCATGGACTCTAATCTGGGAGAACCAGGTTTGATTCCCCACTCTTCCGCATGCAGCTGCTGGTGCAACCTTGGGTCAGTTACAAGTTCTCTCGGAGCTGTTCTCTGAAGAGCAATTCTTAAAAGAGCTCCCTCAGCCCCACCTACCTCACAGGGTGTCTGTTGCGGGGAAGGGAAAGGAGATCGTAGGCTGCTCTGAGACGCCTTCAGGGAGTGAAGGGTGGGATATAAATCCAATCTCTTCTTCCTCCTCCTCCTCCTCCTCTTCTTCTTTCTCTTCCTCCTCTTCTTCTCCCTCTTCCCCCTCTCTCCTCATGGCCTACATCTTTCTCCTCCCTGCCATGTTATCCTCACGACAACCCTGTGAATTCGGTTAGCCTGGGAACGTGCAGCTGGCCCAAGTTTTCCTGATGGAGTGGGGATTTTGAACCTGGATCTCCCAGATCCCCGCCAAGACTCTAACCTCTACACCACGCTGGGTCTCTAATTTCAAGGGATCTCAAAGACCACGGGCAGCCAGACCAGGAAGGATTCCCCCAGAGTTCCGTTGGGTGCTTTGAGCTGAGCTCGGAAGGAGGGAAGATGGGCGCAGTCTTTAGCTTCTTCCTTGTGGGAGTGGGGGAGTCTTGCCCGGAGACCTTCAAAGCTCCTGCCCTCTTGCAGCAGGGTAAGGAGGGCTGGTGTGTTGCCAAGGAACCGGGAGAGGAAACTTCGCTCTTCAATCAGATGATAGATTTATTGGGATGTTTGATTAATACAGCAGAGTTTCGGCCCCGTGACAGAAGTGTGAAACTGAGTGCAGTAAATCTCCCAAGAAGGATATTGGGGGAAAGTAAAAACTTACATTTATTCGAGTAGATCCGGTTCACATTCAGGTTGCTCTCCTTATATTCTTATGAAGGCTTTGGCCTCTCTGTCCTGTTGTTGGCCCTCCAGAAGAACTGATTGGCCACTGTGTGAGACACTAGATGGACCCTCACTGGCCTGATCCAGCAGGGTTCTTCTGATGTTCTTACCAGAGGAAGGCTTCGGCCTCTCAGCCCTGTTGTTGGCATTCCAGAAGAACTGATTGGCCACTGTGTGAGACAAGATGCTGGACAAGATGGACCCTCACTGGTGTGATCCAGCAGGGCTCTTCTGATGTTCTTATGAAGGCCTCGGCCTCTCTGCCCTGTTGTTGGCCCTCCAGAAGAACTGGTTGGCCACGGTGTGAGACAGGATGCTGGACTAGATGGACCACTGGTCTGATCCAGCAGGGTTCTTTTGATGTTCTTATCAGGGGAAGGCTTCGGCCTCTATGCCATGTTGCTGGCCCTCCAGAGGAACTGGTTGGCCACTGTGTGAGATGGTATGCTGGACTAGATGGACCCTTACTGGTGTGATCCAGCAGGGCTCTTCTGATGTTCTTATGAAGGCCTCGGCCTCTCTGCCCTGTTGTTGGCCCTCCAGAAGAACTGGTTGGCCACGGTGTGAGACAGGATGCTGGACTAGATGGACCACTGGTCTGATCCAGCAGGGTTCTTCTGATGTTCTTATCAGGGGAAGGCTTCGGCCTCTATGCCATGTTGCTGGCCCTCCAGAGGAACTGGTTGGCCACTGTGTGAGATGGTATGCTGGACTAGATGGACCCTTACTGGTCTGATCCAGCAGGGCTCTTCTTATGTTCTCAGGATGCTGGACTAAATGGACTATTGGTCTGATCCAGCAGGACTCTTCTGATATTCTTATGAGAAGTTATCTTGCATATGTCATCATTTAACAGTTATTCATAATGTTAATGAGCTCCCTTCTTTATGGAGCTCAAGGCAGTTTACAATGTAGATAAGATACATAAAATAAAATTCATTAAAACCAAAATTTAAAATCACAACTTAGGTCTTCTACTAACTTAATCAAACGCGGTCCTCAGTAAAACCATCTTCAGCTGCCCCCTAAAGGCCAAAAATGAGGTGGGGGGGCAGCTGTACCTTCCTGGGGAAGTTTTCCCATAATCGTGGGGCTGCCACCAAAAAGGCCCTTTCGCGTGTACCCTCCAAACGATCTTCTTCGGTAAACGGATGAAGAATGCTCCCTGGACTGTTAATAATAATTGAATGTTAGTTGCTGTAGATTTTCTGGGTTGTGTGGCTGTGGTCTTGGCATTGTAGGACCTGACGTTTCGCCATTAGCTGTGACTGGCATCCTCAGAGGTATAACACAGACAGATGGAGTACTCTCTGTGTCAAGGTAAGCAGAAAAATGGTAGGCAGGTAATTTATATCTACCCTGGAAGGTGGGGTAGGGCTGAGTCATTATCTTGTAGGAGTTCTCCAGGCTATGAACATGCTAATGGAGGAGCTTTCCTGAGGAGGTTCTTTTGTCTATGGATTGTTTCCTGAGGAGGTTTCCTGTTTCCTGAGGAGGTTCTTTTGTGTGTGGAATGGCTGTTGAAACTCTAATCTTATCTGTAGTGCTGTTGTCAGCTGTAGAGCACTTTGTGTTTCCTGTCCTGAAAAACACAAAAGGCTCTACATCTGATGCGCAAGACCTCAGCCCAAGACCTTGGAGAGCCACTGGCCTGATCCAACATGATTTCTCTTATGTTCTTATTACAACTGAACTCCGAGTGACAAAGATCAGTTGACTTGAATTCTACACCGTTAAAGTCCCTCCCGTCCCCAAGCCCTGCCCTTTTTAGACTCTGCCCCCCAAATCTCCAGATATGTTCCAACCCACAGCTGTCACCCCTATTCATTTAATGTCTGATGCACATAAATTACCAGCTTCACATACACCTCAGAGCCTCTCTTTATAAAGGCCCTGCCACCGTATTACTCAGGAGTTACCTCCTGGGGGGAGAAGGCTTGTTGTCCATTCCATTCTGATTGTCTCCTTTCAGGCTTAGAAATGGCCAGCTGCCTTTTTGTCTCCACGTGTCTTTTGAGAGATATTCTCTCAAGAGCAGTTCTTGAAAGAGCTCTCTTAGCCCCCACCTAGAACATAAGAGAAGCCAATGTTGGATCAGGCCAATGGCCCATCCAGTCCAATATTCTGTCACACCATGGCCAAAAATACCAGGTGCCACCAGGAGGTCCAGCAGTGGGGCCAGGACACTAGAAGCCCTCCCATTGTTGACCCCACCAAGCACCAAGAATACAGAGCATCACTTGCCCCAGAGTCCGTATCTCTACCTCGTGGCTAATACCCCTGCTCCATATGTTTATCTAATTCCCTCTTGAAGCCGTCCATGATTGTAGCCGCCACCCCCCTGTGGCAGTGAATTCCATGGGTTAATCACTCTTTGGGAGAAGAAGGACTCCCTTTTACCATTTCTAAGCTTACTGCTGTCATTGAGTGCCCACGAGTTCTTGTATTGTGACACCCTCACAGGGTGTCTGTTGTGGGGAGGGGAAGGGAAAGGAGTTTGTAAGCTGCTCTGAGACTCCGAAGTGAAGGGCAGGGTATAAATCCAGTCTCTCTCTCTCTCTCTCTCTCTCTCTCTCTCTCTCTCTCTCTCTCTCTCTCTCTCTCTCTCTCTCTCTCTCTCTGGATGCTTCCCCTCCATTTCCCCCCTCCTTAACTCTTCATTTCCCCAGAATGCCCTGGTTCTCCCTTCTGCTAAAAGCCGTTTCCTCCTCATCTGTTCTTCCCCTCATCCTCTCTTCCCACTTTTCCCGTATCGGTGTGTCAGATCTAGATCCAACAAGGGAGCAGAATCAAATGATTATCTAGAGCTTCGGTATCTTAAGAGGATTATTTAACCCGATGAGGGGACGTTTTAATTTGATTCAGGGCCGGGATAAATATTCCACTGCTAAGATTGTCAAGTAAGGAAAGAGCCATCCCAGCGGGGTAGAGTTTTACCGAGAGTCACAGGTTTTTTCGAGGTTTACAAAAGTAAGCGTGGGATAGAGCAGGTAGAGAAAGTCGTCCTTTTCTCCCTTTCTCACAGTGCAAGAAGTCGTGTGGGCACTCCATGAAAGCAGTAGGCTTAGAGAAGGTAAACGGGGGGTACTTGTTCACCCAAAGAGTCATTAACACATGGAATTCACTGCTGCAGGAAGTGGTGGCAGCTAAAAGTGTAGACAGCTTCCAAAGGGGGTTGCAGAAACATATGGGGCAGATTCCAACAGGGGTTCTTAGCCACAAGGTCTAGATGGAACACTCCGTCTGGGGCAAGTGATGCTCTGTATTCTTGGTGCTTGCGGGGGGGGGGCAACAGTGGGAGGTCCAGCCCTCTGTGTCACACATTGGCCAAAATCAAGGTGCCATGAGGAGGTCCATCCACAGTTCCAGAACTCCAGAAGCCCTCCCATTAATCACCATGGCCAGTAGTCACTGACAGACAAGAAAGGAAGGGAGGGAGGGAGAGAGAGAGAGAAAGAAGGAGAGGAAGAGAGAGAGGAAGAAAGGAAGGAAGAAAGGAAGGAAGAAAGAAAGGAAGAGAGAGGAAGAGAGGAAGAGAGGAAGAAAGAAGGAAAGAAAGAAGGAGAGGAAGAGAGGAAGAAGGAAGGAAAGAAAGAAGGAGAGGAAGAGAGAAAGAAAGAAAGAAGGAGAGGAGGAGAGGAAGAAACGAGAGGAAGAAAGAAAGGAAGAGAGAAAGAGAGGAAGAAAGAAAGGAAGAGAGAAAGAGAGGAAGAGAGGAAGAAGGAGAGGAAGAAAGAAAGAAGGAGAGGAAGAGAGGAGGAGCAGGAGCAGGAGGAGGAGGAGGAGGGGGAAGAGGAGGAAGAGGAGGAAGAGGAGAAGAGATTGGATTTATACCCCGCCCTTCACTCAGAATCTCAGAGCGGCTTACAAACTCCTTTCCCTTCACCTTCCCACAACAGACACCCTGTGAGGTAGGTGGGGCTGAGAGAGCTCTTTCTAGAACTGCCCTTGAGAGAACAGCTCTGCCAGAACTATGGCTTCCCCAAGGTCATCCAGCAGCTGCATGTGGAAGAGTGGGGAATCAAACCCGGTTCTCCCAGACTAGAGTCCGCGCAGGTATTTTTCAGAACCGTTGAAAAGGTTCACAAGAAATCAGCGGCTGTTTTGGCCTCGTCTTGGCGCCACCGTTTTCCAACGGAGGACGGATCCTTACGCAGCATCACTTTCCAGGGGTGTGCGCTCATCTTCGTGACTGGCAGATCACGCCAGCATCTGCTCCGTCTCTGGCAAGGCTCCCTGCTAATAACCCGAGCCCCAGGAGAACTTTCCAAAGCAGGAGAGCTTACAGAATCCGCCTGACCTTCAATAGATTTATTTCAGGGGCTTTGCCACTAAGAACTCGCTGCTTCCAAACTACGGGGGGGGGGACGCTCTGGGTCTGCCTGAGACAGGTACTTTGGGGCAGTGCATCCCCCCCCAGTGACAAGATGAACGGTGCGATTCTAGACAGAGGTACACCTTTCCAAAGCCACTGACTGCTATGGGCTCCCAGGAGGGTCAACTCTGTCTAGGATGGCACTGGAAGACAAACGCACTTCGAACAGCTATGAAATCACAAATGTCTTTATGGGCAGGACGGCGGTAGCAACACCTGTGTCCTCATGGGCCCCTGGAGGGCTCCGAATGGGAAGGCCGGGAGAGATCCATCACGAAGGAAACTAATACCAGACCCATTAAGCCTCTCAGGCGGGTGTCGATTTACTGCAGAGTAGCCCCGCTGTCTTTAAGGAGACTGCTGTGGAGCAAGCTCGGGCGGATTTGCAGTTTGCAAAGCGCTTCTTCCTCTTCTTCCTCTTCTTCTTCCTCCTCCTCTTCTTCTTCCTCTTCTTCTTCCTCCTCCTCTTCTTCTTCCTCTTCTTCCTCCTCCTCCTCCTCTTCTTCCTCTTCCTCCTCCTCTTCCTCCTCCTCTTCCTCCTCTTCTTCTTCCTCCTCCTCTTCTTCTTCTTCCTCTTATTATTATTAATATTAATATTATTAGAATTGGTATTATTCAGACTTCTATTCCACCCTCCCCACAAGGGGACTCAGGGAGGGTCGCCACACAAAAATCAAGAACGTATCAGAATTTCAACCATATAAAAACAGATACAAAACACTTTAGGACACTTTAAAACAGCATAACTAAAATGGCATAAAGAGGTAGGGCGTGGCAGCTCAGCCCATGAGCTGGGGAGCCCTTGGTTTGAATCTCACTCACAATGTAGCTTGCAGCAAGTCTATACTTGCCAAACCCGGGTGGTTTAAACAGGGCTCTTTTTGTATCGGGAACTCCTTTGCATATTAGGCGACACACCCCCTGATGTAGCCAATCCTCCAAGAGCTGACAGTAGCCCCCTGTAAGAAGAGCTCTGTCAGCTCTTGGAAGATTGGCTACATTAGGGGTGTGTCGCCTAACATGCAAAGGAGTTCCTGCTACAAAAGAGCCCTCCAGAACTGTATCCCGTATTCCAAATCAGACCACACCGTAGGTCTACATGAGGGCATTAAAAGGGCCCTTTTTGTAGCAGGAACTCCTTTGCATACCAGGCGACACACCATAATGTAGCCAATCCTCCAAGAGCTGACAGTAGCCCCTGTAAGAAGAGCTCTGTAAACTCTCAGAGGATTGGCTACATTAGGGGTGAGTCACCTAATATGCAAAGGAGTTCCTGCTACAAAAGAGCCCTGAGCGACACCCCCTGATGTAGCCAATCCTCCAAGAGCTTACAGTGGGCCCCTGTAAGAAGAGCTCTGTCAGCTCTTGGAGGATTGGCTACCTTAGAGGTGTGTCGCCTAATATGCAAAGGAGTTCCGGCTGCAGAAAGAGCCCTGCAAACAGTACAAACAGAATAATCCGTCACGCTGGACAAATCACACCAGAGACTACTGTCTTCTTATGCAGTTCTGCTTACAACCAAAATTAAAACACATAACAAATAGTTTTGCCACCACGCATCAATGGCAACTGCACCATCTCCTGGGCGGTGGCTGGAGATCTCCTAGGATTACAACCGATCGCCAGGTGACAGAGACCAGATCCCCTGGGGAAAAAGGCTGCTTTGGAAGGTGGACTCTGTGGCGTTATGCCCCAGTTGAAGTCCCTCCCCTCCCCTCCCCAAACCCCACCCCCTCCGCCTCCAAAATCTCCAGGGCTTTCCCAACCTGGAGCTGGCAACCACTCACCTTGCAGCTGCCCCTTGACTGCAAAATGGCAAAAAACACCTATAGAATCATGAACAGTGGGAGGGAACAGAGAAAAAATTCTCTCTCACACAGGGAGAGGTCATCTAGTGTCCTGGCCCCACTGGTGGACCTCCTGAGGGCACCTGGTATTTTTGGCCACTGTGTGACACGGAGTGTTGGACTGGAGGGGCCATTGGCTTGATCCAACATTGGCTTCTCTTATGTTCTTAGAGCTCGAACTTGAGGCCGACATGATGAAATTGATTGCCAAGGAGTTCCAGGGCAAGGCAAAGGGAAGTAATTCATTGCATGAGATCTGTTGAATCCTTAGGATTGGCTATCCAAAGATGTGATGGAGGCTTTCAGGAGACAGAAGAGCTTCACTGCCCCAGACATAAAAACATGAGAGCAGCCGTGTTGGATCAAGCCAATGGCCCATCCAGTCCAACACTCTGCGTCACACGGTAGCCAAAACCCAGGTGCCATAAGGAGGTCCACCAGTGGGGTCAGAACTCCAGAAGCCCTCCCACTGCGGCCCCCTCCAAGCATCAAGAATACAGAGCTTCACTGCCCCAGACATAAAAACATGAGAGATGCCCTGCTAGATCAGGCCAATGGCCCATCCAGTCCAACTCTTTGTGTCGCACAGTAGCCCAAACCCAGGTGCCATCAGGAGTTCTACCAGTGGGGCCAGAACTCCAGAAGCCCTTCCACTGCGCCCCCCAAGCACCAAGAACACAGAGCTTCACTGCCCCAGACATCAGAAGAGCCAGGCTGGATCCA
The DNA here is from genome assembly GCA_029375565.1 of Gekko gecko. Taxonomy (NCBI): domain Eukaryota; kingdom Metazoa; phylum Chordata; class Lepidosauria; order Squamata; family Gekkonidae; genus Gekko; species Gekko gecko. The sequence continues at coordinate 11,179,193 of JAPDNY010000005.1, read as the reverse complement.
GCATACAGTCTCACACAGTGGCCAACCAGTTCCTCTGGAGAACCAAAAGGGCATAGAGGCTGCGTCCTTCATAAGAACATCAGAAGAGCCCTGCTGGATCAGACCAGTGGTCCATCCAGTTCAGCATCCTGTCTGACACAGTGGCCAACCAGTTCCTCTGGAGGGCCAACAACAGGGCATGGAGGCCGAGGCCTTCATAAGAACATCAGAAGAGCCCTGCTGCATCAGACCAGTGGTCCACCTAGTCCAGCCTCCTGTCTCACACAGGGGCCAACCAGTTCCTCTGAAGGACCAACAACAGGGCACAGAGGCCGAGGCCTTCATAAGAACATCGGAAGAGCCCTGCTGGATCAGACCAGGGAGGTCCCTCTATTCCAGCCTCTTGTCTCACACAGGGGCCAACCAGTTCCTCTGAAGGGCCAACAACAGGGCAGAGAGGTCGAGTCCTTCATAAGAGCATCAGAAGAGCCCTGCTGGATCAGACCAGTGGTCCATCTAGTCCAGCATCCTGTCTCCCACAGTGGCCAGACAGTTCCTCTGGAGGACCAACAACAGGGCATAGAGGCCGAGGCCTTCCCCAGTGTTGCCTCCTGGCTCTCGGTAAGCCGGTTTGGGCTCCCTCTAGACCGAAAGATGGGGCAGAGATTAATCAATCAAGTTATTAATTAACACTGCACTCCTCCGCCTCCTCCTGTGAACACCACATCTCTGCGCAGGTACATTTGCAACAGAAGAACTGGCTGCCGCGCCTGCTCTCTGGGAGTTATCGACAACCAACCTGCTCTGTGCCAGCTTGATTATTGCCCCATTAGGCTAGTAGAGGGTTGTAAAACATTCCGTTCCCCCTCTGCTTGGGCTTCAACGGAAGCACATTAGAGGAAACTCAGGCCATTACCAGCAACTTTGCTCCCATGAAAAAGAAGAAGAGATTGGATTTATACCCCGCCCTTCACTCAGTGTCTCAGAGCGGCTTACAATCTCCTTTCCCTCCCCCTCCCCACAACAGACACCCTGTGAGGTAGGTGGGGCTGAGCGAGCTCTTTTGAGGACTGCCCTTGAGAGAACAGCTCTGAGAGAACTTGTGACTGACCCAAGGTCACATCAGCAGGTGCAAGCAGAGGAGTGGGGAACCAAACCCGGTTCTCCCAGGTTAGAGTCCACACACTTAACCACTATATCAAACAGAAGAAGAAGAAGGCTCTCAGGAGGGGAGGGGGAGGAGATTTCAAGCGTTTTCAAGCGGACGTTTTCAAGCGGAGACTGGATGACCATCTTTTGGGTATGTTGTAGGTATGTAGGGCTATCTTTCGGCTATGCTCCTGCAGAGTGCAGGGGGTTGGACTAGATGACCTGCAAGGTCCCTTCCAACTGTAACATTCTATGATTCTATGAGACTGGATTTATACCCCGCCCACTACCCAAAGGCGTCTCAGAGCAGCTTACAAACTCCTTTTCCTTCCCCTCAAGAGACACCCTGGGAGGTAGATGGGGCTGAGAGAGCTCTTTCGAGGACTGCCCTTGAGAGAACAGCTCTGAGACAACTTGTGACTGACCCAAGGTGACACCTACAGCTTACAAGTGGAGGAGTGGGGAATCGAACCCGGTTCTCCCAGATTAGAGTCTGCGCACTTAACCTCTACACCAAACTGGCTCGGAGAGCAACCGAGGGGAGGCCGGGATTCCCAGTGCTTAATCTGTGTGTGTGTGTGTGTGTCCCCCGAAAGCAAGCACCTTTTCTATTGAGATCTTAATAATCATGAAATGTGGTTTGCTGACCTCCCCTACATACCTTCTGATAACATTCCAAGCACTGCTTCGAAGGTACGTTTGCTAATTTCATCTCTTTGTGGGGGAATTAAATGAAAATGGGAGGGAGGGGGCGGCGGGATCGCGACTGTCGATATCCTTGACAAACGAGACGAGCTGCAGTTGGAAGGCATTCCATTGGCAAGAGCCGGGAAGATTCCTGGGCTCGTTTCCGGCCTTCTCCCGGCGACATTGTTGGGCATTCACATGCAAAAGTCTGATTGGCGGCCGAGATACACCAGGGCGTTGTGAGTGGCTCAGAACAAAGGCCTTAATTACAAAACATTGATCGTGCCCTCTGGCATTTGCCAACAGTCTGCTGCCGCCGCCGCCGCTATTTCATCTTTCCTGAAGTTTTGTGGTTGCAACTGGATGTGTGTGTGCGGGAGAGGGAAATGGGGGATATTCACTTGCATCCCCCCAGCACGGCTGGTCTGGGCCAGGGGGTGAGGGGCTGTGGCTCGAGGGTAGAGTGCCTGCTTACATAAGAACATAAGAACATAAGAGAAGCCAATGTTGAATCAGCCAATGGCCCATCTAGTCCAACACTCTGTCACACAGTGGCCAAAATATACCAGGTGCCATCAGAAGGTCCAGCAGTGGGGCCAGGACACCAGAAGCCCTCCCACTGCTGCCCCCTCCAGCACCAAGAATAGAGTGCATCACCTTGCCCCAGACTGAGAGTTCCCATCTATACCCTGTGGCTAATAGCCACTGATGGACTTCTGCTCCATATGTTTATCTAATTCCCTCTTGAAACTGTCCATGCTTGCAGCTGCCACCACCTCCTGTGGCAGTGAATTCCATATGTTAATCACTCTTTGGGTGAAGAAGTATTTCCTTTTCTCTGTTCTAACCCGACTGCTCAGCAATTTCATGGAGTGCCCACGAGTTCTTGTATTGTGAGAAAGGGAGAAAAGTACTTCTTTCTCACCTGCTCAATCCCATTCATAATCTTATAAACCTCGATCATGTCACCCCTCAGCCGTCGTTTCTCCAAGCTAAAGAGCCCCAAGCATTTTAACCTTTCTTCATAGGGAAGGTGTTCCAACCCTTTTATCATTCTAGTTGCCCTTCTCTGCACTTTTTCCAATGCTATAATATCCTTTCTGAGATGATGTGACCAGAACTGTACACAGTATTCCAAATGAGGTCGCACCAATGATTTATACAGGGGCATGATGATACTGGCTGATTTGTTATCAATTCCCTTCCTAATAATCCCCAGCATAGCGTTGGCCTTCTTTATTGCAGCTACACATTGTCTAGACATTTTCAGCGAGTTATCCACTAGGACTCCAAGATCTCTCTTGGTCCGTCTCTGCCAGTTCAGACCCCATCAATGGCATGTGGAAGGTCCCAGGTTCGATCCCCGGTATCTCCAGTTGAAAGGACCAGAAAGGTAATGTGAAAGACCTCTGCCTGGAAACCCTGGAGAGTAAACAATACTGACCTGGAGAGATCAGTGGCCTGATCTAAGGGGAAGGGATGTGGCTCAGTGGTAGAGCTTCTGCTTGGCATGCAGAAGGTCCCAGGTTCAATCCCCGGCATCTCCAGTCGAAAGGACCAGAAAGCTAGAAGAAGAAGAAGAGATTGGATTTATACCCTGCCCTTCACTGCCCAAAGGCATCTCAGAGTGGCTTACAAACTCCTTTCCCTTCCCCTCCCCGCAACAGGCACCCTGTCAGGCAGTGTTCCCTCTAAGCTGAGTTAGTGTGAGCTAGCTCACAGATTTTTAGCCTCCGGCTCACACATTTTTGTCTTGGCTCAGGAAGGAGGGCTCCAGAGCAAACTAATTGATGCAGTAGCCAAATCACTTGCTCACAACTTGAATGCCAGTAGCTCACAAAGTAGAATTTTTGCTCACAAGACTCCACAGCTTAGAGGGAACATTGCTGTCAGGTAGGTGGGGCTTTCTGACAGAAACTGCTCTTTTTCAAGAACAGCTGTGCCAGAGCTTGTGACTGACCCAAGGTCACATCAGCAGGTGCAAGTGGAGGAATGGGGAATCAAACCCGGTTCTCCCAGATTAGAGTCCGCACACTTAACCACTACACCAAACTGGCTCTTCGGTGTAATGTGAAAGATATCTGCCTGAGACCCTGGAGAGTAAACAATACTGACCTGGAGAGATCAGTGGTCTGATCTAAGGGCAAGGGATGTGGCTCAGGGGCAGAGCCTCTGCTTGGCATGCGGAAGGTCCCAGGTTCAATCCCCGGCATCTCCATTTAAAAGAGACCGGGCAGTGGGTGATGGGAAAGACCTCTGCCTGAAAACCTGGAGAGCTTCTGCCAGCCTAAGTAGACAATACTGATCTTGATGGACCAAGGGTCCGTTTCAGTAGAAGGCAGTTTCATGTCTTCAGCTGGACCAGCTGGACGTAATGCGGCTGGGCTGGAAGGGACAGGCTGCTGACTAGAGAATGGGGAAAGGATCAGCACGAGTACACAATACAGAGAGATAAGTGGTCTGATCTAAGGGCAAGAGATGTGGCTCAGTGGTAAAGCATCTGCTTGGCATGCAGAAGGTCCTGAGTTCAATCCCCGGCGTCTCCAGTTAAAAGGACCAGGCAGTAGGTGATGGGAAAGACCTCTGCCTGAGACCCTGGAGGGCCATGAGGTGGGGCTGCAGCTCAGCGGCAGAGCAAGAGCATCTGCTTGGCATACAGAGGGTCCCAGGTTCCATCCCCGGCATCTCTAGTTAAAAGGACCAGGCAGTAGGTGATGGGAAAGACCTCAGCCTGAGACGCTGGAGGGCCATGAAGTGGGGTTGTAGCTCAGTGGCAGAGCATCTGCTTGGCATGCAGAAGGTCCTGAGTTCAATCCCCAGCGTCTCCAGTTAAAAGGACCAGGCAGTAGGTGATGGGAAAGACCTCAGCCTGAGACCCTGGAGGGCCATGAAGTGGGGCTGTAGCTCAGTGGCAGAGCATCTGCTTGGCATGCAGAAGGTCCCAGGTTCAATCTCCGGCATCTCCAGTTAAAAGGACCAGGCAGTTGGTGATGGGAAAGGTGATAGGAAATTTTCCCTGAAAATTTAGCAGGGCAGAGAGGACTGGAGAAGACAGGAACGGAGATTTAAGAAAAGCCTCTTTCCCCTCTGCAGGCAATACACAAGTGAGTGCTGTATTCATCAGAGATACTCCAATATCCACCACTTCAGCCCCTGGTCTATTTATTAGTTTGAATGGGAGAGAGAGATATCGGATTTATACCCAGCCCGTCACTACCCAAAGGAGTCTCAGAGCGGCTTACAAACTCCTTTCCTTCCCCTCCCCACAACAGGCACCCTGTGAGGTCGGTGAAGAAGAAAAGAGATTGGATTTATACCCCGCCCTTCACTACCCAAAGGGAGTCTCAGAGCAGCTTGCAAACTCCTTTCCTTCCCCTCCCCACGACAGACACCCTGTGAGGTAGGTGGGGCTGAGAGAGCTCTGACAGAAACTGCTCTTTTCCAAGAACAGCTCTTATCAGAACTATGGCTTGCCCAAGACCATCCAGCAGCTGCGAGTGGAGGCTGAGAGAACTCTGGGAGAACTGTCCTTGAGAGAACAGCTCTTATCAGAACTCTGGCCTGCCCAAGGTCATCCAGCCAGGTGCGAGTGGAGGAGTGGGGAATCAAACCCGGTTCTCCCAGATTAGAGTCTGCGCACTTAATCACTACACCAAACTGGCTCTCTGGGTATCAGTGAGCAGTTGTTCCGAGGCGATGTGCTATTACTAGATGAGAACTCTGCCTGCTCTAACGGGCGGCTGAAGGCATCCTTAAGTATCCCCTATTTATGCCTTTTTGCTAAGCTTTAGGGTCTCAGCTGGTGCTGGAAGTGGATAACAATGACTTTAGTCTTTCAGCCGGGCTTTTTATTGTCGGTGTCAAAGAGACAAAATAAAGAGGGCCCTGGAAACCCAGAAGATGCGGAAGGAGGAGAGGAGGAACTAAGCGGAAGCTAAGGCTGCAGAGGAGCTTGATTGTTTTTGGCATTTGGCATCGGATTCGACAGATGTTTATATACGATACCGGGCTGTTGTGTGCAGACATATGGTGCAGTGCCTCTTGTTGGATTCCGTGAGCTAGCCAGCTCGTGTTGTTGTTTATTTTATTTATATATTGTATTTATTAACTGCCCAATCCCTGCTATTGCTGGGCTCTGGGCCATGCGCAGTGTCCATGAAACACAACTGGATAAAACCATTGAAACGTTATAGAATCATAGGACGTCAGAGTTGGAAGGGACCTTGCAGGTCATCTAGTCCACCCCCTGCACTCTGCGGGAGCGTAGCTGAAAGACAGCCTGACAGCATACCCGAAAGATGGTCATCCAGCCTCCGCTTGGAAACATCTGCTTGGCAGATATAACATATCCGAAGATAACACGTATCCGAAGACAAGAGATGGTGAATACTAATTCATCCAATCGCAGACTGCCGGCTACTTCGCGGGCAGGGGGGAAGAGGGCAAAATAAAGGTGGAAAGCAGGAGGCACGAGAAAAAGTGCGAGGCAAGAAGGAAACCGTCACTGTCCTCAACCAAAAGCCTGGCGGAACATCTTAAGAACATAAGAACATAAGAGAAGGCAATGTTGGATCAGGCCAATGGCCCATCCAGTCCAACACTCTGTGTCACACAGTGGCCAGAAATACCAGAGGCCATCAGGAGGTTCACCAGTGGGGCCATAAGAACATAAGAGAAGGCAATGTTGGATCAGGCCAATGGCCCATCCAGTCCAACACTCTGTGTCACACAGTGGCCAGAAATACCAGAGGCCATCAGGAGGTTCACCAGTGGGGCCATAAGAACATAAGAGAAGGCAATGTTGGATCAGGCCAATGGCCCATCCAGTCCAACACTCTGTGTCACACAGTGGCCAGAAATACCAGAGGCCATCAGGAGGTTCACCAGTGGGGCCATAAGAACATAAGAGAAGCCAATGTTGGATCAGGCCAATGGCCCATCCAGTCCAACACTCTGTGTCACACAGTGGCCAAAAATACCAGGGGCCATCAGGAGGTCCACCAGGGGGGCCAGGACACTAGAAGCCCTCCCACTGTTGCCACCCCCACAACCACCAAGAATACAGAGCATCACTTGCCCCAGACCAAGAGTCCCTATCTATACCTTGTGGCTAAAGCCCCTGATGGACCTATTCTCCATACGCTTATCTAATTCCCTCTTGAAGCCATCCAAGTTTGTAGCCACCACCACCCCCCGTGGCAGTGAATCCCATGTGTTAATCACTCTTTGGGTGAAGGACTTCCTTTATCCGTTCTAACCCGACTGCTTAGCAATTTCATGGAGTGCCCACAAGTTCTTGTCTTTTGAGAAAGGGAGAAAAGGAGTTCTTTCTCCACCTGCTCTGTCCCATGCATAATCTTGTAAACCTCGATCATGTCACCCCTCAGCCGTCGTTTCTCCAAGCTGAAGAGCCCCAAGCGTTTTAACCTTTCTTCATAGGGAAGGTGTTCCAGCCCTTTTATCATCCTAGTCGCCCATTTCTGCACTTTTTCCAAAGCTATAATATTCTTTTGAAGGAGAGGCCGATCCTGAGCCTGGCCCAGCACCCCTAGTTGCAGATACCCCAAGACCAGACTCCCTGTCTAGTTCTTCTGAGTGCCCCAGACGTAGGACATGGTAGAGGCTGACTATGCAGGAGCAAAGGAGTGCCAGACTTCAGCTCTCCCAGAGGCAGAGGGAAGAGCTGTAACCCTTTGCAGACTCAACTCCAGGGAAGGAAGGACCTGTTCAAAAACAGTGCACCTGGTTCAATGCAACAGCAATTTTGCTCACTCGGACCTGTTCCTGCATGTGTGTAGCAGCCACTCCTTGTCCTTGCAACCTGCAACCTTGACTTGACTTCTCGGCTCTTTGTCTTTCAGCTCTGTGACTGACCTCGATTTTTTATTGTGTTTGCAAGCTTCCAGTGTGTGGTCTTTGTGGCAGCCAGCCAAGACAGCACAGGGATTCACAAGTGTGCACCTTTCGAAAGGAAGGGCAGAGTCAGCATCCAAGATGGCCTTGATATCCCATCCCCTGCCTCTGTTAGTGTACGGAACTGGCATAATGTAAACAGGGTTGGTTAAAGCGAGCTCCCCTCTGGCTCATCTCTCCCACCTGTTTTTGTTTGCATCTGTGCATGATTTATGCATTCTTTGCTTTGTTTCCCCTCTAACGTTCGGTTCCCCCGCCATCAACGCTTTAAGATTCTGTTTTCCTGCAGACAAATGATCGGCTGTAACTAATAATGAGCCCGTTACCTTATCTGCTTTCTCTCACTCGGAAAGCCCTGGGAAGGAAGCCGTCCCCTATAGCGGACCATCCTTTGTGTTTGGAATCCAGTGCAAAATAGCATCCCCCAAGAGACGGCACTTCTGTTCCAATAATTGTGTTTGTTAATTCGGAGATGGCGATTAATTTTCCCTCGTCCCCATTGGTGTCTCTCTCTCTCTTTCTGGCTCCTTATGGCGAGTTTCTGATTATCCCGTCAGGGCCCCGTTCTAACTCTCTTTCTTCCCGCTCCCCAAAGAATCACAGGACGGCTCCCTCCTGCCTCCCTCACTGGTGCGCTTTCCTATCACATGGTGCACATGTCGGTTCTATCCATGTGATTTCAGAGGTGACAAGCCCAAAGAGTGGCAGATGACCACACTTCAGGGATTTTGGGGTGCATTTTCACTGCACTGACATAGGAGGTGCCCTTGAGAGCCAGTGTGGTGTAGTGGTTAAGAGTACCAGACTCCCATTTGGGGAACTGGGCTTGGTTCCCCACTCCTCCGCATGAAGAACTGCTGGGTGACCTTGGGCCAGTCACAAGTTCTCTCAGAGCTCTCTCAGCCCCACCTACCCCATAAGGTGCCTGTTGTGGGAAGAAGAAGGGAAGGTGATTGTAAGCCGCTTTGAGACTCCTTACGGAAGAGAAAAGCAGGGTATGAAAACCAGCTCTTCTTCTTCCTCTTCCTCCTCCTCCTCTTATATTAGATGATTTTTTTTTTTTTTGAGTTTGATAGAAGAGGAACCTTCTGAGTGCATTCAGACAACGTGCTGGAGCGGTTTAAACTGCTCCGGCACGATGCGTGTTTTTTTTTAAACTGGAGAATTGCGATCACACACCTCCTCCTTCGGAGCTCCCCACCGTCCTCGTGCAGGTGGGGTTTTCCCCCTCTCCTTTGAGCATGCGCACAGGCAGCCCTCTCCAGAATGAAAAGCTTGGTGCGTGTTCAGAAGAGCGATTTCAACCGGTCCCTTTAAAGTTTAAATGAAGACTACTTTTTACATTTCTCCCCGAAACTGGCCTCCCCGAGATCCCGGACTCGTCTAAATGCCTAAACTAGGCATCATTGAAGCTTTTCTTTATTTTACTTAAGTGCGGAGCTCCGCTCAAGCGCACACCGCTAAGGCAAAAAAAATGGCGGACTAAAACCAGAAGCCGGAGGCAGCTTCCCAGAGGGGAGGGGGGTTGAAGCACCCGGAAGTGGCTTGACAGTGGAGAATCAGACAGCGGAAAGAGCAGCTTGAAACGGAGAATCAGGAAAACACCACTTGGTAAGTGGTGTCAAAATACTCCACTTTAAAGGGGGGTTTCCTCCAGAAAGCGACGGCTGGGGACGGTGGGCAGATGTTGGGTGTGTGAACGTGCAGGTAAAAGCCGTTTCTGAGGCGTGCCGAAAGCGGCTCAAATGGCGCGTCTGAACGCACCCTCTGACCTGCTTTCGGAGGAGTCCGTATGTGATGTTTCTGCATGAGTTTTTGTTCTTGGCCTTCCTCCTCTGAAGGTAGGTGAATCCATTCCATCTTTGTACTCGGAGGCATTGCACAAGCCAGTCACCCGTAGCACCAAAAAACCCTGACCCACCCCCAGCTGAATCAGATAATTACAACTAAGGTTTGTTATTGTTCAGTCACACAGTCGAGTCCAACTCTTCACGACCCCATGGACCAGATCACTCCAGGCCCTCCTGTCTTCCGCTGTCCGCTGAAGTTTGCTCAATTTCATGTTCATTGCATCGATGACACTGTCTAAGCCTCTCATCCTCTGCCGTCCCCTTCGCCTTTGACCTTCAGTCTTTCCCAGCATCAGGGTCTTCTCCAGTGAGTGCTCCCTTCTCATTGGGTGGCCAAAGTATTTGAGCTTCAGCTTCAGGATCTGGCCTTCCAGGGAACAGTCAGGGTTGATTTCTTTTAGGATTGACTGATTTGATCTCCTTGCAGTCCAAGGGACTCTCAAGAGTCTTCTCCAGCACCATAGTTCAAAAGAATCTATTCTTCGTGACTCAGCCTTCCTTATAGTCCAACTCTCACAGCCATACATTACTACAGGGAATACCATTGCTTTGACCATGCGGACTTTTGTTGGCAGGGTGATGTCTCTGCTTTTTATCATGCTGTCTAGCAACTAGGGTTACCAAGTCCCAAAGATGCTAAATCCCCGTTGGACGAATCCTTGCTGCTGGTATTGGATAAATCTTCTCTGTGAGGTTTTGCTATTACTCTTGCCTGAACAGATTGCCTTCAGTGTCTCCCCCTCTCCTTCACCCCAGTGGGAGCAAAAATAGTGGGTGGAAAACAGCACCAAATGCTGCTGCGATGTCATTTCCGGTTGTCTCCGTAAGTGACACCATCACAGCACTCTAGAGATTCCCCAGGGGCTGTGGATCAGTGAACGGAGCATGCAGAAGGTCCCAGGTTCAATCCCCGGCATCTCCAGTTGTAAAGGACCAGTCAGTAAGTGATGGGAAAGACCTCTGCCTAGGCCAGGGGTGACAAACTCATTTATTATGAGGGCCGGATCTGACATGAATGAGACCTTGTCGGGCCAGGCCATGTGTGTCATAAAAGGTAATGCCAGGGAGCGGAGATATAAACTTTATAGAGGACACAAACACAAAGGGTTTTTTCCCCCTTAAAATGAAATCATGCTTAAAACATCAGCACTCTTGCTTTTTTATTTTGCTTATTTAACAGTGTCTGATCATTGACACCTCTTGCTCTGAATGATTGCCTCAAAATGTCTGTGCTGTTGCAATCTTTTTTTTTTTTTTTTTAGGTAAAGGTAAAGGTTCCCGTGCTCGAAAGCCAGTCGGATCCGACTCTAGGGTTGCGGTGCTCATCTCTGTTTCAAAGCCGAAGAGCCAGCGCTGTCCGAAGACGTTCCCGTGGTCATGTGGCCGGCATGACTAAACACCAAGGCACACGGAACGCTGTTACCGTCCCACCGAAGTGGTACCTATTTATTTACTTGCAATTTCTTGCTTTCGAAGTGCTAGGTTGGCAGGAGCTGGAACTAGAGACGGGAGCTCACTCCGTCTTGCAGCACCCGGGTCTTGAACTGCTGAACTACTGACCTTCCACAGCCTGCAGTTCAGCGTCTTAACCACTTGAGCCACCGCAGCCCCTAAACAAGTTTTTTTTTAAGTGCCCCTAAAAGAGGCATTTTTATTATTTTTAAGACAATGACATTGTAAAGTACTGGGTTTCGGGCCTCATGACTCAGACGACGACATAAGAGAAGACGCGTTTATTCGTACTTCACATAAGACAAGAACAAACAGTAACGGCCGGAGGCCAACTATATACAGTTAGGGGGGACGGCCCCATATTCCTATTGGCGGGTTTGAATCGCCCGCCAATGCTGCCATTGGTTCTCTACTGGCGAGCTCAGGAACCTAGTCCCTATTGTTCTCAGAGAGCGAAGCTTGGCTGTATTTCGCCAGCTCTGCCTTCTGATCCCAGGACACAACACCCCTCCCCCATGGTTCGTCTCCTATCAGGTGACGTAGTCTTTTAAATATGCTGGTGCCCTCCGTTCCCTTAGCGATCGTCGGGGGCCGGTATCGGACTGGCGGGGCCCCCATCGGGTGGTCCTCCTGCACAAGGAGCTTGAATCTCCGGTCGTAGCTGAGGCGGTGACGGTGGCGGCTGTAACGACGGCGGCGGCGGCGGTGGTGGTGGTTCTGCTGTCTCCGGGACCCCCTCCGGATTCCGTGGACCTTCCGGCGCTTGCTCCGCTGTCGGTGCTTGCAGTCGATCGGATGCTGGGGCAGCCGCGGCGTTTTCCGGTAACTGGATCCCTGTGTCGGGGTCTTGCCGCCTCCGGAGCTGGTCCACGTGTTTACGGAGGACCCGGTCCCCATCTGTTAGGACCTCATATGACACTGGCCCGGTGGGTTTTAGGATGCGCCCGGCCACCCACTGAGGCCCCACCCCGTAATTCCGGAAGTAGACAGGTTCCCCCGGGAGGAAGCTTCGGGGCGCCTCCCGGGTCTCGACCAGCTTTCTCTCTGGGGCTCGGTCCGGGTGAAGCCTGTCTAATAAAGTTGTGGGGCGGCGGCCCATCAATAGTTCTGCGGGGCACTGCCCGGAGATGGGGTTTGGGGTGGTGCGGTATGTTAGGAGGAAGCGGGCCAGCCGGAACTCCCAGTCCCCTTCCGTTATGCGGCTCAGGGCTTCTTTGGCGGTGCGTACCATCCTCTCCGCCTGTCCATTTGTTGCTGGGTGGAAGGGCGCTGATCGTATGTGCTGGATTAGGTTCTTTTCGAGGAACGCTTGAAACTCAGCAGATGTGAACGCTGCCCCGTTGTCCGACACGATGGTGTCTGGCAACCCGTGCGTCGCGAATATTTTCCGCAGGGCCCTTATTGCCGCTTTGGCAGAGGTGGTAGACACTGGGTTTATTTCCACCCATTTCGAGTAGGAGTCTACCGTCACCATGAACTGGAGCCCCTGGAACGGCCCAGCAAAATTTATGTGCAGGCGTGACCACGGCTTGTGGGTCGACTCCCAGCTTTGGGTTGGCGCTCTCGGTGGATTGGGGCGGACTTCCTGACACCGTGTGCACCCTCGGACCCAGGATTCAATTTCTGCGTCCATCCCGGGCCACCACACGTAGCTCCTTGCCAGAGCTTTCATTCGTACAATGCCAGGGTGGGCCTCGTGCAGCGTTTCTAGCACCCCTTGTCTCATGGGCCCCGGGATGATCACCCTGTCCCCCCATAGTAAGCACCCTTTCAAGGCAGATAACTCTTCCCGCCTGGATTTGTATGCTGTGAACTCTGGCCCTGTCTGTTCCGCTGGCCATCCCCTCACCACCCAGTTTAGGACCCGGGAGAGAATGGGATCATGGGACGTGCGAGCGGCCACATCTGCAGCCTGAAGGGGGGTTTGGCAGTTCCTCCATTAGCAAGACTGCGGGAGCTGGGGCCGGATCTTCCCCCGTATGCGGCAGCGGCAGGCGGCTCAAGGCGTCGGCATGACCCAGCGCCTTGCCCGGCCGATGCTCCAGTCGGTACTGGTAACCCGCTAAAAACAAGGACCAGCGCAACACCCGGGGCGACAAAACCTGCGGCGTTTGTTTGTCCGCCGCGAACAGTCCCAGGAGCGGCTTATGATCGGTTACGAGCGTGAAGGGCCGCCCGTACACAAAATTGTGAAACTTTTTCACCCCCGCCACCAGTGCCAAGCCCTCCCGGTCGATTTGGGCAAGTTCAGGAGGCCTAAGAACGCCTGGAGCTCCGCCTTGGACTTCGGGGCAGGGGCCTCCACGATGGCCTTCACCTTGTCCCTCGCCGGATGCAGGCCTGTTGCATCTACCCGGTACCCCAAGAACTCCACCTCCGGCACCCCAAGGAGGCACTTTTCCCGCTTCACTTTCAGCCCCGCGGCTTGGAAGCGTTCCAGTACAGTTCGGAGGCGGGCGGCGAAGCTTTCAGGGGTGGTCGCGGCGATGAGGACGTCGTCGAAGAACGGCGTCACTCCAGGAATCCCTTTTAACAAATCGTCCATTAGATTTTGGAAGATCCCTGGGGCCACACTGACCCCGAACTGCAGCCGCTTCACCCGGAAGGCCCCCGGTGGGTCACTATGGTCTGTGCCTCGGCAGTGGCCTCATCTACCGGGAGTTGCTGGTACGCCTGCGCGAGATCCAGCTTTCCAAATATGCGCGCCCCCGCCAGTGTTGCTAAGACATGGCTGACCACGGGTACGGGGTATGCGTGCGCCTGAAGTGCCTGGTTAATAGTGCACTTATAATCCGCGCAGATGCAGATCTCCCCGTTTGGCTTGACGGGTGTCACAATCGGGGTCTCCCATCGAGCGTTCGGGACGGGCTCTAGGACTCCCTGGGCCACTAACCGGTCCAGTTCGGTCTCTATTTTAGGGCGGAGGGCCAGGGGCACGGTGCGGAAGCGCCGACGGACGGGCGTTACGGTGGGGTCTAAGTGGAGCGACACCGGGGGCCCTTTGTAACACCCCAGTTTCCCGTCAAAGACCTCAGGGAATTCCTTGCACACCGCCCCCCAGTCCCGCACCCCGCACTTATTCACTCCCCCAATCGATATGCCTAGGGCCTCGAACCACGCCCGCCCCAGGAGACTCGCGAGATTTCCCTCTACCACCACCAAGTCCAAGTTCCCCTCAAAGTCTCGGTACTGCACTCGGAAAGTGCCGACTCCCCGGATGGGGACAGGGTTCTTTTGAAAGTCCACCAAGCTTAGTGGCGATGGACGTAGAGGGGTCCCCTAATGGGCAAAGTCTTTTAAAGTGTCCAGGGAAATGATGGACGCCGCCGATCCCGAGTCCACTTCCATGCAACAGGGGACCCCTCGATCCGCACGGTTACTTGGATCTTCGGGGCAGAGGAGAGGTTGGGGTTGGGGAGGCGAAGTACCTGCAGCGGTTGGTCGGTGAGATGGTACAACTCGGCGACCTCTTCCGTTGTCTCGTAGGCGGTGGACGATGCGCGGTGCTGTGGGACCGACGATCTCGAATTCCGGGGGCCCTTGGACCGGCAGACCCGTGCGAGGTGTCCCTGCTTTCCGCATCCGTGACACAGCATCTCGGAACTTGCAGGATTTCCTTCCGTGGCCCTCCCCGCAGCTGGCACAGACGGTTCGGTTGCCGGAAGACTTGGCTGGCTCTCTGTTGGCCTGCTGGAACGGCGCCGGCTGGCGTTGTTGGGGTCTGAGGGCGAAGACCTCGTCCGTCTCTCCATTCCCGGGGCTTGGGCTCCTTCCGATCACCTGCGCGGCCGCGGCTGGGCGTTCCCCTTCCGCGGCCTCGTGGGCAGTTGCGGCGTCGAGGGCCTCGTCCAAGGAGAGCCTCCGGTGTCCAGCCAACTTGCGCCGAAGCTTGGAGTCCGCCAGGCCCCACACGAACTGCGTCAGCAGGTTGTCCTCCACCTTCGGGAACCCGCAGTCCACCGCGAGCGCCCTTAGCGCGGCCAGGAAGGTGGCAATGGATTCCCCTTGGGCCTGGACTCGCCTCTGGAAATCCATCCTCTTGGCCAGGAAGGTCGGCCGGGGGCTGAAGTAAGCGTTGAGGACATCCAGGATCTCCCCAAACGAGCTCTCCAGGGCCGTGCGGGGCACCAAGAGGCTCTTGGCGAGGCGGACGGTTTGGGTGCCGCACGCGTTCAACAGGATCGATCGTTTCTGGTCTGGGTGGCGGATTTCGTTGAGCTCTAAATAGCTGATGAGCTGGTCGACCCATGCGTCCCAGGTTTCTGGCTGCGACGGATCGAAGCACTCGAGAGTTACATGAGAGGCGGCCATGGTTCTGTCTGGGAAGGCGTGCGCCGGGGGCGAGCGGTGCGGTGCTGCTCTCGGGGTCAGCGATGCGATGCTCGGCGAGCGGTGCGGTGCTGCTCTCGGGGTCAGCGATGCGATGCTCGGCGGTGTCCTTTTCGTCGCTCATGGAGTCATGGAAGGCGTTGAGATCCCATCCTCGTCGCCACTGTAAAGTACTGGGTTTCGGGCCTCATGACTCGGACGACGACATAAGAGAAGACGCGTTTATTCGTACTTCACATAAGACAAGAACAAACAGTAACGGCCGGAGGCTAACTATATACAGTTAGGGGGACGGCCCCATATTCCTATTGGCGGGTTTGAATCGCCCGCCAATGCTGCCATTGGTTCTCTACTGGCGAGCTCAGGAACCTAGTCCCTATTGTTCTCAGAGAGCGAAGCTTGGCTGTATTTCGCCAGCTCTGCCTTCTGATCCCAGGACACAACAGACATAACAACAAAACAAAACAAAAACACAAAATACAATCACAGACAATACAATACAATACACAATACAAAACCTTAACACTACACAACACCCACAAAATACAACATTCAACATTCACGGGGGTAAACTTCCCAAAGCAAATCACCCAGTTAGATTCCCTCCCCCTTGCCGACATAAGTGTTACCTTCTTTTATTTCTGTATCCACCAATTCTATCATTCTATCTTATCCACTTCTAATTTAACACAAAGCTAATAATATTCAATATTCAAACCATTATTGTCTCTCTCCATCCTTCTCTCTCTGGTCATACCAGTTATAGAAGCGTTGCCACGTGTTTATAAAGGCTGATTCGTCATGCCCTTTCGACATCACAGTCAGTTTGTCCATTTCTGCTGCTTCCATAATCTTCTCAATCAGTTCTTGTTTGGTTGGAACCACCGTAGACCGCCAATACTTCGCATACAGAATCCTAGCCGCAGTTGCAATATATATTAACAAATCTCTCTCCTCTCTCTGCACCTCCTTTGTGCTGTTGCAATCTTGAGTGTGCTGTTCAGGTGTGTATCTGTAAGCTGCAAACCTACGATGACGCAGCAGCAGCAGAACTGGAGGCCAGCAGCAGAACTGGCCTCACCTGGAGTCATGTGTCCAGTTTTGGGCACCACATTTTAGGAAGGATGTTGACAAGCTCGAGTACGTCCAGAAGAGGGCAACCAGGATGGTGAGAGGGTTGAAAGCCAAGTCTTCTGAGGAAAGGCTGAAAGAGTTGGGTATGTTTAGCCTGGGAAAGAGAAGGCTTGGAGGGGACACGATGGCAGTCTTCAAGTATTTGAAGGGCTGTCATGTAGGAGATGGAGCAGATCTATTCTCTCTTGCTCCGGATTGCAAGGCTAGATCTAACGGGTGGAAATTACGAGGGAGTCGTTACCGGCTAGATATCAGGAGAAACTTCCTAACTGTATGAGTGGTTGAGCAGTGGAACAGTCTGCCTCGGGAGGTGGTGGATGCTCATTCCCTGGACGTTTTCAAGCGTAGGCTGGGCGACCATCTTTCGGGTATGTTGTAGGAATGTTGAGCTATCTTTCGGCTGTGCTCCTGCAGACTGCAGGGGGTTGGACTAGATGACCTGCAAGGTCCCTTCCAACTCTAACATTCTATGATTCTATGGAAGAAGAAGCAGAAGACAGCCAGTTCAACTGCGAGCCTGATAGAAGCACTCCGGGGGCCTGATCTGACCCCCGGGCCACATGTTTGACACTCCTGACCTAGAGAGCCACTGCCAGTCTGAGCAGACAATCCTAATGTCGATGGATCCAGGGCCTGATTCGGTATAAAGAAGAAGAAGAAGAAGAAGAAGAGATTGGATTTATACCCCGCCCTTCACTACCCAAGGGAGTCTCAGAGTGGCTTACAATCTCCTTCCCCTCCCCACAACAGACACCCTGTGAGGACGGTGGGGCTGAGAGAGCTCTTGACAGAAACTGCTCTTTTTCAAGAACAGCTGTGCCAGAACTATGGCTTGCCCAAGGTCATCCAGCAGGTGCAAGTGGAAGAGTGGGGGAATCAAACCCGGTTCTCCCAGATTAGAGTCGACACACTTAACCACTACACCAAACTGGCTCTCCGTGTGATCACTGACCAAATCTCTATGCTTTCTACCTTTTTGTGTGTGTGTCTGAAAGGTGGATAAAAATGCAATAAATAGATAGCGCACGCGGGGAGATGTTCTCTTCTGGAATCAAGTACTTCGGGCTCACAGTAGCCTCCCGCGACTCACCTAATGTACTTCCCACGTGGTCCAGCATCCGCTTATACAGGTTGGGAATTACTGTGCTACGGTATTAATTTGAGATCCGGCAGGGAGCGGATTAAAGGCTAAGGTGCCTTATGAGAACTCTTCCCCTGCAACCTCGTTTATGGCTCTCTCCCGTCCGTCGCCACGACCCGGCATCTGTCACACCCAGGGGTGTCACTCCCTGCCCTGGATTTTGGTTGTCCGATCATCAGTTTTGGGGTGGAGAGATGCCACGGCACCGGATCGTAGGAGTCGATTCACGAAAGTCCGCGAGAAACAGCGGCTTCAAGTCACAGGGCTGGTAATACGAGGGTGTTGTAAAACTGCTGTAATCAGGGCTCATTTCGTAGAAATAGAGGTGCAGGAGCTCATTAGCATAACTTATTAGCATAACTTATTTGCATACGCCGCGCCCCCTGACATCACTGGAAGTGTGTCAGAAGGCAGGGAGAGATTGTACCTGAAAGTGGGCAGGGGGTCCTCTGCAACTTACCTGGCTGCTTCTTCCTCCTCGTGACCCAACTGAGGGCTGCTGGGAGCAGGAGGAGGGGCTTGTTGCATGTGCCCACCCCCAGGCTCCTTACTGCCGGAGCTCCGTTCCTGTATGCTCCTGCAGGAAATGACCCCTGGCTGTAATAATGTGCATGAAGCACACTAAACACTAAACATGCTGTATAAATGCAGAATGATATTTGAGATGTTTGGTACTGGGCACTGTCCGATGGCTGACACGGAATGTTATTTAGGGTGTGTGTTTGACCCGTGGGCCACGGTGGCTCAGAGGTTAAGATGCTGAGCTGCAGACTGGAAAGTCTGTAGTTCAGCAGTCCGAGGCCTGACTGCTGCATGACGGAGTGAGCTCCCGTCTCTGGCCCCAGCTCCTGCCAACCTAGCAGTTCGAAAGCAAGAAATTGCAAGTAGATAAATAGGTACCGCTTCGGTGGGAAGGTAACGGCGTTCTGTGCGCCTCGGCATCTTGAACACAGAGACGTCTTCGGACAGCGCTGGCTCTTCGGCTTGGAAACGGAGATGAGCACTGCCTCCTAGAGTTGAATTCGACTGGCTTTCGAGCAAGGGAAAACTTTACCTTTACCTTGACCAGTTACATGCTTTATTATACAATAGCTTACAGCTGATGAGACTTCATACTTAATACTTGCCTCAGTAAAAAAAAAATTAACCGATCAGGGGAAAGTGTGCATGCACACAAAAGCTTATACCCAGAATTAAACTCTGTTGGTCTTCAAGGTGCGCCTGGACTCAGCCTTTGTCCTGTTACAGAGTGTAGCGGTTGTTCCTTTCCCTGAAACGATCTTGTATTAGCTAGGAGCTGATCTGGGAATTGTCATCTTTCTGGTTTAATTCCATGTGTCATCATGGATGTTGGGATGCTGTTCTAGTCATCATGTGATCCCTGATTGTTTGGGATCATCCAAGGAGAAAGAAGAACGGGGATCTGAAGACTGACGAGGGCCAACCTTGCTTAGCTGATGAGATTTGACTTGATTGACCCTCCAGGTCAGTGCAGCAGCTTAGAGACCGACAAGTTTTCGGGCGTAGACACCCGAGGAAGCTTTGACTCTCAAAACCTTATACCCCAACAGTGTTGCTGGTTTCTACAGTGCTAAAGGTAAAGGGTTCCCTTGCTCGAAAGCCAGTCAAATCTGACTCTAGGGGGCGGTGCTCATCTCCGTTTCCAAGCCGAAGAGCCAGCGCTGTCCGAAGATGTTTCTGTGGTCATGCGGCCGGCATGACCAGACACCGAGGTGCACGGAACGCTGTTACCTTCCCACCGAACCGGTCCCTATTTATCTACTCATAGTTTCTTGCTTTCAAACTGCTAGGTTGGCAGGAGCTGGGGCCAGAGACGGGAGCTCACTCCTCATGCAGCACTCGGGTCTCGAACCTTCCGTCTTAACTTCTGAGCCACCGTGGCTACTGGACTTCAGTCTAGCTGACTGACATGGCTACATCCAAATCGCAAGACATAATCCCGCTGTACACTGCATTGGTCAGGCTACACCTGGAGTCTTGTGTGCTGTTCTGGAGGCCTCACTCCAAAAAGGATGTGGACAGGATGGAGCGGGTGCCGAGGAGAGCGAGGAGGATGATCGGGGGCTTCAAGGCCAAGTCCTGCGAGGAAAAGGTGAGGGAATTGGGGATGTTCAGTCTGGAGAAGAGGAGGTTGAGGGGTGGACAGGATGGCTCTCCTGAAGTCTTTGAAGGGCTGTGTCACTTGGAGGAGGGCAAGGAGCTGTACCTGTCGGTCGCAGAGGAGAGGACTCGCAAGAGTGGGTTTAAATTCAGGGCGGGAAGGTACCGGCTGGATATCAGGAGAAACTTTTTGACAGTCAGAGTATTCCACAGTGGAATCAGCTGCCTAGGGGGTGGTGAGCTCCCCTCCTCCCTGGCTGTCTTCAAGCAGCGGCTGGACAAACCCATGTCAGGGATGCTCTAGGGCTGATCCTGCATTGGGCAGGGGTTGGACTAGATGGCCTCTATGGCCCCTTTTGACTCTGCGATTCTGTGATTCTGTATCTCCGTTGCAGTGGTGTGATGAATGTTTGTGTTGGTTTCTCTCCCAGCTTTGTGTCTGAATGCTGGCAGAGAGACAAGGTGGCGTTTACAGGTCAAGGATGCAGGACTCAAACCAGAGTTTGACTCCTGGGAACATAATGAATTGGATCCCTTGGACAGTCTGCATAATAGACTTCTGGGCATGTATGCTCCGTCCATTCTAAATGTGCGTCTGCGCCTCACCCAATGTTCGGCCCCAAAGTGCCCAAATGCACAGGGCCGCATGCTCGGAGTAGGGATGCCAGACATCCCCCCCGTGGAGGTGGGGGTGCCCCGCTGCTGGGCCTCACCACCAATGCTCCCTCTAAGCTGTGGAGTCCTGTGAGCAAAAATTCTACTTTTGTGAGCTCCTGGCATGAAAGTTGCGAGCGAGGGATTTGGCTTCTGCATCAATGAGTTTGCTCTGGAGCCCTCCTGCCTGAGCGAAGAGAAAAATGTGTGAGCCGGAGGCTAAAAAACTGTGAGCGGTGAGTAGAATTAGTATTAGTATAAGTGTTATACTGCGGTGGCTCAAGTGGTTAAGACGCTGAACTGTAGGCTGCGGAAGGCCAGTAGTTCAGCAGTTCGAGACCCGAGAGTGCAGCATGACGAAGTGAGCTCCCGTCTCTAGTTCCAGCTCCTGCCAACCTAGCAGTTCGAAAGCAAGAAATTGCAAGTAGATAAATAGGTACCACTTCGGTGTGGAGGTAACAGCGTTCCGTGTGCCTTGGTGTTTAGTCACGCTGGCCACATGACCACAGAAATGTCTTCCGACAGCGCTGGCTCTTCGGCTTGGAAACGGAGATGAGCACCACAACCCTAGAGTCGGATTCGACTGGCTTTCGAGCAAGGGAACCTTTACCGTTACCTAAGTGTTA